>CM040240.1:166569810-166986080 GCA_022545495.1 Chrysanthemum lavandulifolium | reverse complement strand
GTGGTTTTAGGTGGTTTTGAGTTTGAAAAGTTTAGTGGTTTTTGCATCATTTGGTTGATTTCTTGTGTTAAAGCTTGGATTTTGTTAGTACTTTTATGTTTAGAATCATCACAAGTGTTTAGGTTTTCATTTGGTAAGCTTGAATCATCTTGGTTGGGTTGTTTTGGATTGAAAAGTGATGTTTATGAGTTTTTCTTGCTAGCGACTTAACACACGGAATTCTTTCTTCTTAGCGACTTGCTTTACAAATTTGTAGCGAGTTACGCTTTGGACCCAGCGACTTAGAACTAGCGACTTACAAGACAAGTAGTGGACTTTCCACCACGTGTAGCGACTGGAGGTAGCGACTTGGTCTCAGAGCGAGTTGCTATTTAGCGACTTGTATCTTTAGCGACTGAGTAGCTTAATTGTCGCCAAAATTTTGCTAGCGACTGAGGCTTAGCGAGTTACTACTTAGCGACTTGCATTTGTCTAGCGACTGGGACTTTAGCGACTGGGAGTGTAGCTAATTAGGTGTTAGCGACTTGATGCATTTTCTTCTAGCGACTGGGTGATTGTTTACGGTTTCTCTTGATTTAGTAAAACCCGTGAAAGAATCTATTTCCGGCTTAATCATAGAGTTATAAAATCCCGTATAACTGTTAACATGTCTACCAACGCTCCTACTATCATCTCCATCGCTGTCGAGGATGTTCAAGCAACTGCCCGATACTCGCCCACCCATGCTTGACAGAATCGACTACGATTCTTGGGCTCAACGAATCGATTGTACCGCTTGGAAAGGAAAATGGTGTCAACATTCTCAAATCAATTGATGAAGGACCGACGAGTTGAGACGACTAGAGATATACTTGATACTAATGAAGATGGAACCCTATTTACGGAATGGATGACCTAAAATGTATGATGAGCTTGATGATAAGGAGAAAAGAGATTCGATGCGATATCGTGGCTTCTAACATTGTTCTTCAAGGTCTTCCTAAAGACATCTACAAGTCGATCAATCACAACACCGAAGCAAAGGCAAGATGGGATAATGTCAAGATGCTTCTCTCGTGTTCAATTAACTATGGAAGACAGAGAATCACAACTCTATGACGAATTTGAACACTTCAAGATGAAACCGATGAGAGTGTCTATGAGTACTATGTGAGATTTCATAAGTTGGTGAATGACATGAGAAACATCGATGACTATGCCTAACATTCACCGAACTCAAAATTTGTGAACAACATGAATCCCGAATGGCACAAGTTTGTCACCTCCGTGAAGCTCACTAAAGGATTGAAGAATACAAACTATGAGCAACTCTATGCCTTCCTCCTTCGTAATGAGAGACATGCTATGTTTGAAAAATTGGTTCTCAATCGCTCAAAACCAACCAGGAGAGACAAGCTCGTCCAATGACTCAACCGCTTCTACTCAAACATCGGAATCACAACCAAAGCTTCACAAGTCATACCCTTGGGTAATGGTAATCACAAACTCATTCCCGATCCCATGTTCAAACAAGTCGATGCCGATGCACACGCTGGTAACTTCATTAATCAACTAGCTCTTCCGATTAGTCAAAACATGAATTCTCTCCCACAAACCAACAACAACCTCGTAATGCCTTCTAACCCACACAATCAAGCTACCAAAAGATGGAAGGATCGTGGTGCAACCAGCTCAGAAAGACAAGATGATCGTGGAAGAGGTGAGTCGGTAGAGGTTATGTTGGTAACCGTAATCGAGGAAGGAATGGTAACCAAGGTCAAGCTAAGCCGATCAAATGTTATAACTGTGGTGGTGAGGGACACATTGCAAGAAACCGCACATCTCCAAAGCGCCCATGTACGCCGACATTTCGAGATAAGATGTCGCTTGTACAAGCTCGTGACAATGGTGCCGCTTTGATGAAGAGGAATTGTTGCTTTCTGCCGAGGCAATGCCAAGACCTATGATGCGTATGTGGATGAGCAAATTATTCGTGAGATAGGTCACAATCATCGAATGCCTTTCAAGTCGCCGATTGTGATGCATACGACTGATGTGGATGATGGACCCATCGCACACACAATTTTTATGGCTAGCATTTCTCCAATGGTTTCTCCCAAGGTCTCTTCTTCACCACAAGTCGGCCCATCCAAGGACAAACTCATCTCGTAGGTATTAAAACTATACGATGATGTCGATGTGCAACAGATGCATGACAAAGTACAATCAATCGAAACTATTGAATCAAATATTGAAAATATGGGTAATATCGATATTGTCCCATATGATCAATATGTGAAACAAAGTGAAAGTGAAGTTGTACCAAGTGATGCATCTTCCGCAACAACAATGACTATGTTTTTGATGAATACACCGCATGTGCCCCGATGATTCTCGTAATTTCAACTAAATGCCTATAAAGAACGTGTTGCTATTTATGAACAACGTACAAATTTGAGTTGACCACCGTGAGCAGTGAAATGGATGACCAAGTGCGCAAAGAATTAGAAAAGTAATTTTAGAGAAGAAGTATTGAAACAAGAATTAAATTCCTTGCAAGAAAAACTTTCTAAAACAAATAAGCAAAACAAGAACTTCAAGAAAATGTGAAAATGCTTAAGCAAGAATTTAATGCAAAGGAATCAAAACTCTTGAGAGACTTTTCTAATCTGAAACTTTGAAAACAAACTTGAAAACAAGTTGTACATACAAGGAAACACCATTCGATCGCTCACATGGTCACTAAACATAGAGTTCTAAGCGATAAGCATAGTGTTCCCATTATAGATAAACCCAACCCCGAGTACGGAAAGATAGCAAAAGCAACTCAAAGTGTGATCTATGATGGCAATGAGATTCTTAAACCTAGACAAAACCTAGTTGCGCTTGAGTGCACAGAGGATGATAAGAAACTAAATGAAATCACTAGGAAAAGATGAATAAGAAACTAAATGATCCTAAATGCAAAGAGAAAAAGTAATTATCACCCTCATGACTACAAGAAGGAAAACTGGATTTCCTTGAACAAGTTTAAGCCTCGACATTGTTGACTCCCAACAAGTCTTCGAAAATGGATTTAGATAAGCGTAAAGCGGAAAATATTGTTGAAACAAACCTCCCTTTGAAAATGCCTAGAGCGACTGTATCCTCCTAATACACCAATGCATCTTGTTCCTAGAACAATTGCCACTAAAAGCAAGACCTTAATTAGCCAATACGTTATATTTCAACTATTTGTTGATTTTGAGAAAACTTGCAAGAAAAGGATCACACCCACCGGTATAATCAAGGAGAAAGGGTTTTGAACAAATGAAAGAATGTTATTTAACCGAGGTCATGCCTTTCTTTAAACTTCTAAAAGATCACTTTGAGAGTCTTAAAAGGGATAGAAACCGATATTAAGGGAATGGAAAAGGAATTTGATGCAATGATTGTTGAAGTTAGTGACTATGAGCGCACTAAAATATAATGAGATTGAGAGGAAGAACTTGCATACATTAAATGAGACTCTTATTATCGAATGTGTTGCTCAAGATGTGTTTTTCATCGCTCAAATTGCTCTATTAATGCTTCCCAATTTCATGAACTATCTGTTGTTCTCGAAAGTCTCTCATGATCGTGTCATTGAGCTTGAAAAACTAATTCTAAACTAAACGAGAAAATTGAACCGATGATCACGACAATTTGGTTAAACATTTTTCTAAACTAGAAGTTGAGCATTTTAATTTACAACTAAAATATCAACATCTTAAAGAAAATGTCAAAACTTCAAATATCAAGACATCATCGATGCTCCGAGTTTGATGCGCTTTTCAAATTAACAAACGTGATGAATGATTCAAGCTCAAGCAACACGATCGTAAAGTTGAAAGCCCAAATCTCTCAATTAAAGGGTCAAACGAACAATATGACAGCTCCCAAATGCCTCCTCCTTTAGATTCTCGAATTCTCAAACGTTTCATCTTCAAAACCTAGTAAATGCTTTACAAAAGGAAAACGAAAGTTTTCTAGAAGAAAATGAAAAGGTTAAACGTCATTTCAATGAGTTATTTGAATCAATTAAGGTCACTCAGAATAAAAATAACGAACAAATAGCTTCATTGCAAAAGGAAATTGAGAATCAAGAGTCGTAAAAGGAAAATGCCAATGACCAATGGGGAGAATGGTGTATCAAAGGTTCACTTTGTAATAAATATGCTTTGTCTCGTGACATATGTCCCTCCTCATCTAAGGAACAACAAACTTGCTATTCAAACATATTTCTCATCTCTTAAGGATTGCTTAGAATGTCTCATGAGATTGTTGAAGAGGATAAGCTAGAGAAACCTCATGATAATGCAATTGGACATGCATGCTTATATGCCAAACGATCTCAAGAAATCTTAGAATGCTTGATCACAATATGCCCAAAGACATTAGGTGAGAGAGTTAACCTTTGATTCCATGCTCGATGCCTAATGCCAAGTATGATATGCATTCGATTCCCAATGTTTTGAATGTGAACCGTAGTGTGCCTTTAAGTAGTTCGATTCCAGATCCACAATGCTAAGAAAGAGAACTCAAGTGTGCCTTCTAGGAGTACAAATCTCAAGACTCTAGTTTTAAGAAAGTGAACCTTAGTGCACCCGCATGTAGTTCGAGATCCCAAAGACATCTAAACAGTGATGCAAAGAGTAGTTAAACCAACTAATGTTCCCATTCCTCTACAGAGTAATCATGACATTAAACGGAGCAGTCAAAGTCTCAAGACAATACAAGGAATGATAGGACCTCTCAAGCTAAGAATGTGCACCGAAGAGAGTAGAAGAACAATCTAGGAACTTTAAGCTTGAATTGAATAAAACGAATCGTGTTGATTCTAGTATTAGCCATAGGCGCATCGTAATTAATTCAATTCGATACTATTTGCAAACCTTGCACCGATGTCCGCTTGAATTCGCTTTCTAATCATGAATGTGGTGTTAATGTTCGCCTAATGATGTTAATTGTCCAGCTAATATTGTTAATGCTAAAATTCATGCTAAAAAGGCTAAAAGGCAAAACGAAAGAAAGTTAGAAAACAAAGGAAACCCACAGAAGAACATTCAAGAAAATAGGCTTTTATTGATACCGCTGGTCATAAGACTAATCGATAATGCCCACTAGAAAATGGATGCCTACCGGTAGAACTATTCCTTAAGAAGTGATCACACCGTGAATGTGGCTAATACGTACACTAGTATCGCATCTATTCACAATGATTCCATTGCCTCACTTTCTCGATATGAATGCTTCTATTTCGATGCGGGTGTTCCAACTGCTGTTACTAACCAAATGGAACCCATTCTTGCATGGGGATCCCAATTATCCGCTTATCCATTCTTGTCTCGTGTTCAACCGCAGATCGCTCAAATCGCTCGTGGTACCGGACTCAGTCGCTCCAAGCATATGACCGAGACCGGTCTCGCTCATGAACTTCGTGAGCAAATTCATCGGACCGTTAGATTCGTAATGATCATTTCGGTGCTATTATGGGTTATGGAGATTACGTTGTTGGTGATAGTGTCATCTCTAGAGTTTACTATGTGGAAGGTTTGGGTCATAACTGCTCTCTCTGGTCAATTTCGTGATTCTCGATCTAGAAGTAGCCTTCGTAAAACATACCGCTTTGTTAGAGATCTTAATGGTAAGGAACTGCTAAAAGGAACTCGTGGCTCAAATCTTTACACCATCTCCATCGATGACATGATGAGGTCATCTCCAATCTGCTTGTTATCAAAGGCTTCTAAAACAAAGTCATGGTTATGGCATCGCTGCCTCAATCACCGAACTTCGCACCATCAATGATCTCACCGTAAAGGACTTAGTTGTAGGTTTACCTAGACTCAAGTACGAAAAGGATCATCTTTGTTCAAGATGTCAATTGGGAAAAGCAAGAAGTATGCCCATAAACCCAAACCTACTAACTCGTCACGTAAGTTCTTCATATGATTCATATGGATTTATGTGACCAATGAGGGTGCGTAATATCTTTGGGAAGAAATATGTGTTAGTTGTGGTTGATGATTACCTAGATTCACCGGGTCAAGTTCTTAAGGACAAAGGATGAAACTCCCGATATCATCATCAAACTCATCAAACAAATTGCAGTTCGACTTAACAAAACCGCCGTAATTATCGTAATGCATAATGGAACCGAGTTTGTCAACAAACAACTTAGTGAATTCTATGAAAGCGTTGGAATCACCATCAAAGAAGTGTTCCACGAACCCCTCAATGTAACGGTGTAGTTGAAAGACTAAATCGAACTCTTGTTGAAGCCGCTAGAACAATGCCGATTTACTCAAAGGTTCCAATGTTTCTCCGGGTCAAGCAATTGCCACCGCATGCTACACACAAAATCGCTCCTCGATTCACACTGCTCATGGAAAACTCCATATGAACTTGTCCACAACAGAAAACCTAATCTCTTTCCTTCGTGTGTTTGGTGCATTGTGTTATCCAACTAATGAGGGTCAAGACTTAGGCAAACTTAGGGCTAAAGTCGACATTGGAGTATTTGTAGGATATGCACCAAACAAAAAGGGATACCGAATCTACAACAAAAGAACCCGAAATATCATGGAAACAATTCACGCTACGCTTGATGAGTCGACCGTCAAATGGCTCCTGACACTCCACCAGACCCGCACTTCAAAACAAATCCCATTGGTTCATCCCTTGTTCCAAACTCTTCTCAAGAAACTCCATATGTACCTCCATCCAAGATGATTTAAAGAAATTGTTTGATCCTATGTTTGATGAACTGTATGATTCAATTACTAATGAGGTGTTGATCCCTACAACAGAGGATGCTCATATTCCCGTGAATGAAGTCAATCCTCGCCTCAATATCTTTAAGTCAAGAAGCACCGTCACGATCCTTCGCCTCATCAACAAATCATCATTCTTCAAATGTACATCATGGAAATGTTTCGCATCAATGATGAAGTTAATCCCTTTGCTACCCTCAAGATGCTCCATTTGAAAACATATTTGCTCCTCGAATCATCATCGTAACCATCTTCTTCGTGAGACATCGACTCGCCTACCTCGCCCCTCAACAACCGCCACATGAACACCTCGTAAAATGGACTCACGATCATCCATTAGACAACATCATTGGAAATCCTCTCGTCCCCGTATCAACCCGAAACAACTTGCAACCGATGCCTTATGGTGCTTCTTCAACTCCGCACTATCTAAGATCGAACCAAAAGATGTTAAACCGCCATGAATGAAGATAGTCGGTTCAATGCCATGCAAGATGAAATTCATGAGTTTGATCGACTTGATGTATGGGAGTTAGTACCGCCCAGATCGTATATGATTATAGCTCTTAAATGGATCTTCAAAGTGAAACTTGATGAGCATGGTGATGTGTTGAAGAACAAGGCTCGATTAGTTGCTAAAGGATACCGCCAAGAGGAGGGTATTGACTTTGAAGAATCTTTTGCTCCAGCTTGTTCGAATCGAGGCAATCGTAATCTTCTCGCTAATGTCGCTAGTAAGAACATGGTAGTCTATCGATGGATGCGAAGACGGCATTTCGAACGGAGATCTTAAAGAAGTCGCTCACGCCACCAACCCAAGGATTTGTGAATCAAGAGCATCCTACTCACGCTTATCGCTTGAAGAAGGCTCTTTACGGTTTAAAGCAAGCTCCAAGGGCATGGTATGATACATCACAAAGTTTCTTCTATCAACCGGATTCAAAGAAAGGAGCAGCTTGATCCTACATTGTTCACCGTGAAGTCGTGCAAACATTTAATTCATGTTCAAATTTATGTTGATGATATTATTTTGCCTCGATGCACCCAATGGAATGTGATCGTTTTTCAAATGAAATGAGTTCAAAATTTCAAATGTCAATGATGGGACAAATGTCATTTTTCTTGGGATTACAAATTTCACAAAGTCCCGAGGCATTTTCATAAATCAATCTAAATATGCAATGAGATCTTAAAGAAATTTGGATTTTTGATTCAAGTGACCTCGCTGACACCCCCATGATTGACCGAACCAAACTAGATGAGGACCACTCAGGATCATGATTGACCAAACGAAATATCGTAGTATGATTGATCCCCGATGTACCTCACCGCTAGTAGACCGTACATCTTGTTCATTGCTTGCATGTGTGCTAGATACCGTGCTGCCTACTAAAAGCACCTTGAAGCGCTTAAACGGGTCTTTCGGTATTCCAAGGAACCATCAATATGGGTCTTTGCACCAAGGACACCGGTATGTCACTAACGGCCTATGCAGATGCCGATCATGCAGTTGTCAAGATACACGTCAAGCACGCCCGAGGTGCTCGCTTTTGGTGATAAGCTTGTGAGTCGGTCTTCAAAGAAGCAAATGAGTACTTCTATTTCTCTACAGAGGTCGAATACATAGCCATGTCATCCTCGTTGTGCTCAAATCTTATGGATGAGATCTCAATTATCCGACTATGGCTTTGAATTCAACAAAATCCTCCGCATCGTGATAATAAAGTGCTATTGCTCTCTCATGCAACAACGCTCAACACTCAAGAGCAAAGCATATCGACATTCGACATCATTTCATCGTGGAACAAGTGGAAAAGGTGTGGTGGAACTCTATTTTGTGAGGTCCGAATATCGCTAGCGACATCTTCACCAAAGCTCTTCCAAGAGAACGCTTGAGTTTATTCTTCCACGCCTTGGCTTGAAAAGCCTTCAACCGTAAACACTCAAACGCCTTCGTGAGGAAGACGAGGAGTAAAGGTCTATCTTCATCTATCTCTTGTATATATCTATTCGAAAAACAAAATACAAAATTATAAAACCTTCAAAATCAAATAGAAAATATAAAACTTTCAAAATCCATAAAATTTGAAAATTCAAAAATCTTCAAAAATATTGTCATTTTGTCATGTTTTTCTCGATTCGATAATATCTACGGTTTTGATGTTGTCATTCAAAGAATGACACGGACTTTAGATGTTGTTCGAATTTTTATAAAAAAAAAAAAAAAAAAAAAAAAAAAAAAAATCATAATTTGGGGAGAAAGAGAAACAATGGTTTATTGTCATTTTCGTGCAATAACCCGCTTTTAAAAGAAAGAACAGAGCCATGTTTTATCATGTTTTCAAAATTCCATGCTCGATTCTATAAACATTTATCTCATTGAAACTAAATGCTTTGAAAAATAACTCGATCTCTATTTTTGATAATCATCGACTTATTTGTCAAAATCTCTATCTCTCAATCAACAACCTATGTCATTGATTGAGGGGAGAATGATTTCAATTAAATTAAAAAGTTATTTGGCATTAAATTGTTTTCAAAAGATGTACATGCATGTTTTATCAATGGAGTTTAAAGTCTTAAAATCCGATCCTTATCGCTTAAAACGCTTTCATAATCAAGTCACAATTCTCCTTAAAAGCTTTCAAAATCAATTTAATTATAAGAGATCACAAATCTCAAATGATTTGATAATTGTGATCGGGGAGAATGTGTGATTTAAATTGGATTTAAACCGATAATTCGGTAAATGGTTTTATAAGGATGTACATGCTATCCTTCCCACATGTGACAAACGATTTCAAATTTTCAATGCACATGTTGAGGGGAGCATCTATCTTAAACCTATGATTTGAAACGTGATCATTTATCTCATGTGCAGTTTCCTCTAGTATGTGCAAAACTCTTTTCAAACCTCGAGGCACATATCGAGGGGAGCAAAATTATGAAAACCTCATCCTTCCCGAAAATGCTTTATCTACTTGATTTGATCAAGGAAGTGATGTTGATATCTTTAGAAAATGGTAATCAAAGAAGTAAATTCTTCCTCTTGCCTCCGTGTGCAAAACGATTTCAAACATTTGATGCACATGTTGAGGGGAGCACTTGTTCTAAAAATATCAAAACAATTCAGTACAAAATGTTTTGATAATATATCACAAGTATCCGGATTGATTTTCAAATGGTTTTCAATTGGTTCCAATGGCGTATGAACAATACCAAATTGACCGACCAACTTTACTTTATGTACGGTGATATAAGGATGATAAGGTTAGGTATTGTTCCCATGATCCGCCGTAATCGGAGGGATCTACCAGTGGACAATCCACTAGTTAGTGTAGAAGTCCTTAGGTATGATGATAAAAGGAGAAAAGTGAGATATGGGAAGAGTGCGGATCGAGATAGAGCAAGTATCGAACAAACCCAACAAGGTTCTTGCTATGAAGTCTCGTAAGCAATCAAGGGGTTGAAGAATTAAAAGAATTGAATGAGAAAAGGGTGAAAACAAATAGCCTCCATTTATTCAACCTTAGGGCGTAAACCGGTTCAATTCATATGCTACCGATGGTAACATCGGTATTGAAGACAAGACGTCATGGACCCAAAGGACGACCGCACTTCAACTTTCCAAACCACTCAAGTTCCTCTTAAAAGGACTTGTTTCATTCTCACGGGAACCGACATTATCTATCGACTTTCTTAGAGATTGTTGATATTGAAGAAGGAGACCCTCTCCTAGTCTCCCAAGACAGATCCAAATATGCACAAATTGAGTCTAGAGCCACGAGATCATCAATAAATCTCATTAGGACACTTTCAATGAAGACTCTCTGCTTCACACAATGTGGAAAGAGAGATTATATCTTGAGTCCCACGATTATCCTTGTGGTATTGCCGTAACATCCGAGTGATGTGTTTACATATTCACAATGAAGATGGAAAGCCTTCGAGCCAACATCAAACAAGCTCCCGGTAGGTGGCATGTGAGATCTATTATATAGATCAACCATGTGACAACCGAATGTAAACAATGGGGCGATTCAATCTCTTGAATCAATCCCGTTCAGTTATGGATTGACGGATACCTTTGAAAACCGGTCTTTGTGCTTAACAACTCTTTTCTTTAGCACATCGACCGTACTCATTTTTCAAACCAAAAGGTGTTTTTATGATTGATAATTGATTTTCAATAAAACCTTCGTTGTATTGCAAAACAATTTCTATTGAGCAATACACGATTGTTTTTCAAATCTCTTTTCATCAATCGCTGGACTTAAAATTACCGTTCACTCACTCCGTGTTGTCTTCTTTGAGATGTTCCGTTTGAGAACAAATAGAGCAACAAGCGAAACCCCGTCAAGGAAATTCTTCGAATTATACCGATCACAGCAAGACATGTATCGATCAACGGGAACCGCGGGCGTGTACTCAATTCAACGAAGTGATCAAAGACACTTTCGTGCGATTTATTGCTAATCGTTGTATGCGTGTACACCCGACGCTTGCAACCGATCGTAATGAAGCGGTCAATCCATAGCCGCATGCTCACTTAACACATTCATCTCAAAAGAAATCATGATTAGTGCATCAATGACTCGATATTTTCACTCCATGCTTCGCTACGCCGCCAATATCATGATTCAACAAATGCTTCCGCTACTCGATGAGAAGATATCATGATCCGTAATGTGAGCATGTCGGTCCTAAAGTCACAACATCACATAATACCAACACCACAAAGGATGTCTCGAGATTTTTGATAGTCGATGATCTCAAAAGATGGCTCAAAATTATTATCACGTGGATCAAGAAAAGACCTCCACTTGAAGTAACCAAACATGCAATGTGAAGAATCAATGACTACGAGCTTAGAGCAAAGGACTACATCAAGAATGCAAGATCAATTGTTAATGTAATATCTATTTGTATTCAATGTAATTTTGGTACATGATTGAGGTGACCTCCTTGGGGAGATTGTTAGGAATTAGAAATTCCGTGTATTAAAGAGTCGGTCACCTCAAGTATATGTAATCGTTAGAAAGCTCGTAGTCGTAGTTCTTTAAGTTAAGTAGTATTTAGTTAAGTAACACCGTGGAGGACTGGACGGTCTTTACCCACCGTATGCCCGATCCACACCCGATGTGTGGCGATTTATGTAAGACTATAAATACTCTCTACCTCCCAAGGTAGAGAGTTGAGCTCATAATAATATCTTTCACTTTCTCTCACTAAGTTCCCTAAACCTCTAACTTTCTCTCTAGAACCTCATTCATACGCCACTTTGTGTTATGGTTTGATGTGTATGTGAAAACTAATATCTTACAACTTCACGCTTTTTCATTATTTTTTTAATTTTAAATTCACCTTTTTCTTTCTTTTTTTTTTTTTTTTTCGCTTTCACACGCTTTCATCCGTATTCATACGCTGCTCGCTCGCTGCTCGTGTTCATATGTTTTCGCCATTTTTTACGCTTTCTGCTTTCATCCGCTGTGACGCTTACATCCGCTTTTCTTACGCTTCCGTCCGCTTTCGACGCTTACGACGCTTTCACACGCTTATATACGCTTTGGTATGTTTTAGACGCTTTTGTCCGCTTTCACACGCTTTCCTCCGCTTTTAGACATTTTCGCCTGCTTTAAGACGATTCGCCGCTTTTATACGCCGTCTGCTTTCACACGCCAGATGTTTTCACGCCGCCCGCTTAGGTCCGCTTTTCACGCCGCTCTGCTTTCACGCTTACTTGTTTTCTTAGGTTTCGCCCATTTTCACGCTGCTCGCTTTCACGTCATCCGCTTTCGCTTTCATCCATTTTCATACGCTTTCGACGTGTTTTTATGCTTTCACGCTTTCGCTTGTTTTCGTCCGCTTTCTTACATTTTCATCCATTTTCATCCATGTTTCATTGTTTTTGTTTGCTTTTTTCGGATTTTACGCCATGTATTTTCATCCGCTTATACGCCGTCCGCTTTTGACGTTGTCATCCGCTTTTACGCTTTCATCCATTTTAGACGCCGCAATTTTCATACGCCATCCGCTTTTATACGCTATTGTCTCGCTTATATACGCCGACGCTTTTGTCCGCTTTCACGTTTTTCATTCAATTTTATACATTTTGTCCGCTTTAGACGCTTTCATTTTGATATTTGTAAGTGACACTTATTTATCTCTTGTGATATAACACCGTAAGGAAGATGAAAAGTATTACATTCTTCATCATGTATGTGTTATCGCCAGATACTCAACTAAGAATGTGATGATTGTTTTTGAATATTTAGAAGATTTTTGTGTTTTATGATATTATGAAATATTAGAAAGTTGTTCAATCGAAAGAGATGTTATGATACTTTTGTTAGACTTGTGGTGGATTTTCTATTTAATGGATACATTGTGCATGCCGATAGTTTTATCGCGATTTGAAAATATCTATAGTTGAATCGCCAAACCAAAGAGCTATGGTCAAGAAAGCACATCTTTATAAACAAACCAAGGAAGCTCAAACACCGTGATATGACACATGATATCACGTGATATCACCACTTGTAATATCACATGATATCACACGCGATATCATGTGTGATAACACAGTGATATCACCGTGATATCATGCGTGATATCACCGGTGGTAGTATGTGTGATATCATAGTTTATATCACTTGCGATATCACCGCGATATCACTGTGATATCATGTGATATCAAAGCGAGGTGATATCACGCGTGATATCGAGCTTATCAAGTTTGTTGTTGTTGCTTTCTTCAAGATAGCTTCTTTAGTTTGTTGATTCAACGATGATATTTTAAACCTCTATAAACCCATCGAAACATGCACAATGTATCTATTAAAAAGAAAATGTCACCACAAGTCTAACCAAAGTATCATAACATCTCTTGTTTTCTCGTTAAACACCTTTTTAATATTTCATATTATCATAAAACACAAAATCTTCCTAAATATTTTCAAAACACAAATAAAAATGAATGAATCATCACGTTGATATAATAAGTGATGTATATTATTATTTCTTTCATATATACTTGGTAAAATACTAAATTTTATCACATTTGGTAAGAATGTAATATTTCACATTCTTAGTTGAGTATCAAAATTGATAACACATACATGATGAAGAATGTAATATTCTTCATCTTCCTTACAATGTTATATCACAAGAGATAATAAGTTGCCACTTAAAATATCAAAATGAATAAAATGAAGCAAACTATGAAAATAGAGATTTGAAATATTCTCAAATTCAAACAAGTGTTGCATTAAATTAGCATTTTTTGAACAAAATAAGAATTCACCTAAAGAGACTTTAACCATTTTATTTCTACTAAGAGTATAATATCACAAGTGATAGATAACACTGGTTGCACTAAAAAATATACGCTTGTCAATCATACGATGAAAGGTACAAAACTATCATGTAATCGAAAATTATAAAATATTAGAAAACACATAGGTGATAATATATAAAAATATACAGAAGAACGAAATATCTCGGGTGATATTAAAGGTTAAAAACATGCTTGTTTGTTTATGAAATATTACAAGTGATATTAGACATTAACTTTTTTATAAAATATCACAATTGATATTAGACATGTAATATAATAGAGTTTAATAATAAGTATGAAAACGTATGAAAATAGACGAAACGATAAAAAACTAGAAAACGGACGAAACGTATGAAAACGGACGAAAACGTCTCGAAACGGAAAACGAAAAATGAATGAAAAGCGATATAAAACGCCTTAAAACGGACGAAATGTATAAAACGGACAAAACGTATGAAAACGGACGAAAACGTTCGAAAATGTACGAAAGCGCCTAAAATGGACGAAACGTAAAAACGGACGAAAACGTATATAAACCTATGAAACCCGATGAAAACGATAGAAGTGGACGAAAATGTCGAAACGAAGAAAACGATAGAAACGAATGAAAGTGCATGAAAACGAAAAACAAACGAAACGTATGAAACGAACGAAACGTATGAAACAAACGAAACCTAAGAAAACGGACGAAACGTATGAAAACGGACCAAAACGTAAGAAAACGGGCGAAGCGCCTAAAACGGACTAAACGATAAAACGGACTAAAACGATATAAACCGATAAAAACGGATGAAAACGATAAAACGGACGAAAACGAACGAAAATACAAGAAAACGATGAAAACGAACGAAACGTATGAAAACGAACGAAAAGGTAAGAAAATAGACGAAACATATGAAGATGGATGAAAACGTAAGAAAATGACGAAAACGTTGAAAATGAACTAAACAGATGAAAACGGACGAAACGTATGAAAGCAAAAACGCGAAAAAATAAACGAATAACGCAAATTTAAAAAAAAAAAAAAAAAAAAAAGTTAATTCATAAAAAGGAAAATAATAAAAAGACAAAAAAAAAAAAAAAAAAAAGTTAATAAAAAGAAAGACAAAAAGACAATAAAAAAACTGACTTGTGCTTTAAGATTAAATCTTAGGTTAATCCCCACCATTAGATTATACTAAATTGATTGTGTGATTTATCCCCAGAACTATTGATTAAAGAAATAAAGTGTCTCGTAGTCACTTTCTATGCTATGTTCATCGGAATAAAAAAAAAGAAAAAAAAAAAAGTAAAAAGTTTCAAAAAGCAAGCGGGAAGAACTTTATTTAAACCATCAAACTCCCCATTAAAAAAACACACACAAAAACACACAGTGAGAGTGAAAATGGAAGAATCATCGAAAAAAGCGATGAGTTTGAATCAGCTTCACAATCGATTCATCACCGCTTCCAAAACTAAATCCACTCCGTACACTTTATTATCTGGTAATTTTTTCATCAATTATTCAATTTCATTTTATAAACCCTAATTTTTCACTTTTAGTTATCATTTTATAAAATTAGATCAATAGCTGTTGATATTATTAATTTTATCATCAGTTTCAGTATATAAAGTATAACCCTAATTTTTACTTTTTATATAATTTAGTTGCTATTTTATAAAATTAGGTCAGTTGTTGCTGATGTTTTTATTTTTTATAAATTTAGTTGATATAAGTTTAAATAATGACTGTAAATTTGTTTTTGGATGTAGAAATGAAGAATAACGGGGAACGGCTGGTGGAGAATGACGCACCGTCTTTTAATTTAAGTGATTTCGACGATTCGCCGTCTCGTAAGTTTTAGTTATTTGTTTTGATGTATTTGTTTAGTTATTTGTGTTATGTTTGTGATTTTACGTCGTTGTTAGTTGTGAGCCCTAATTTTTGTGTTGGATTTGAAATGTAGCGCCGAAGACCGTGACGGGGCACGTGAATGAGGAAAAAGTTTCGGCTAAGGGTGGAGGGGATGATAGCGGTTTTCGTTCGTCTTATACCGGTAGTTATTTTTTTTAGTATATATTGAACTGTGTATTTAGTTGTTGTGGATTGTGTGAAGTACATACATTATTGTGAGTGTGGAAACACGAGATATTAATGGATATATCTGTGTTTTGTGTACATTTGTTGGAATATGGTTATTGTTGACTTGTTGTGTGAAGTTTGATAACTAGGTTTTAGCGAATGATAGGAAAAACATGATTATTGTGTTTTTTTTGGTCGTGCGGCTCTGGTTTGCTGTGTTGTTTTTTGTGCGATTTAATGAGATTATTGTGATCGAGGAAACACAAATGCTGATGAATAGGCTGTATGGACTGGTTTACAAGTATGCCTGTTGAAATATGCGGATTAAGCTGTAACGAAGGATAGAAGTGTACTAGACAGTTTTAGCAAATGGTATGAAACACGTTTGTGTTGGAATTTAGTATATATTTATAAAAGGATTTTGTTGGTCATTTGTAATGTAGATTGTTATTTTTAGTTGATAAGACTTGGGACTGTAAGCCACATAACCTATCTGCCGCTGTGTGCAAGTTGGTTATAAACTGGCTACTTATCATGTTTGTTTCTCATCCTACTGTATATGCTATGTTGTTGCTGCCTAATGGTAGTTTATTCATAAGATTAGTGCTATAAAATTAGATTATAAGTGATTAATCTTAACGCTGTTATTCTGTTCGCGTTTTATTTTAATGCAGAGACGAAGAATCCCAAACAGCAGGTGGACGATGGTGTTCCTTCTTTCAGTGTTGGTGATTTTGATTCTCCTTCTCGTAAGTCTGTTTTAAGTATTTATAAAAGTATTCAATATATTGTCTGCAAATGATTCTATATGGTTACTTTAACATTCTGACCGTTATCTGAACTTGAATTGCAGCAGCACCAAAAACTGTTATGAATGATGATAAATTTTCGTCTGAGAAAGGCGATGATGGTGAAAATGGTGTCTACCATGATGAATCTGATGATATCGGTTACAAATCTTCTTCTTCTGGTACTTTGTTTCACTAGTTCTGCTTTATGTTAAATTGTTGGTGTTTGAGGAAATGTATTTTTCTGTGTATGTTGATGCATGATCTTGTTGCTGTTTGAAACTGAGCAGAGAAAGTTCACTCAAAGGTTACATATGAAGATGAACTATCGGCTGATGAGAAATGTGGAAGTGCGGACTCTTTTGGTGAACCTGCTAGTTTTGATGTGGATGACCTTGATTCTCAGCATGGTAATCATTTTTCGCCTAACTCTTGTATTATATGAGTATTTTGTTTTCCGGTTTTTAAGTTTATGCATTTGCGATTACAGAAGAGGAAAAACAGCAGAAAGTTAAAATACAAGGTCGAAGGAGGCTCTGCAAAGTCGTGGTTAAAGATGATGAAGAAGAGGAAGATGACAAATTCCATGATGTTGAAATGGATTTTTCAGCTGCCAAGGTTCAGGAATTTGACTCACCGAGTCCTGTAAAGACACAAGACGGTGGTGATGAAATTAGAGATATTTTAAGCAATTTAAGTTCAAGGTTTGAAGTTCTATCAATTCAAAAGGAAAAACGCCCCACTAAAAACCTTTCAACTTCATCTGATACGGTTGTACAAGCAAAGTCCAATGTACAGAAGCCGGTAAAAGTCTCTGAACATGTAGATGTCGGAAATACTTCATTTTCATTTGCATCTAAGCAGCCTGATTTATCACTAAAAGCAACGACTACTAAAAAGAGAATATAACCAGTGCGTATGTAAAGAATGAAGCAAGAAAACCTGTACCTACAGCAAGTGTTGTTTGTCCTCGTAAATATGAGACTGAGGAGGTTGATGATGATGATGATGACGAGTGCATGGTTACAAGTGGCCAGAAGTTTGTCCAAAAGGTGGAGAGTAGGCCCGGGAAGTTACAGTCTGATGATTTCAACAAGGTTTTCACATTGGATGACGACACGGATGTCTCTGCTACAGGAGCTGAAGTGCCATTTTCTCTTAGTAACCCAAAATTTAACTTTGCGTTACCTAGTAAGATTGCAACCATGCTATACCCTCATCAGCGTGAAGGTTTGAAGTGGCTTTGGTCTCTTCATTGTAAAGGCAAGGGTGGTATTCTAGGAGATGACATGGGACTCGGGAAGACTATGCAGGTATGCATTTGTATCCTGTTTTCTTTATGTAGAATGACTTTAGCTAATCGGTTTTAACGAATGGGCCAAATCTATGAAAAATGAGAATGCTCTGTACAAAAAGTAAAGGGGGTGGGTTATATATCCATATTCATTTTCATTCACTTGTAATTAAATAAGTTTGAACTATTCTGTCATTTACAGATTTGTGGTTTTTTGGCGGGGCTGTTCCACTCAAATTTGACAAAGAGGGTATTGGTCGTTGCTCCAAAGACACTTTTGCCCCATTGGATAAAAGAACTAGGCGTGGTTGGTCTTGCCGGAAAGACAAGAGAGTGAGTTTTCTATTGTTTAACCACCTTTTTTTTTAACATCAGCTGCTTATAGTTGTGAAATTACCATCAATATCTTTCTTTACTTTACAGATACTTTGGGACTTGTGCGAAAGCTCGACAATATGAGCTTCAGTATATACTTCAGGTAGTCTGACTCATCTATAATTCTTATAGTTGCATGCATAAGTTACACTTTTACTAGTATTCAGTTGATGCATACATGTGTTCTAATGATGGGTTTTATCGATTTGGTTTGTAGGATAAAGGTGTTCTTCTGACAACATATGATATTGTTCGCAATAATGTGAAAGCTTTATCTGGAGACTATGATAAGGACGAGGATGATGCCGTGACCTGGGATTACATGATTCTTGATGAGGTATATCTTGTGCTTGCAATTTGACTTCGTTTGTTAACATATCTCCAAGTCAATTTTGCATGCATTAGCATTTCATGCTTCAGTTAATCGTTTTCTTAACTGTTTTTGAACATATGAATCATTTGTTATCTTGAACAACTAAACACAGGGACATCTCATAAAGAATCCTAGTACACAAAGGGCAAAAAGTTTGCTTGCGATACCGTGTGCTCATCGTATAATAATTAGTGGCACCCCAATTCAAAATAATCTAAAGGTATGCAGTTCTGTAATTACATCATATATTTATGTCAGCACATATATGTGCTATATTCGATTTACTCAATAGTTTGTATCTAAAACCACTTTATTGATTCTTTTGTTATGCAATCCAGGAACTGTGGGCTTTGTTTAATTTCGCCTGTCCAGAGCTTCTAGGTGACAAGAAATGGTATGATTTTATTCTGATCTCACATGCTTGTAACAAGTTTTGTTTAAAGTTTTTTCTTACATCTAACAGCAATGTGCTTATTATTTATTTTGTTTTCTTGTTATTTTTATCTCAGTTTTAAGGACAAATATGAA
Source organism: Chrysanthemum lavandulifolium (assembly GCA_022545495.1). NCBI lineage: Eukaryota > Viridiplantae > Streptophyta > Magnoliopsida > Asterales > Asteraceae > Chrysanthemum > Chrysanthemum lavandulifolium. Next base: position 166,966,554 of record CM040240.1, on the reverse strand, counting down.
GCGTTAATCCTTCGTGGAAATGACAAAAATGCATCTGATAGAGATAAGCGCATTGGTTCAGCTGTTGCACAGGTTAGTCTCCTGTAGATTATGCACTGTACACCCTTAATATAATCTCTTGATATGATTGATATCATGGCACATTTGACTGTATACTGATCAGGTTTTTTTAGCTATTTGACAGTTACTATTCTTTTATATTCAAGAACTTGTATATTGGATAGTGTTAATGAATTAAGATGCCAAAGCCTTAGCAACATTATAGATGTAATTGCGCTGTATTTGCTATGTTTTTGTGGCTCTGCAACTTCAATGCTTAGAACCATGTTGCTCAATTTTTACTTAAATACCTCACTTGCTAATTATTGCAGTTTCAGTATGTGGAAGTGTTTGGTTGTGGCTATTACTTTGTCTTCTGTTATATAATACTAACTCTTATTTTCAATTGCAAACAGGATTTAAGAAAATGTATCCAGCCTTATTTCCTTCGCCGTCTAAAAAACGAGGTGTTTCGTGATGATGGTGGTTCAAATACAGCTAAGCTTTCTAAAAAGAACGAGATCATTGTATGGTTAAAATTATCCAGTTGCCAGGTACTGTTAATAAGCATTCACCCATATAAGAGTAATAAGAAATAGTTTTATGACTTCAACATGTGTTTTCTAAATTTAATCTCTTTTGGTTGCAGCGGCAACTATACGAAGCCTTTTTGAAAAGTGAAATTGTTCTTTCAGCATTTGATGGTTCCCCTCTGGCTGCTCTTACGGTATTGTTGTTCGTGTATATTTTAGTTATGTCATTATTGCCTTTTTGATGGTGCCTTCATGCTGCGATTGCATCACGTCTTTTATTACCATGTGTCTTAAAATAAAGTTAAAAGGTGCAATAATCAGTTTTGTGATTGTATAAGATTGATTACTGTTATGATCTGGTTCTTTTGCGTTCAAATAGTCAAATACAGAGAAGCATTTTAGAAGGGGTAAGATAATTGATCATTAAAATAAAGGTTTTTACATAACATATCACATATCTAGCTTTATATAGCAGATCACGTGCTATTGTTTCTTCATGTTTGAGTAATCATTTATGAAGACACATTCAAACACTGCCTAAGTCTTTTGCTTATATGTTATTCTGCTTGATGATTTATTTTAAGCACGTTCGACTCATAATCTCATATTTATTCTCATCCCTTAACTGTCGTATTATTGGCTCGGTTATATGATTAGCTTTACATCTTCTGTGTATTTGAAACAGATATTGAAAAAGATATGTGATCATCCTCTTCTCTTAACAAAAAGAGCTGCTGAAGATGTTTTAGAAGGGATGGAATCTGTTCTAAATCCAGAAGATCACAGTGTTGCCGAAAAATTAGCAACGCACATAGCAGATACTGCAGACAGATACATAGATGAAAACAATGATGTTCTTTCATGCAAGATCTCCTTTATAGCTTCTTTGCTGGTTAGAACAATTTTTACATAATCAGTTAAACATGCTATGTTTTATAGCAGCAAGTGTGATATGTAACTTATCATATTTTCAACAGGATAAACTGATTCCAGAGGGTCATAATGTTCTTATCTTTTCTCAAACTCGCAAAATGCTTAATCATATCCAGGTTTGTTCCAAATCTTGTTATTTTATTTCACACAATAATCCGGTTTGGCCTACTTTTAATCTCTAAAAGGTCAAATGGGTCCAAAGTTGTGAACATTGTATATTTGATGCATGAGACTTCCTAAAGCATTATTGCAAAAAAAATACATTATTATAATTATATATTTGTAAATAATTAATCAGAATTTACACACAATATTAAGATCTAACTTTTATGTGCAAAAAGTGTTTTGACTGACCTGAACAAAAAACACAGTACCCAGCAAACCTGACCACCAATTTTTTTACTTCTAACATCATGTTATAGATTTTATATGCATATATGTATTTGCTTTCTTTAATTTTTATTTGTTTTTCTCTTGTGCTTAGGATACTCTTAACGCCCGAGGCTACAAGTTCTTGCGGATTGATGGTACTACCAAAGCTAGTGACAGATTAAAGATTGTCAATGTCAGTATTTTTGTCTTACTAAACCAGTTACAGTATTTTTATTTTATTCGACACAAAATGACATGACTTTTTAACAGGATTTTCAAGAGGGTGTTGGAGCTCCAATATTTCTGTTGACATCTCAAGTTGGCGGTCTGGGACTTACCCTTACAAAGGCTGATCGTGTTATAGTGGTTGATCCAGCTTGGAACCCAAGGTCCGTTTCACTAAGATGTGTTGAATCTTGTATAATAGATTACCTTTTTACTGACATTTATATCTTTTCAAATGATTTGCAGTACTGATAATCAGAGTGTTGATCGTGCATATCGTATCGGGCAAAAGAAGGATGTTCTTGTATATCGCTTGATGACTTGTGGTACAGTGGAAGAGAAGATATACAGAAAGCAGGTTAAATATGATCAAATTTTAATGTCGACTTTTTTCTTTAGCAGTTCTTGTTTTTAATGTCATATCTGATGTTATAAATTTGGTGAGACAGATATACAAAGGGGGCTTATTCAGAAGTGCTACTGAACACAGAGAGCAAATTCGCTATTTCAGTCAACAGGTCAATACTGAAAAGTTGGATATTATTTGGTAACTCTATCGCTTAATAATTAGTGAAAAACTGTGCTCATATGCTTGCATTATCTCAGGATCTGCGGGAGCTTTTCAGTATCCCCAAGCAGGGTTTTGATGTTTCATTAACTCAACAACAGTTGCATGAAGAACATGATTCTGAACACAAAATGTCAGTAATTTGTGTTGCCTTCATTTTTTTTGAATAATTATGATTGAATTATTTGATGAATAATGGCTGCTTTTACCATCATTTGGTTCAAAACAATTCACTGATATTCTTTTACCGCAGGGATTCATCTCTCCAAGTCCATACTAAATTTCTGGAATCACTTGGTATAGCTGGTATTAGTAACCACAGCTTGCTCTTCTCCAAGACGGCTCCAGTACCAGTTGTAGACGAGGAAGAACTTACGAGGTGAGAGACTCTTTTAACCTTCAAGGCTATCGTGGGAAATTCACAGTTTTGAATTCTGGAAGACTTTATTGTAGCATGTTTTCTGAATGGTTTTTGATGATATCTTTCATCTAACGAGTTACTTGAATGGTTTTTAGGATAAGGCAATCAACATATGTGGGCAACTCGTATTCACAAACACCACAAGAACAATATGTGGATGCGTATGTCTTTTAACAATCTCAATTCTCTTGCCTCAAGTAAATTTGTTGTGATTTATTCATTTTTATACTTTATCTTTAGCAGTGCTCAGTTTGCTTTTAATCCCAAAGACGTTCCTGTGAGAAGGAATAATGCCTCTCCAAGTATCTCCAGCAAACTAACTGAATCGGAAATCAAACAACAAATCAATCGCCTAGCTCAAGTTTATGAAAACAAGGTATGATCTAATTATAATCTAGATGTAAACTACGGTCGCTTGTTTGATTGTTTTTCGTATCATCATTTCATACATACACAATTGCTTCAAACCCTCGAATTCCTTAGTTATGGCGGCCTCATCAAGTCTAGCATTGACCCCATGTTATTATCTGATTTCCTGGGATGAATTTAGCATTAAAAGTTGACATCGACATCAATCTTCAAAGATAGGTGATTTGAGCAAGTCGCCTTTTAATTTTGCACAGCATTTTTTTTTGACAACTTTACTCTAGTCTATTAATAAGTAACTAAAGCAAAAGTAGAGATAAAAATTTCAAACCAAAAATGTGTTGGTTTGTGGAGTAAAACAATTTGTATGCAAATTGCCTCATTTTTTCAAATAGGTAAGTTATAATTTTTCTTGTAAGAGTGAGGTTACCTTGTATTGCAGTCATAAAATTATAGATTTGAATCGTTTTCTCCACACAGGTCACAATTTTCTTTTCTTCCATTATATAGTAAGAACGTCAGTTAACCTTATCTGAAGTCATTTGTGTTACTCCTATCCCAAAAATGAAGATGTGCTTGACACAATGACACATAATATAATTAGCAACATAGCTTAATTTGATCAGTTGTCTATAATACTCTATTGCTCTTCAACATAGGCAAAATGAATAAATTTGTGGACTAGATTCAAGTTTACATAAATCATTCAATGATTTGTAGGTTCATATGACATCTTCTTGGATTCTTACAGTCATATTTAGCATCTGAACCTTCGTTTATCTACTTATGAAATCATATGCTTGCGTGATTCATTCAGGCTATGGTGGGAAGGTTAGCAGACAAGGGAGAGAAGATAAGAAAGCAGATTACTGAGTTGAATTCAGAGCTTCGTAGGCTTCAAACATCGAAAACAGGTGAAGTAGAAACCATTGATTTAGATGATGTTGCTGATGATTTCAACAGGGTGTTGAATGTTTAGATGAAACCATGAAATTGTAGTGATAAACAATTATCCATTGCTTTTGAAACTTTTAAGTCGTTCTATGTTTGTTCCACTGTACAAAACATTTACGGCTTTACCAGATCATGGTTATATGATCTTTATTCAGTAATTGAATACTCCACTTAATGGTGGCATTTTGATGTGCAAATTTTGTAGTGATTGTTTGCATGCTAAAAAGTACATACTTGATTATTTTTCAATTCCCCCTTCACTTCTCTTCTTTTCTTTCCAAATAGAAACTCAGGAACATAGTGTAAGTGTCAAAGTTGCCAAATAGTTATGTGCTTAACTGTGCAAGTTGCAAATCCTCCCAATGGCAGACGTGATGTTAGTGAAGCAAATTATCCAAGGTTCTACCATAGCATTTCGTGCTTTTGTAACTTCAGGTCTCTTTCTGGTATTAGTTGCTTCACACTTCTCTACATGGTAGTTTGTCAATTTCAGTGTGGTGTATTGCCATTTTTCATATGACAAATTTGTTTCACAGTAAGAGATCAAAGAAGCTTTCTTCTTTCATCATATTGCCAATTGCTTGTTCAAGTATCAATAGCAATTCCAAATTCAAGTTTCACAAGCTGCATTCAAACATTGGTGTTTAGAGGTTTCAAGTTCCATATTTAAGTTACTATTAACGTGTCTGTGTTTCGGGTTTTGCAAGTTTCACTTTGTACAAAAACAACAATGGTTGTTATTGCATAATTTTTAAGAGTCAATGATATATCCTTTTTTTTTTTTTTAAAAATAAAATAAAATTTCAATAGATGTTCCTAATGCCACATGTCTCGAGACGAAAACTTCTCCCCTTTTTCTTACTCTCCAATTACAATCACTACACATACAATTAAGGTGGCGTTTGGTGAGTTTTTTAGTTGACCATAGTACTTTTAAAATTTATTTAACAAAAGATAGTACTTTAAAATTTATTTAACAAAAAATAGTACTTTTACATAAGCCATGTATCTTCTTTCTTACGTCCATTCACAACAACCACTCCTTCATCTTCTCCTCCACAAAGCTTTCTACCATTTGCCAATGGAACAACCATTCAAACACCGCCCTTTTGCTTTGCTTTTCTATAGGGCACTGTTTTAATGCAAGGGTACAACTATGATAAGAATTGGATCAGATAAGTATGAGACCACATATTGCATCATAGAGTATAGACAAAGAAACCTAAAACAAATCAAAACTGTTTTAAGTCTGCAACGACGACACCATATACAAAAAGTATTAAAATCTCAATTGCGGAGATCCGAACAATAGTATATCCAAAAACAAAACGTAAAGGGATATGAAACCACCTTGTTTGCAGTTTGTTCCGATGTCGAAACTAATTTGTTGTCAATAAAGCAACATGGTCATGCCTGAAATGATGAAACAATGGCACACAACCAACGTTATGAAATATCATACATATATGCTCATGCAAATATCCAAAGAAAAATAATCATTATATGTAACTCTCAGAGGAAGATGGAAAGAAGCTTTGTGTGAATTACGAATCTAAACCAGAAAAGCATACAAAAAAAATTGTAAAAAAGTCAGGTCCGATATGCTAAATACAAGGAGATGTTTCGAAATTTGGAAAAAGGTAAACACAAATATTTGATTTTGAAATAGATAAAAGTAGAAGACTGCCTTCGTTTGCTTTTTTTTCAGCAGCAGTTCTTCGCTTTTGTCTGCAGCAGCGCAGACGTATTCCTCAAGACTGCTTGCTTTTTTTTCGCATATAAGAGGCTAAAACTTTATTTCCTCTTCTACCACGCAGACATAATTTATCTCTTCTTTCCACTTTTACATCTTCTCACAACCCCTACATCTCTTTCTCAATATCTTACATCTCTTTACGCCGTCCGCTTTTTACGCCGCCCGCTTTTACGCCGCCCGCTTTTTACGCCACCCGCTCTTTACGCCACCGCTTTTTACGCCGCCTTTTTACGCCGTCCGCTTTCACGCTTTTTACGTCATCCGCTTTTTACGCCGCTTTTACGCCGCCTTCTTTACGCCATTCTGCTTTTTACTTTTCGTCCGCTTTCTTATGTTTTCGTCCGCTTTTTATGTTTTCGTCCGCTTTCTTACAATTTCACCGCTTTCTTAAGTTTTAGTCCGCTTTATTACGCTTATTTTCGCTTTTCATGTTTTCGTCCGCTTTTAATGTTTTCGTATGTTTTTATGTTTTCGCCTGCTTTACGTGTTCATCCTTTTTACGCCGTCCGCTTTTTACGCTTCGTCCGCTTTCTTACGCTTTTGACCGTCGTCCGCTTTCACCTTTTTTTTTACGCTTTCATCTATTTTTACGCCGATCATATTTTTACGTTGTCCGCTTTTATGTTTTCGCCGGTTTTTTCGTCCATTTTCGTCCCATTACATTTTCGGTCATTTTACGTTGTCAGCTTTACGTTGCCCATTTCTTTACGCCGCCAAATTTTTACTTTTCGTCTTTTAAGTTTTCGTCTGCTTTACGTTATCCGTTTTTACGCTGTTCGCTTTTTACGTTTTAACCGCTTTTATATTTTCATGTGTTTATTTTACTTTTCCTCCATTTTCATATGATTTTATAAGTTTTTGTACGTTATTTTATCTTACCTAACAAAACGTAAGATAATGTAAGAAACGAATGAAACGAAAGAAAATGAGACGAAAACATAAAAAATGATTTAAAACGTAAAAACGGTCGAAAATGTAAAAAGGCGAAACGTAAAAAGACGTAAAGCGAAAAACGGTCGAAAACTTAAAAAACAGATTTAAACGTAAGAAGATTAAACGACGAAAACGTAAAAAAAAAAGGAATAAAACGAAGAAAAGGATGAAAACGTAAAAAAAAAATTAAAACGTAAAACATACGAAAACGTAAAACAAACGAAAACGTAAAAAGATGTAAGCGAAAAACAGATTAAAACGTTAAAACCGGACGAAAACGTAAGAAATGGACTAAAATGTAAAAATGACAAAACATTAAAAAATGATTTAAACATAGAAAATGGAGGAAATGTAAAAATGATTTAAATGTAAAAACTAGTGAAAAGAAAAAGGAAAAAAAAGTTACTTTAATAAAGACAAAAATACTAGTGAAAAGAAAAAGAAAAAAAGAAAAAACGAAAGAAGATTTTGATAAAGACAAAAACAAACTGTTTTTGTTGTTGTATTTAAGAAGCTTAAATGCACTCTTCTTTGCGTATATGGTTTGCGATGAAGATAAAAAGCTCCGAAAAACAAACGACACCTAAAACTTATTAAAACTTGATCTGCTCAATTAATTTTTTTATGTTATCTCAAAGTTACTTTTCAATTTCATAAGAGAGAGCAGACAAAAGAAACTTGGTGTATATTAGGAACATATGCTTTGTAAAAGTACTATATTTTGTTAAATAAATTTTAAACTACTATCTTTTGTTAAATAAATTTTAAAAATACTATTAATAGACAAAAAACTCGCGTTTGGTTGGGGGTGTTAGTGTGATTGGATTTGGGTAATAGATATTGTTTGGTTTGAATTGGTGGGTTATGTAACATTAAATAATACCTGTATAAATGAGTTTTGCTCATAACAATTTTATGAGTTTATGAGTTGTGATTAAGCACTTCATAACTAAAAAATCAGCAATTAATAAATACAAAAACATACCATGTTTAACATCACATCTCATGTTTAAAACGAATAAATATGTATAATTATGAAATATATTAGTTCACTTAATGCTAATTTATTAATTATGAAATGATTAACCGCAACCCATAAGGTTGTTGTTAACAAAACCCGTTTATATTAATAGTTAACCAAGTTTAAAACAAGCCATATTTATAGTATTTTATATATCTAACATATAAATTTATTTTCTCTCTTCTACATCAAATCTAAATCTTAATCCATATTTCAATCCAATTCCAAATCCAAATCCTAAACCCATTTACAAACAAAACGGGCTCTAAGAGAATTTGTAAGAATAAGTTTTAGGAAGATACATCGTTTTCCTATTTTTATTTCTAAGTCCGCAATAATACATTAATTGGTCAAACCATCAAACGGCCCCTAAGAGAATTTGTAAGAACGAGGTGAATCACCCACTCGTTGCCGCGGGTTTTGGCTATAAATTTTGTTGTTATCACTGAATGTTATTATACTTAATATTAAATGGCGTGGGAAATGGTATCGTTTTGAGGGTGTCAAAAGCTAATGGTCAGTATATATAGTCTCTTGGCAAATAGTGGTCGCACTGACATTTGTCGACATTTGGTTCGATCAAAATGACATTGTTTTGAAGTAAAAAAATAAAATCGTCATTTTAATGTTTTGCCTTTGTGGGAGAGTAACTTTGACAAACAGTGGCTATTTTAAATTTGGAAACAAAATGACGTCGTTTTGCACCTCGCTTATATATATTATACATATTATTAAAAGGCGTGTGAAACGTTGTTGTTTTGGTGGTACCAAAAACTAACTGCGTTATCTTTATTTATTAAATAAAAAAAGACCCGTATCTTTTGAATGTTCCAACTATCAATGGTGTAATCAAGTATGTAAATTTCTTTTTTCTCCAAGGATACATGCATAATCTCTCTTGAATGTTCCAACTATCATCTTTTTCTCTCTAAACCACACAACATGTACAATGTGACAAAGCAACATCTTGTATTAGCACAAAGAATATTGTTAGTTATGTTTCGAGATACATGTATATTTCTACAAAGAAGTGTTTCAAATGTATTACATAAACTTCTTTGGTGTAATTGTTGATCGTTTGTAAATGTTCTTTCCTTGTTGACTTTTAATCGATTGACATGTATACACTTATTCACATGCATATCATTAGCCACCTGTGTACCAAAGGGAGGCATATATGGCGCTGTTGTCATTCAATCTACTGTTTATAAGCGTCAGTGATCTTCCTCTTAGGCTAACAACAATCAATGTTGTCAAAAATTGAGTGGTAAGCTCTCATTAGCACCATGTGAGTCGTCATCTATACCCCTATTCATATGCACACCACTGACCCTATATGTATCCACAGTGTTGCATTGCAAACAAATATTATAAAAACAGTAAGTATAACGGGTTAAATAGTTCATTTTGTTACCCAAAATCAATTCATTTTGATAACAAATTTATAACGGGTTAAATCAGCCTATGTTACCCTATGCAATTTTGTTTAAGGCATTTGAATAAGCAATAATCTGAAACACTCCACCAAGAAGGCGCCGCATACCAACAAACATATATTTTTTATTGCATATGATGATAAAACTTGCAATGTTCAATTTTAAATCTCAAATTGTTCAGCTTTTATTCAGTCAGGTGGTAAAATGATTCCAGCTGCTGATCATTACAGTTTGTATATGCATTTAACTATTGATTATTGTGTCATCAATGTATCAATGCATTGATTCAATTTTTGGAAGTTGATCCATGGTGTTATTTTCTGTGATGTGTCATTAATGGCTGATTAGTGTGTCATCAGTGTATGAATAAATTGATTTAGATGCATTTACTTTTTAGGCATTTGTATTCAGGTTGCAACTTTTTCATCTATTTTGAAATACATTTCTTGTTGCAGTTTTTTTTTTCTGATCAGTGTGTTATCAGTGTATAAATAATTTGATTTTCCTGATAAATGTTACTGTATGGTGGCATTGATTTAGCTTTTTGTTTTAGTTTATTCATTTGTTTTTGGCTATTTAAGGTGGTGGTTCTCTTCTTTTCGGTTATAAAACTACTTTTTTTTTTTGTCCGTTATATGGCTGGTTTTATTTTGCTTGTAGAATTGTCAGTTGCTGCTGATTCCGAATCTTTGCAAGATCAGATGCGATTATGTTTCGAAAGGGAGATTCAAGAGGAAAGAGAATAGGAGATGCTGCTACGTGCTCGTTGTTTACATTTTGCTTAGCGTATAAGTTATCGTGATGACTTGATCCGCGAGATTTAGTTTTTTAGAAATACGGTTGTTGCTGCTGATTCCATTATTTTCTTAAGAGAGATTCAGGTCTTTGAGTGGAACAAATTGGGTAGGTTGCAGGATATGCTTGCAGAGTCGCATGATCATATCCGTGAGAAGATGGAATACGTTAACAGTATCCTGGGCTTGTGAAGTTGCAAGTAGGCTTGAGATATTATGGGTCTGTTCTGTTGGGTTAAGTGTTAAGTTCTGTAATGTAGTTGTAGTGCCTGTAGCTTATGTGTTTGGAATGATTATAATCTATGTTCTTGTAATTTTATGAATAAATGTAGAGGTTTGTTTTAATCTTTTTGTTTGGTTGTGTTGTTTGGGCTGTTATGCATACTGGAATGGGTCAAATTTTAATCATGCTTCTATTTTATAATCTTTTTGTAAGTGTAATATCTAGCTATTTTTTTTATCTATGCAAACATTTAAGAGTCAGGAATATAGTGTAGTGTCATTGAATAAGGGTATGCATGTCAGTTGCTTTTGGGCTTTTTTGTGTATTTAAGAGAGGCCAGAAGCATGTTTATTTTTATACCTCAAGTCTTAATTTAGCAAAAAAGAAATAAGAAAATACAATGGGAAGGCTTCCTAAATGTGATGAGCTTAAAGATGCTGCTAATTCTTCCAACTAGACAAATATGATGATTTTGTATTGTCATCAAGCTGCAATTGAAGATGTTCAATTGGCGCAACTGATGAATGGGTTGTGTGGAGAACTGCTTGTTGTGGTTCGTAAAAGGGTTATCATGATTGAGGATCTGTAATAAGTGGGAAAGACTGTGCCATAGAAAACGGCAGAGTTTTTGAGGCAAGTTCAAGCCAAATATGATAAAAAAAAGTGATTCAAATGCGGATAATGGTGAGTGAAATGGAGCTAAGTGCTCGTGAGAAGGATTTGTTTGTTGAGAGGCTCTGTTGCCTTTATAAGCGATATGTTGGAATGTGATATGCCGCGTGCCGGCCTAATCTGTTGTCGTATGTGTATGTGTAACCTATGATGGTGTCTAGATTTGCAGTCATGTATGTGTGTTTAATTTCATTATGAGACTTGTTGTAATGTTTGTTCTATGGTTAGAGCAGTCCCAACACCAACGCCATAACGGCGTTTTTACGCAAATAACGGCGTTATGCCGTTATCACCCTTGGACCTCCGGCGTTATTTCAGCGTTAGTCCTTCCCCGTTAACTTTTTAACGCCTGTTATTTGGGTTTTTTTTTTTTTTTTTTTTCTTTTCTTTTCATTTATGCCCCAAAATGAGGGTTGTTTTTGTAAATTGTTGGGAATGTTATTGGTGTTATTGGATGTTATTGTTGTGGGTGTTTTTGGGGATGTTAATGTTAAATGTTAAAGCTCGATGTATACCGACGGGACTGTTATTGGTGTTATGGTGTTATTGTCGGAGTGCTCTTATGTCGCTTATCCGTAAGATATTCCATTCAATAAAACTTTGTGTTTATGTTAATTGAAAATAGTAAAGATAACAGGAAAGTAGTTACCTTTTAAACTATTTTACTGCTTTTAACTCCAATTTACCATATGTAGATGTTGTCCTACCCAACCCTCAATTTCGTGTGTGCCTAGTGATGATAACATCTTTTCGATAGGTCTTACTATTTTTGGAAGCTCTGCCTTGTTTGCATATGAGTCACAGGAGCAGAGAAGAGCTTCTCTGCCAATATGTTTGTTTTTGAAACAAAAAAATGAATATTAGTATTGTATCAGAAACATAGAATCCCTTGTTTAGGTAGATAATACTATGTGAACAAATGAATATTTACCTTAAAATGGAATCAGTATCGGCTTCACAAATTACATTCTCTCTCCCACACACGTAATTATCTCCCACAAAGTTTAAAATGACAATAAAACTCTCTTTTAATCTTGACCTTTGATTTTAATCCAATGGTTAAGGATCAAGCAACTTGAGTCAAGTTGTCCTCTCAACTTGAAAGAATCCTCTTCCATTTTAATATTCCGTAATATACATGAATAGAAATTTGAAGGATTATAATTTTTAGGATTAATTCCATAAATTGGCTATGAACTTTCAAAAATTTCCAATGTTAGGTAACGAACTTTGTAAACTAAGGAAACTTGTTGAAACCTACAATTATTGGCCATATGACAGTTTTGGGTGTCACGTCAGTTTGTTAGGCCTACATGTGACCATAGATATCCACTTCCATAACAGTACATCACCCATAACAGTACATCTGAACTTGGCTACATGTCCAGAACCTTCATTAATACTTAACTCGACCATAAAAACTTGATGTATAAACCTAGCATCAAGCATCATTAGCCAAAAGATATTAGCATCTCTTAACACATAATTATAAACCTTTCCAAGTTTGTGCCGACCTCCACCGAGGACGAGGGAAAGTGATACCCATTTTCTTTGCCGTGTCAAGAAAATCAACACCCTTTTCATCATCAGCCTCCTTTCCTTTTCCCTCGGCAACCAACATCTTCAATACACGATTAATAGTCTTTTTAAACACATCATGCTTAGAACATTCACCTCCCCTCTCCCCATTCTCCGTCACCTTCTTTGATGTTGGAAAGACCGTCCTAAAACCACTACCTTCTGATTCAAAGTTTATAGTTTGAGTCATACACTAAATAACGTAGTGTTGCAAACACTTCTGTGAACCTAATCAACAAATCCAAATACAAACGTAATCCAATACAAACTCATTTCAATCTTTCAACTCTATCTCCCGACTCTGTTTCAACCTCTGATATGCAAAATATAAATGTGACTCATCCCCCTCAAAGAAATTTGTAGCCGTAGTAGCGAATTTGAAGACTTTAGATTTAATTTTAGAAGTGAGTTATGAGTGATGTTTATGATTTTGCTCACAGGAGCTCTCGCCGGAGTATAACAGTTTTAGCTGGGTTTTTGAGGATCTTGATGATTGATTGTGAGTTGTTCTTCGTTTTTGGAAGTGATCTTGTATAAGACCAGTTTGGGTTGTGTGGATGAGAGTTAAGAGTCTGTATCAATTTGTATTTGTGTTTAATCGAAGAGGAGGATCTGGAAAAACGTATTTGGTAAAGTTTTTCTTGACTTTGGTTGGTCAAAGTCTTTTAATCTTGTTTTAATAAAAAAAATAATTATTTATTTAGTCTTATCCTTGTAGCCGGCTGCAACCGGTTACAAGTTGCAAATTTGGAGCATATGGGTAATATTTGAATGAATTTAGAAGTTTTGTTGGTGATAATAGTAGTTTACAAAGTCCGTTACCTAACGTTGAAATTTTTTTAAAATTTATAGCCAATTTCATGGAATTAACCCTAATTTTTACTAAAATTTTCTAAAATAAAGTAAATACGATATAAAGAAAGATATTAACCTTTTGAACAAACAACCGTTGGTTAAAAACCATGTGATATGTGAGTGGGTCCTTCATTATTCCTTTAAATACTAGTAGAATGCACAAAACCCTAGGTAATACCCACTTATCAATTTCTCTTTCTTTACACCTACTTACCAACATCGTCGTCACAACTCACACATAGGGTATGTCTTAATAATACTAATATTTGCTTTTCTGTTGTAATAAATGAGCTGAAATGAACTTGTTTTTGACAGCATTAATACGGCGTCGTTTCCCTTCAACATGAATCCGTGTAGCCTGTTTCATGTGTAAAACATTAGATTTTGTAGATTCATAAAAAGAGTTGAAACATTTGTAACCGTAAAAATTATTTGGTAAACATGTATTGTATTTCTTTTAGCGGTATGAGGAATTTTGAATATTGTTTGTTACTTGCGTGGTTCAATGATCATGTTTTCCGATACTGACTGATTTCATTAAAAAACTGTAATAGAAAAATTTCAACATACATGACCGCTTTGAGGTCCCCCTCAAATACCTTTGGCCATTTCAGTACTCTTTGTGCAAAGGTCTGCACCAGATGTATTGCTAGACCATTGAGATAACAAAAGGTATTCGAGGGGAAGCTTAGATCAGGCCGTTATATTGAACTTCGTATGTCAATATTAGCAAAAGAAGAACTCAATGGACTTTAGAGTCGAAAGACTCTAATCGATGACACCATTATCCAATTGCCTAACTGGTCGATTTTGGCATCAAGTTTACACACATTAGTTCGCAGATGGACGGTTTAAGCTCGCAAGTCAAAACAGAATTAAAAAAAACATAACTTTAGCATTGTTAAAGGCCATTTTCTAAATTCCAATAAGAATTATGAAGTTATACCATCTACCTACAAAGTAATATAGGTAACTAATACATATATGCGGCAAGCTAATACATACCTTAGTAGTTTGGACTTCTCCTTGAAAGCCTATTGGTATGCCAATGTTGTAAGCGTGCAAGTCTTACTGAAATCTGCTGGTATTACATGGGCATACGAATAGGTTTTCGAGGGTAGCTCAAAGTAGCAACCTATGTAAATGCTCGAATTGTTTAATGGTCAATCGTCATTAGTGTCTCGCTATAGTAAAAAATTTAGTAGTAGTTACCTAAGCGATTTTAACAATAGTTTTCAAGGTTTAATACATCATTGAGATAAATGATAATGATGATGCTAATGAAGACAATGACGATTTTGAATGCGATAAAGTGAAAGTATCTTGCTCAGAAAGAAAATGTGTTTCAGATGAAACTAAAAGAAACGATAATGATGATGTTAATGGTCAGTGTATATCATCTTCGAGACAAAGAGAGCTAATTCATTTTTTGACAGTAGTTCAGATGAAAATTATGTAAAAGGAAATATAGGTGATAAAATGGACAAAAGAAAATGTGCTAAAAGAATTTGCATCAAAAAATTTCAACACATCCTCTATACTACCCATTTTCCTTTGCGTAAATCCATTTTATCAATGATACTCTCTTTTCATAATCTAAATCTGAACAACTATAAAAGAATGGTCATTTTTATTTTATTATTATTATCAAAGTACATTTAGCATCGTTTTTGTAACTTGTTCTGAAAATTGTTTTGTTTTTTCATCAAGATAAATAGTTTTTCATTTAATCATAATCAATGTGATCCTCGACAATAGTGATAAATGTACCCCTATTTTGAGAAGTAAAGCTAGTTACTTTTTTTCGAAAATTTATCTAATTTTGTATATTGACAAAGAAGAATTTTGTATATTGCGAATGGGTTAGAAAAACGAGTGCTAAGGCAATAAGAAGCAAGAAAAATGTTAAAATATTTACTAAACCTTTTGATGTATTTCTAATAGCAATTACAAAAGTGTTCATTTACCTATTCGGGTAAAAAAAGGTTTAAACGCTGTGTATTTAGAAAGTAACATCAAAATTTCAGCAACAAAACTATGCAAGTTGCATGTTTTTTATTGCACGAACTGCTTGCTTTTGCATATTTTTGGTTCCAGTTTCACAAAGGGCCCTGATCAATAATAGAGTGCAACTAACAAAGAAAGATGGGAAACAAAAGAGGATGGTGCAAAAAAATAATTTGTAGCAAATTACTTGTCACAACATTCTCTTCAATTTCACATCTTTCTTTGGTGGAACGCACTATATTGATGATCGGGCCTTTTGTGAAACTGAATATGACAACACACATAACACAACTTTGTTGCATTACTCATCTATCATGCCATAATTGGTTACAAGCTTGTAATGTGGCAAAAAGGTTAGAGCATTGTACCATGCGTTGCTTTAATGGGATCAATACTTTTTGAGCTGTTGCTGGTTTCTTGCATCTATTAATAAGCTGGTTGATATTGTTCCTGAGCTAAAACCATACTATTGATTAGTGCATCAATTTTTAGAATGTATTGAGCAAGATCAATGGTGTTTTATCGATAATTGTCTAATCAATAGATTTCAAAAGTTTTATGCTTACTGTTACCTGTCGTTAATGAATCCGGCATTAAGGTCACCTTGTTGTTTCTGGTAACTTCGATTGAGTAATGATGATTGTAACATATTGGTTATCATAAACACACAAACATATATGATATGGTTCGAACTAGGAGAGAGTTTAGAGAGAGAAAGTGGAGAGTATGGGAACTTCTAGTGAGATAAAGTAATGTAATATTATGAAGCTCCACCATTTGCCTTGGGAGGCAAAGGGTATTTATAGTATCTTACAAATACGCCACCTACGGGCTGTGGATCAGGTATACAGTGGGTAAAGACCAGTCCGTCCTCCACGGTATTACTTAACTAACTACTGAACATAACTAAACGACTAAGACTACGAGCTTTCTAATGCTTACACATACTTGAGGTGACCGGGTCTTTAACTAACGGATTTTCTAAATTCTAACAATCTCCCCCTAAGGGAGGTCACCTCAAAATTACAAATATATATTACACTTTGAGTTCTGGCATTCTATGACATGCTCTTTACTTTGTAGCTCGTAATCTTTGATTCTTCAAAGTCCGCATGCTTTGTACTTTAAGTGGAGGTCTTTAACTGATCCACTACTTGGTGATTCTTTGAGCCTTCTTAGAGATCATCAACCACAATAAATCTCTTGACTCATCCTTTGTTGTGTTGCCTTCATGTGATGTTTGTGACTTTTGGACCGACATGCTCACAGTATTGGATCATGACATATTTTCATCAGAGTTGCGGAAGCATTGTTGGATCATGATATTTGCATCAGCATAGCTTGATGATATCAGAGCAAAATTAGCATGATGTTATCTGAGCAAAAGAGTGTAGATGTGCACTTGTCATGATTTCTTTAAACGTGAGTGTGCTGTGTGAGCATGTGGTTATGGATTGACTTCTCAATTACGATCAGCTGCAATCGTCCGATGTTCCTGTAAACAACAGTTAGCAATAAAACACACGAAAGTGTCTTTGTTCACTTTCGTTGAATACGATTGCAAGAACCACAGTTCCCCGTTGATCAGTATAAATACTGCCTGTGATCAGGTAGAATTCATAAGAATCTCTTTGACAGGGTTTCGTAGCTTGATCTATCCGTTCTCAAATTGGAGCGTCCCAAAGTAGACAACACGGAATGAGTGAACCATTAAATTGAGATTCACTGATTGATGAAAAATTGATTTAAAAAAAAACAATCGCGTATTGCTGAAGAAAGATAGTTTGCAATACGACGAAAGTTTTATGAGAAAAATCAAGTTGGAATAATAAATACCCTTTTATTTGAAAAATTAATACACAATCGATGTGCTAGAGAAAAGTATTGTAGCGCACATCGAGAGGTTTTTAAAAGTATTCATCAATCCATTTCCTGGACCAAGGTTGATTCAAGAGTGAATCGCCCCATCGTTTCTATCCAGTTGTCACAAGTTTGATTCTTGAAGAATCTCACATGTCACCCACCAAGAGCTTGTTTGATGTTGGCTCTAGAAGGATTTTCATCTTCATCGTGAATACTTTAAGTATCACTCGAATGTTCTGGCAAATACCACAAGTATAATGCGTAGGGCTCTCAATATGTATTCTTACTTTTCACATTGTGTGAAACAGCAAGTCTTAATGAATTATGTGTCCTAATGAGATTTATTGATGATCTCTTGGCTCTAGACTCAATTGTGCACTTTGTTTTCTTATTCGGAGACTAAGGAGAGGGTCTCCTTCATCAATATCAACTATCTCTAAGAGAAAGTTGATAGATTATGTAGGTTCCCCGTGAGAATGAAACAAGTCCTTTAAAGAGAACTTGAGTAGCTTGGGAAGTTTAGTGCAGTCGCGTCATCGGGTCCATAACGCCTTGTTTTCAATACTGCTACCTTATTAACCACCAAGAGTATATGTATTGAACACGGTTTCTGCCCTAAGGTTGAATTATTTTGAGGGCTATTTCTTTTCATCCTTTTCACTTTTCATTTCTTTTTCATTCTTCAACCCCTTCAATGCTTACCGAGACTTCATTACTAGAACCTTGTTGGGTTTATTCCAGTTTTAGCTCTATCTCAGTCGGCACTCTTCCCTTAATCTCACTTTTATCCTTTTTTTTATCATACCTAAGGACTTCTACACTATTTAGTTGATTGTCCTTGGGTAGATCCCTCCGGCTCTGGCGGGATCATGAGAACTAATATCTAACCTTACCATCCTTATAACTCTAATGCATAAAGTAAAATGGTCAGTCTTTTGGTACAGTTCTTTCCGCTTTTGAAACCAAATGAAAATCATTTTGAAAATCAATCAAGGTACTTGTGATGTAAAATCAAACCATTTTGTACCTCAATTGTTTTGATTTTTCATAAATGCTCCCCCTCAACATGTGCATAGGCTTTTGAAATCATTTTGCACATGGAGGAAGGAATGCTTGTTTGAATAAAACAATCACCCTTTTATCAAATTTAATATTTAAATCACAATCTCTCATCCGATCAAAAACTCAGTGTTTAACTCGTAGCCTTTGGTACATTATTCAAAACATTTTGGGGAAAGATGTGGTTTTCTTTAAAGCTTTTACTGATCAGGAACATTTAATCGCTCCCTCTCAATATGTGCATTGATATTCGAAAGAGTTTAGCACATATTAGAGAGAACCTGCACTTTGAGTCAAAACGATCACGTTTTATCTAAACACAATTGTTGCATTAAAGAACGAGCTCAGAAAAAATGCACAACGTGTTCACGTGATCGGGCTTAAGTCTTCTTCTTTGGTTTTAGTTAAATGCTCCCCCTTAACATGTGCATAGAAAATTTGAAATGATCCTAAACACAAAAGTACAATCAAAATCCAAACTTTAACACTAAATAAGATCAAAAGAGTGAAAAAGTCTCTACACTCATTCAACCCAAAACTTATGAATAACCAATCAAGAATCCAAGAACACACAAAGTAGATGATCAAACCATGGCTCTTGATACCAATTTTAATATATTGGTTATCATAAACACACAAACATAAATGATATGGTTCGAACTAGGAGAGAGTTTAGAGAGAGAAAGTGGAGGGGATGGGAACTTCTAGTGAGAGAAAGTAATGTAATATTATGAAGCTCCACCCTTTGCCTTGGGATGCAAAGAGTATTTATACTATCTTACAAGTACGCCACCTACGGGCTGTGAATCAGGTATACAGTGGGTAAAGACCCGTCCGTCCTCCACGGTATTACTTAACTAACTATTGAACATAACTAAATGACTAAGACTACGAGCTTTATAATGCTTACACATACTTGAGGTGACCGAGTCTTTAACTAACGGATTTTCTAAATCCTAACAACGATGCCTTTAAAGTTGGTGGGAAATTTAAATTGTTGATGGCAATATAGGTTAGAAGTAGAAGCAGTCAGACTCATGGATAATGTTTTTATTGTTTTTGGTTCCTAAGATTGTCTCGACTGTTCTTATAGAATCAGTTCTCCTGTTTAGCATAGCATAACATAACATGTGAAAGGACGCTTAATAGGCACAACCGACCCTACAACAACTTGGAAACAAATGTTGTATAGAAGTCTGCTAATGGTATCATATTAGGTCATCGATTGTTTTGATCATACTTCTAAGCATGTAGACATGGCTGGTAGTTCTTTGGCTCCATTAGTAAGTCCTTTTCTGCTATTCATGAGAGGAACAATATTATTGATTAGTGTATCAATGCAGAAACCATTAATGAAGACAAAGAAATTGGCTATGTATTTTGTGATTCTTGGAATGCTAAAAGTTAGCATATTGTAGTATGATTTTTCATAGTAATATTGCTTAATTTTCAGCAGAAGTTGTGCCTCTCAGATAGTCACTTACATGTAGTTTAAGTAGGGAAACATGACACAATGTTGCAGATCTATTTGTATCAAATCCGGATGTACAACATTGTGTGATGTTTTGCTAGTAGCACTATCATGCTGTAATTTGCTATCAGGATTTCTCATGCAGTGTCATAAAAGGCACTGATTTCATTAAGTCAATGTAACACGTAAATGTCGACATGGTCG
The DNA here is from genome assembly GCA_022545495.1 of Chrysanthemum lavandulifolium. Lineage (NCBI taxonomy): Eukaryota > Viridiplantae > Streptophyta > Magnoliopsida > Asterales > Asteraceae > Chrysanthemum > Chrysanthemum lavandulifolium. The sequence continues at coordinate 166,946,271 of CM040240.1, read as the reverse complement.
AGCCCTTCTGATCCCCCCTCAAATTCATTTTGCTATTTCAAGGCCCTTTGCGCAAAGGTCTGCACTAGATGCATTGCTAGACCATTGAAATAACAAAAGTAATTCAAAGGGAAGATTAGAGCGGGGGACTATGTTAAACACCGTGTGTCAATATTAGAAAATAAAGAATATAGTGACTTAACTAATTATGGAAACTGGTGGCAGCACACGGATTATGAAAAACAGGGAAAATGATATAAAGGTTCATTGGAATTCCTAATAGAGTTAGGAATGCAGTCAACGTTCCATCTTTTTCTCAGTTCTTTGTCTTCGATGTCTAGTTTCCTAGTTGAACAGGATGCACTCATAAGGTACACTTATATAGCGAGAAATTAGAAAGAAAAAGAGGATATGGCAAAATGATTTGCACCAAATACACTTGTACAACATTCTCTATTTCTTTCCTATCGCTCGTTATTAAGTATATTTTATGAACGGTGTTGTTTTTTCCCTAACACTCATTGATTTCATTAAACAAATGTAATAGACCAACTACAACATAGGTGTACCCTCTGAGCTCCTCCTCAAATTCATTTTGCAATTTCAACACCCTTTGAGCAAAGGTCTGCACCAGACGTATTGCTAGACCGTTGAGATAACAAAAGGAATTCGAGGGGAAGATCAGAGCAAGGCGCGATGCTGAACATCGTATGTCAATATTTGCAAATGAAGAACGCGGTGGACTTTAGAGTGGAAAGAACCCAATCGATTGCACCTGAATTTGATTGCTTAACATGTCGATTTTGGCACCAATGTTTTTAATAATACTACAGGCCTTATGACAAAGAAAAATTTAAAACCCTAAATGACCCCATTAAGTGGAAGATGTTATTGACTGGAGTCTTTGCACTATAAAGGCCAAGGCATTCTTTATTTGCCAATATTGACATCCGATGTTCCATGTCTATTACAACCTAGGTTTTATGTCAAGTGTGCAATAAAATATATGTAAGCAGGGAATAGAAATAATGTACAGTTTCTCTCGCGCCTCGCGTCATATTTCAAAATAGTTTACCCCTAAAAAAATGGCTAATTCCCGAGCGCAACATAAAGAAGAAGAAAGCAGAGAAACGTCTTAGCTGCCTGACATCATGCCCACATGCTTTGTGGAAGCCTGTAAGTGCACAAAATATTGTATCATTAAGGATATAAAAAAATAGTTTAATGAAAAGCAAAGATGCAAGAAGTGTATATATAACCTTGGATGACGATACGTGTAGCGGGATGATATAATAAGCAACACCAGAGTTGTTCATATCTTTTGCCATCATTTGGAATTGCCTCAAAGGTTTCTGTAAGACCAGTTGTCCTACTCAGCTCAACCTTCCATTAGAGAAGGGCGCTTAATAGGAACAACAGATCCTACAGTAAATGTGAGACGAAGATAATGTGCCATACATTTGGTATTCCATCTTTGAATTTCATCTATTTTTCATATTTTAACCTGCAAAATAAAGATATCATAAATATACAAACACAAATACAAATTTTTTTGATATGCATGGAAAACTAGAAGGGGGTTGAATAGTTTTACCGATTAAAACTTCATTTTAAACTATTTAGATCGACTTATGTCAATCTATTTATTATGTGTGTTGTATAACGATAGATATGCATATAAGTAAATAAAGCAAAGATAAAGAGTAAAGAAATACAAAACCACGACACGAGTATTTATAGTGGTTCGGCTACAAGGATACCTTCCTTACCCTACTCCACTCCCCGAGTACCCCACTCGAGAGTTCGTAAACACTACATAACACAAGCTCCTTAATGTGGCGGAGAAGCCTTCACAACGTTGCCTACTCTTTATCCGGTACTAGGCTAGACACCGAGTTCTTCCACGAGGTAGAACCACACCTATCACAAGGTCGCCTACACTTTATCCGGTACAAGGCTAGATATCGAGTTCCATTACAAAGTAGGAACTAACCACATCACAACTACCCCAAAGGAGACATACTCCTTGTTACAACACTAGAAGGATATCAATATCCTTTAACCCAAACTATCTATCTTGTACATCGATGCACCATATCGAATGTACACCCATGGCACCTTTCACTAATGCCTTCGACACGACCCTTTGACACCTTTCACTAATGCCTTCAAGTGTTGCAAAACAAGGCCTACAAGGCCGATTAATCGCCGATTAGGTGCTGCAAGGCCACCAACCTTTCCGATTTATGTAAATCGGTCAAACAAATCGGTCAACCGTGGTCAATGGTTGTCAATGACGGTTAATGGTGGTCAAACTTGTCGAAAACCTTCATATCTTGCCGAAAATACTTAAAACTACCTATAAAATTGTTTGAATAACTTATGGTCATTGTTTATATCTATTACAAGATGTTTTTCAAGAAAAATATTTTTGAAAATACATAAACTTGTCGAAAATACCTAAAATTTTCCGAAATTACTAAAAACTTGTCGGAAGTGCCAATCCGATTAATCACCGATTAATCCCGCCTAGACCGATTACAAGCTACAGGGAGGTCGACCGCCCGACTACCGATTCGCGATTTTTGCAACATCCGCTTCAACACAACACTTCTATGGAGGGAGAAGAACTATCAACAAGATACACTTCAGTGGTCTTGATGATGACGAAGCTTAGCAACTCATGACCTTGAGCTTGCACGTTTTCAAGAGGCGGCGATCTCGCCTTTAAGAGGAACCTAGAGAATCACACAAACATAAAACTACATAGAATGATCCTTTGGATTAGAGGTTAGAGATGTTACAATACTAAAAGAGAGTATGTGTAAAATTGGTAGTGAGCAAAAGAGAAATGGTTCACTATTTATAGACAAAATTGTCTACTGTCCCACGGATCCCTCCTAAGAGGGATCCGGCTAGTGCAATCCTAGGGATCCGACTACTGGGTAAGTTTAGTCCGGATTTCGGGTTGCAAACCGGGTTATGGGTTATGAACCATGGGTTATGGGTAAGGGATTATGGACCAACAAGATGCAATGTACCTAGACAATGAGTTATGGATCTTGGGTCATGGACTTTGGGTCATGGATAATACCCAATATGACTTCATGCATGATGTCATGCAATAGATCATGAGTTATGGATCATGCTCCATGGGTATGGGTTATGGACTTTGGGTTTTACCCAACAATATTCATTGTATCTAGTCAGTGGATCATGGGTCATGGACTTTGGTTTTTACCCATTACAATATATACAAAGTATATATGTACATTTCCATATTATGTAAACACTAGTTGTTATACATATGCATTTCTAAGATGTAAACAATATTACTTGTTTAGTGTTTATATAAAAATATAAATGTGTTAGTAAACTATTGGCTTAAACCTTTTTACGTATTTTATTTGTTTCGTTAAAATGATTTTACGTTTGTTATCGACAAAACATTAGAAGATCGTAAAATATAAATGAACATTTTATGGCTTATTTGTATTAACAATATGCATATTTATTCAGAAGCAAATGTGCAGGTACTTTATTTATCAATAGTTGTGTATCCAGTACCTAGGATGTAATAGGCATTTGATGTTACATGTGCTAACATTTGATATTACATGTCTATTACAGCCTAGGTTCTATTACAGCCCAAGCTGAATACAGAGAGAAAAAACCTAGAAATTGGTATAAGGCTTTAATGGAATTCCTAACATAGTTAGGACTACAGTGAACTTTATATTAGTATCTCTCTTTGTCGTATTCAATTTTCGGCTTATCATTGCAACAGAATGTGCTCGTAAACTTGATCTATGTAGCGAGAGAAGAGAAGGAAAAAGAGGATACAACAAAAACATTTGTACCAAATAAATTTCTATAGTATCCTCTCTTTCCTACCCATCTCTCATTATCATGTATACTTTATGAATGACACTGGTGCATACACTTACTATATTAACTCTGTATGTTCATCACATTAAGAATATCATGCACAAAAAACATGCATAATTAAGGTGTAAAATAGTAAATTAAAGCTTTTACGTACTGACTGAAGCCATGGTGCAATGAGATGTACGAATATCAGACTTTGTCATCACCAAAACGTTGACAAAGTATTAAAATTGGATGAACAGAGACCATGTCAACTTACTAATAGTCGGCCTTGGTCTCCGTCCATCGATATTTAATATTCCATCCATTTTTAACACTTTAAATTGTATCCATAGTATGGAAGGAAGATTTTACTTAAAGTTAATGTAAGTAGGTGCCTGAATACGAAATCCGTTGCCACAAAAATATTGACGAAGTATTAAATATGGATGCGCAGAGACTATGGCAACTTAGTAATAGCCAGCCTTGGTCTCCATACATCCATCGTTGATATTCCGTCTATTTTTTATATTTAATTTGCGTCCATATCATGTAATGAACATCTGAGTATACACGGCAAGGATGGTGGTTTAATCCTGCAAATCAAATATATCATGAATATACATATACAAATACAGAAATTGTACATACATGTATGGCATTGCAAACATAAATAATACTTATCTGTCTATGGCATAGTTGTTTATTAACATGGTAAATGAACTCAAAGATAGCCACGAATAAGGTTTAGTACTGACAATACAACAAATGAAGTTTTGAATTGTTCTTCACATAAACAACAACAAAGTATTAACGATGGATGAACATACACCAAGGCAACCTATTATTATTCGGCTCTGGTCTCTGTTCATCCATCATTGCTGCTTCATCATTTTTTAATGCATGAAGGTTTGTCCATAAGATGGATGTAAATGATACTACATAATAATCATAACCGACTTCATAGATCAACAATAAGTACCTAACATGGCTGCACAATTATAAGTTTCATTAAATTACATGGCTATATTTAGTAAAACAATACTCATCACAACTTCATGACATATCTGGTTACATTGTTAAGCTACAAAACTTTGAACAATTATTTTTAAAATAGTTTCAGTGTCAACACATAACATGTCACAAAGCTTTTAAAGATGACCGTGACTTTGAAAGGACTAAATGTATTGCTACTTTAAAAATTGCCATCACGTATTAGTAACTTTTGCAACATGATTATTTAACTTTCAAAAGAATATGTGATTGATAACAAAGCAGTCACTTATAATTTAAGTAGGGAAGCGCGACACGATGTTGCAATTCAATCTGATTCAAATTAAAGGGTACAACATTTTGCCATCCTTCACCACTATTAATAAGTGAATGTAGTTTATTACCATCATTTCTTATCTAATGGTAAAAAAAACATGTTATGTTAAAAAATCAAGGGATTATTTTTAATCCTTTTTAAAAAAATCTGTTTGTCCTATCAGCGTCAATGCTATCTTTTCCCACCCCATTAATTCTGTTAGGTAGTTGTTGTACACAGATGAGGAAAAATGGGAAAACGATACAAAGCTTTATGGGAAATCCAAAGAGACCTAGGACTGCAACAAACATTATATTGTTTTCTCACCTTTTTGTCCTCTGTGTACAAGCTTGTGTCCATCTAACTATGGTTTATAAAGTGTCGTGAACCAAGTTTAAGATATAAGACATTCGTTTAGAATTGCACAAATATTTACCAACAACATTTGTAGAGATAAATATTTACCTTGGTATTAATGCGTAGATAGCAGATGCAACGGAAACAAAAGAGTTTCATAAAAAAAATTAGACTAAAAAAGAGTCTATAACCTGGAAGTTTTTTATAATAATTTTCACAACATGTAGGCTCAGCAAACTTATGGCTGCAACCACAATGTACATGTGACTGCCTTGCCAAATAAGTTTTGCAAATACCATGGCTGCAACCACATTCTATACGTAGTTGCCTTGCCACAATATATTGCAATATGCAATCGTTATCGCCTCAAAAGCTTAATCATAAGACATCCAAGCAAATAGCTTCAATCTATGTACAGAAGTTCGTTGTAGCATCATAGCATATATGTGACCATTAATGCTTAATCAAAAACTATTATGGCCGCCAAATAAATTATGCAAAAACCATGGATGCAACTACATTGTGTATCAAGTTACCTTGCCAAAACATATTGCAATATGTGCTTATCATTATCTCAGCATAAACATTTGGATTTTGAGGCCAAACAACAAACGATATGATAACACTAACCGGTAGTGTTTATCAAACGGCGTTGTTGTCACAAACATTAAATTTTACACCAATTTTTAAAACCGTAAGACCAAAACATATACGCGACTAACAGTTTTTAAAATTTAAAAAAACATTAAATTAACAACACTGTTTACGCAACACCTTTGCTATATGTTGTCTTCACAAATTTTTTTCCATCTCTTTTTTTTCCACATCTTCTTCTTCTTCGTAGTTATGATGAGAGACAAAAACTTTAAGGTATAGAAGCTTTGCCTGGGATTTAAGAAAGTCTAACCATTTGGATGACCAACACGTGACTAAGTAGGTGAGTTTGTTAGTTTTGACCACAGAAATTGAACGGGAAGACGTTAGAAGACTCACAGATCCCATTGTTGACACGTTTTAGTGTTAAGCTAAAAAGGGCCAAAACAACATCGTTTAACAATAATTTAGAATAAAAAAAATCATAAATGCAATCACAATGTATATGTAACCGCCTTGCCAAATAAGTTTTAAAAACCCCATGACTGCAACTACATTGTGTATAGAGTTACATTGCCAAGGCATCTTGCAATGTGTGTTCATCATTACCTCAACAACCTAACCTTGACACACTAAAATTATACATCATATGGTACTACAAAAGTTAAATGACCAAATACATTGGTTTTCAAAATGGAGGTTGCAGAGGGCACCATACATGGCACTCAACCGTCCGTCCATCTTATTGATAACACAAAGCGACAATATTCCCTAAACGACAGTGTTTTTTGTGATGGCACAACATTCATGGTGAGAAGACGCATGGCTACAAGCACAATGTGTACATGGCTGCCTTGGCAAATAATTTTGCACAAATTTTGATTTTCAAAATGGAGGTTGCTGAGGCAACTATTTCTTGCACTCAACCATTCTTCCATCTACATATACCCCGTACATAAAGAATAGTACTTTCAAGTAACGTATATGTGCGTAGAGCATTAGCTACATGTCAACAACTGCATAACATATAATTACTAGCTAATGCTCTAAGCATAGATAAGTTGCTCAAAAGAAGCAGACTTGGGCAATCACTATATGGGTGAACCACCACATTAAGCTCCTGCAACAGAACATAGTAACAGATCAAAAAAAGTTTAGCTCGTCAAGAACAAACAATAATCTTAGACCATTCAACTCTTAGAAGCAACAAAGTATAAAAGAAAAAACACCAACATATCCTTAAAAGCAACATAATTTTTTATTTATAATTATCAATAGACACTCGCTTACATTGTCAACAGTTATAAACGTCAAACAACTAATAGTGCAAAAAACATGATTAACATCAACAGACGTAACCATGTAACAATCAAATCATTGTTTTTAAAACAATCGCATCGTCACCAGTTAAAAAACAGGAGCATCAATGCAAATGTTTTAGCTTAAAAACATGTTTTAAAAGTCATATTAACATCAAGAGACATAACCATGTAACAATCAAATCATTGTTTTAAAAACAATCGTTGTAAGTGATAAAATATAACGCACGATCACATAATAATCGGTCAATTACAGCATACCATCAACACTTAAGCATCCGCAACTAGAAATATGAAAGAACGCGTTCAATGCTTTAAAAAACAGCGTACGAACATAAAATCACCCAAAAGTAGTTAGATTTGTGCAAATCGGGTTAAGATCTATAAAAAACCAAGTAGATCCGTGATCAAACCGCATCAGATAGGGTTTGGAATGAGATATAGAACCGAGAGATAGTGATGTGTGTATTATTTTAGAGAGAGAGAGAGAGAGAGAGAGAGAGAGGGGGAGAGAACAAAGTAAATTATAAAAACATTAGGTACCAACACCGACTTAAACGACGTCATTTTTAAATCATTTGAATTTTAACATGCAATCACAAACGTTAGCATAAGTAACACACCCCAAACATGAAACGACATATTTTCAGCAGCAAGTGAAACGGCGTCGTTTCCTACGACTTTTAATATATTGTATAATAAGTTTTAGGTAGATACACCATTTTCCTATTTTTATTTGTAATTCCGTAGTAATACATTAATTGGTCAAACCATGATAATGTATCGTTACTTAATCCCACAATCCTCTAGTTAATGATACTTTAGTATTAGTTATTTCATGTGACAAAGGGGTATCTCATATTACTTACTTTTTAACAGAAATAATTTTGTGTTGTCAAAATTGTTTTTATTGTTTATAGATTAAGATAAACAAGTATTGTCACTGTCAACACATAGTGAAAAGAACATTATATTCATGTTTATCTGGGAAGATAACACCCATAACTTGAAACTTAATAAAAGCCACACAAAACACTTGTTTCACGACATAGTCACCACATTTTCGGCCTATAACGTTGATCAAAATGTTAAGAACGATGTAGTGGGGGTGGATGTGTTGAGAGTGGAAATAGATACTTTCTCATCTTAAAATAAATGCTCACTTTAAAAATGCACAAATTTTAAAATATTTTTATTTACTCTCCATTAACAAAATATCATTTTACACATTCTAGTCCTTTTTTATTTACACTTATTTTGACATTACCAAAATAAATTTATAAATACTTATTTTGAGACAGAGCTTGATGAACTACTTATTTTAATATAATTATTTGAAATTATAAAAGAAAATATTTTTACAATCACATCTAAACCTAAAATCTTTGATAAAGTAATTTGATTGAATCTTAAATAAATAATAATTTCTTAAATAGTATGCAATTTTTCCAAAATAACCGAGGTGTTTGGCTACTTATTAAATGGGCTTATGCTTATGTTATATAAGCACCTTGTGGCTTAAATATCATAAACTTATAAACCCATGTTAAGTGTTTTGTTTTGCTTATGTTTAACAAGTTAAGAAGTTTAGAGTAGGGATGAGCACGGTACCAGAATGGTACCGAACCCGTACCGAATTAATGGTACCGTTTTTTCCCGAGCATAAAAAGGGTACCGCACCGCATCTGCACGGATTTCGGTGCACGCAGTTCTCGACGGAAATCGGCACCTATCCCAGACTTCCGCTTTTGTTAAAAAATTCGGAGTTCATGCTAGTTATATATATTAACTAAAAGGCGGGGAATGATTCTCCACACGCCATGTGTCCCAAACAAGTGTGAACACATTTAATGCCAACTTTCGCAAGTTGGCAAAAATAGTCCCTGAGGTTTAGGTGTCGTTGCAAAGTAAGTCCAAGTTGGCAAAAATAGTCCTTAAGATTTCAGTGTCGCTGCAAAGTAAGTCCTTTATAGCAATTTGGCAAAAATAGTCCCTATCCAAATTCACGGCTACAAAACCAATCCCGCTGCAACGCGCGGGTTTCCACACTCGTAACAATTAAAATATCAAATAAACATATCACCAAATTTATCGTAACTTACAACGAAAGACGAATAATCATTTAATCTTGTGTACCGTTTTTTTCCCGAGCATAAAAAGGGTACCCGTACCGCATCAGACGGGATTTCGGTGCGGTGCAGACCAGACATTACTCGACCGAAATCGGTACCTATCCGGTACTTCCCGTTTTTTGTTAAAAAAATTCGGAGTTCATGCTAGTAACAATTAAAATATCAAATAAACATATCACCAAATTTATCGTAACTTACAACGAAAGACGAATAATCATTTAATCTTGTGTAACTCCCTTTCCTTTTTCTTTAGCATTTTGTTTGGCAATCCCATCTTCGATATCTAGACATACGAGAAAATAAACAAAGTTAATAAGAAACATCATACTAATAACATATAAGCTAACTTGAGTATGTAGCTATATCAGTAGCTATATCCGAATGTTCTATATCAGTAGCTAACAAACAATGCATATTTACAAGATATTGACAATGCTATATCAGTAGCTATATCAGTAGAAAACAATGCATATTTACATTATATTAGTAGCTATTTACAACAATGTATTAATAACTTCAGTAGTAATAAAACCTTTGTATTCGGTACCAATCGATTTCCAATTAGTCCCGCACTGCTTTTGAAAGGTACCAATTTTTTTTGCCTTATTTCATAGTACCTGCATGCATCAGTATTTTAGGAATCGGTACTGCTTTGCACGGTACCGCACGGTTCGGTTCGGTTCGGGATTCGGTCCGAAATGCTCATCCCTAGTTTAGAGGGTGTTTGTTTAAGATTATAAATGGTATACCAACTTATTTATTTTTCGGCTTATATTTTATAAGCTTCATTTTTCTGGCTTAATTTGAGACTTGTGGGCTTATATAAGTTTATTATGATATAATAACAAACTTGTATAAGCATGCAACTCTCGCAAGTTTTAAAATAAGCCAAAAAATTGAGGCTTATATGAAATATGAGCTGAAATCAAATAAGTTCACAAACCTACATATAAGCTCAAACAAACACCCTTTAAGGATGCGTTTGGTACATGCCTATAAGAATGATGAAATGAGTTTCATTCCAAATAATGATGTCTGTTTAATAAATCTTGATATCAAATATGACAATGATAGAGGGATATATTCCATACTACATACCACTCAAAATGACAATGTATGAAAACTATCATATCTGAATGGCCACTTTATATCAAAATTTATACCGATTGTGATTCATGAAATCATACCAAACGCACCCTAAGTATTTGGTTTAGTTTAGATCGATAAATAAAAAATGACTAAAAAGGACATGAGGTGAAAATATATAAATGTTAAATTAGGAATGGTTACGGGTAAAAATATAATGAGAGTTATTTTACATACCAAATTTTTGTTACATATCAATGGACTCATCTCCACCATCCATCTAAATAGAAATCGCTGAGATTAAAAGCATTTTATTATTTCATCTATTTTTTATAATTTAAATATTTCTTAAACCGTTAATCGTTAAGCAAAAATAATTACACCATCGCGACGAACATTTAATTATCTTTCATATAGACGACACTTTGATATACTTTCAAAAAGAAAAAAAATTGTTTTTCATGTTTTTCGCCTTTTTTCGCTTTTCTTGAAACCCAAATTTGCATGAAATATCATATATGATTTGACACTAATTTGAAGATCACATGTGATATTAGTGTTAAATCACATATGATATATAATATCATATGTGATACTATATTAATCATCATATACGATAAATCACATATAATATATATCATATATGATTTAACACTAATATCACATGCCAGATTCAAACTAGTGTTAAATCATATATGATTTTTCATGCAAATTTCAAGAATGAAAAACATAAAAGAAAACGTGAAAACACGATTTTTTTTTTTCGGAAGTTTATCAAAGTCACTATATATGAAAGATAATTAAACTTCCGTCAGAATAATATATTTTTTTTCATTAACGATTAACTATTTGAAAGATATTTATATTCAAGAAAAAAGATGAAAGTGCTTTTTTAATTGCGAATTAATATAATCAATTAGATCTAATAAAAATAGAGATTATGTAAAAAGTTTTTGTCAAATATAATTTCTTTAATGTTAACTTTCAATTCTTAGCAAAATAAAAGAGATCATTTCCTCTTTCGCCTCCGCCTCTCATCTCACCGGGAGTATTTTTATTCAGCAGCAGGTTTCCATCATTTACTCTCTACGAGTATTACTTTTATAAACATACTTTTGTTTCTTTAATTCTTTAAATGCTTTAGTATAATATGCATCCCATAAAATAAATAAATAAAAAAAAAAAAAAAAAAAAAAAAAAAACTGTTAATACTTTTTGTAACTTGAACACCTTCATATATGATATGACCCTTTTAATGTCATATCTTATGCAGCAAGTTTCACAGTAACTAATTGATAAGAAATTAAGGGCGTGTTTGGTTTAGGTTATTTTCTGTGCTTATTTGAATCTGGAAGAAGCTCGTTGGCTTTTAAGAGCTTATGGACTTAATAAAGCATAAGGTTAAAAGTTAAAAATAAGCGCATACATCCGAAAATAGGCTATATCAAACACGTAAGATGTGGGGCGGGTTGTTACAACACACACCCTTGCATTTATTATTTGTTATGTCAAGCATAGATATCGTTATTTACAGGATTAGTTGATTTTCTTAGTTGTTTCTTTTACATGGTATACAATATGTTTATGCACTCTTTCACATAATTGTTCCTTTTCATCCACGTAGTTAACGGTATTCAAATGGATTTTAAGATTAGTAGTTGGTTATTCTATTCAAAGTGATAGCCTCACACTAACATAGAACTAATGCACTTTTTGAAGATGAATAACGGCTGGAGTGTGAGAAGTTAAGTGCTATAATGCTATTTGAGCTGTGCGTGTCCATAGATAGATGCCTGATATCTTGCGACTTACATGAGTTTTGCATTTGTGCGTAAGTAGGCCTTGACATATGACGTGATTAGGTTCTCTCAAAGTGACAGAGTGGGTCATTGAGTTGTTGTTGGTGATTTGAGTGTCATCAACTATTTTAGGTAATTGCGATTTACTAGAGACCAATGGGATTTCATATTATGCTTGGATGCGAGTTAGGGAAGCGTGGAGTGCACACTCGTTTGAGCTAATATGTTTCCACCACGACAAAGACGCAGGGGTCAAGCGCCCCTTGTTGGGGTCCTGCTCCCAAGTCCCAAGTGAGCGAGCGGGGCTCAAGGGGAGGCCACCTCTCGCTGGGGGGTATGGGGGCAGCGTCCCGACCTAAACGGTATATTTGGTGCTCCAAGTTACTTACCTGTTTTTCCCTCCTTTTCCCAACCGATGTGGCTGTTGGATAGCAGTTGAGGAATGTTGATAATTATGACTTGAGAAATTAGGTTGCAAATTTCATATTGTTTATGATATGAGTACTTTAAATGTTGGGGAATGTTGATAGTGTCATACACTGTTATAAAAAAAACTTCACATTTAGGATATAATCATGTTAAAGGTCATACTTATACATTTATTTCTTTTGTTGTAGTATGCTTCTTTGGTGATTGAGTAAACATTCCCCGATGGCACTGCGTTTGAGCCACTCTCGCATCATATGCACTCTGGTCCAATACCGTTCAGTTTGTTCATTCTCTCCCTCCACTTATGAACCCAAAGAAATAGAATCAGAAACCTTGGCAAAACCTTCACTTCCTTCCCTCGAATCATCAACCCAAGCGGATTTGATTACTCAAATGCTCATCCAACACCATAACCCTTTCCACACAATGGAATCCTCTTTACAGCTTAACGGGATCAATATTTCCCCAAATCTAGTTCACCAAACGCTAATTCGTCTAAAAACATATCCAAAATCGCCTTACCTTTCTTCACTTGGGCTAAAGATCAAGCGCTACTCACGACTCACATGCGTACAACCTCATGATTGACATATTAGGTAAAGTCCGACAATTTGATGCAGCTTGGCAATTAATTGTTGAAATGGATCAAAAGGGTGTGAAGCCGAGTTCCACCACTTTTTATGTTCTGATTCGTCGGCTGATTGCTGCGGGTTTGACCAAACAAGCTATTCGTGCATTTGATGATATTGGTTGTTTTGTCATAAATGATGCTGACCAACAACAACCCATTGATGACTTCTATTTTCTTTTTGATACACTCTGTAAATATGGATATCCGAAATTTGCTACTGAGATGTTTAATAAATGGAAAAACTGGAGGTTCCAGCCTGATGCAAAGATTTACACTATTTTAATTTACGGGTGGTGTAAAATAAACAACTCTAAAATGGCGGAGAAGTTCTTTAGAGAGATGGTGGATAGTGGAATCGAACCTAATGTTGTTACTTACAATGTTCTTCTGAATGGGATGTGTCGAAGGTCTAGTTTACACCCTGACGGGCGGTTTGAGAGGACTTTAAAAGCTGCTGATAATCTTTTTGATGAAATGCATCAAAGAGGTATAGACCCCGATGTAACGAGTTATTCTATTGTGTTACATGTTTATAGTCGGGCACATAAGCCGGATCTTACACTTGAAAAGCTAAAGATAATGAAGGAAAAAGGCGTTAATCCGTCATTGGCGTCATATACATCTGTTGTGAAATGTCTTTGTTCATGTGGACGGATTGAAGATGCTGAAAAGTTGCTTGATGAAATGGTGCAAAATGGGGTTACCCCGTCTGCAACGACTTATAACTGTTTCTTTAAGGAGTATAGGGGTAGGAAAGATGTTGATGGTGCTTTAAACCTGTATAAGAGAATAAAAAATGATTTTGTATCATTTCCTGATACACATACGTATAATTTACTTATAGGGATGTTTATGAAGTTGAATAGGTTTGATCTTGCGAAAGAGATTTGGGATGACATGAAGGGCAGTGGGGTGGGACCTGATTTAGATTCATACACGCTGTTAGTCCATGAATTGTGTGAAAAGCAAAAGTGGAGAGAAGCATGTGAGTACTTTGTTGAAATGATTGAGAAAGGGATTTTGCCACAAAAGGTGACTTTTGAGAGGCTTTATAGTGGGTTGATACAATCTGATATGTTGAGGACATGGAGGAGGTTAAAGAAAAAACTTGATGATGAATCCATATCATTCTCTTCAGAGTATGAAAAGTATCATATTAAGCCTTATAAAAGGTGAAGGTCACACCATTGCGTAAATTTGTATGTCCAAGTGATGTCAATGCTCCTGAAGGGAAATTTTGCATGCAACGCGACTTGGTGCACAGGGGTCAGTCGTTACATTTGTTATTAAAAATCAGTTTTCAGGTAACATTTAGTGCAATTTCGCATGCTTTACGGATCATAAAAATGCAGTTATATGTCCTCATTTCCTCCTTTTTTTTGCAGATGCAATTGGGGCAGTCATTTCACTGAGCGATGGAGAGAAATGGAACATATTAAAAAACCGTTTTATTGCTCTTGCATGCATTTGTCAAGTTGACTGGTATGTATTAATATTCTTTAGTACACCTTTTATTAGTTTACGGAAACTCAATGGTTATATATAGACACTTGTGTATATTTAATGTGTAGAGAGGTGTGTGCACTCTCCCCTGTTGTTTGTCTGGATGGTTATGAGTAATACAGGGCATTATTAATCTACAATGTGACGTTTTTTACACAAGGCAAATCCAAGGCTACCCTTATACTTGCCACGGTTCTTGTGTGTAGAAAAATGTTGTCACATTTTTTATTCTCAATACATGTACGATCTTCTAAAATGGTTTCGATTAATCACTAAAGAATGATCCTAGTTAGAGTGGCAAAATGGGCGGTGAGAAACGTTTGGAAGTGGGTAAAAACAAAGTTTTTTAAAGACAAATCGGTCGGGTTGGATCGACCTACAAACCTGTTTGTGTTTTCTTTTCTTGAGTTATATATTGTTAGAGGCAATGTTTTATCTTATTGTTCAAACCCATAGTATTACAACGATGGTCTGGTTTTTAAAATACAATAGTTTAGGAGGTTCTGTGTTTTGGATACATTTTTGCCTTTTTGGTGACTTTTGAGTTTGACCCATTTGGCCTTGTTGACCTGTTACTGTTTCCATATCATGTTTTCTTAAATTTCCCTATCTGACCTGTCACAGGTAATAACTCAGATCGACCCGTTAATTGATAAATGGGTCGAAATGATCATCTATGGCCCAAGGTGTTGTATTTTCCATACTTTTTGCTTGATGTAATTCAATATCGTTCTAATGTATCAGTGTTAACTAGGTACTGGATCTCATTCACTCTTGAAGACAGGATGTACACCTGGGGTTATAAATAGCACATTGATGTGTCCTCCGAGTCGCATATGTTTAATATAATGTTCTACTGATGAACAATCCTGAATGTATTGCTGTTATAGTGAGCATAAACATTGGAGATGATTCTTATAGTTTCATTTATACTACAAAAACGATGCCCAACAACAAAGATATAGCTACAGGTGTGACATGAGTATGGAATCTTATTTTCCGTTTACAGTTGGTATCCTGTGCTATACATCCGGTAGGATTTATTAGGATGAAGTTTTTATGTTTTATGGTTCCCGTTTATTTGGTTGTTATAGTAGAAGTGCTCTTTCTTTTATGCACTTGTCATCATATCAGGCATTAAATTGTATGACGGCATGTTTTTAGTCTTTTGTTTCCTGCAATTGTTGTTGTGTGTATCGATTATCGTGAAACAAGTCAACCATGATGATTACAGAGGTGAGAAATAAAGAAGTTATAACCGGATAAAGTTCATAGCTGGCCTTTAACATGACTCGTGTTGATCGGGTATGTGTGGGTTCAAAAGTCAAAACAAATGTTAAATTAGTCCGTTTGTATTTGATTGAATATTTCAAATCTAAAAGTTGATGTCTGTTGCTTACAATCCTTTATCTGTAGTTGTTAAACCAAATACATCACATTGTTTGATAACCCAAAACCATTGCATAAGTTTTATTATATCTTTGTCAAACCGTTAGTTCTGACGCTCTGTTTACATGTACTAAATATGGGAACTCGTCAAAAAACCCACATAATGACTGTAAGAAACTGCAAGACGTGGGCCGTGAATATCCTTTGACCGTAACATATCTAATTGACATCAAAACGGCAAGATTCAGCTACACGTTGCTTCTACAGCAAGTTTCTTTGTCATGCCGGGGCAAAGCTCCATATTGAAATTCTCATTAGTTAATTCCACTATGCACTTGTTCTTACTTAAACGTAACTGATTAAGCAGCCGAATTAATGGAACATTGCAAGACAAAATAGAACAGTTGCTATTATTACGAAAAGAAAGTTCAGTAGTTTTACTGTTATTAACTGTAAAACTATTAAGGATTAGCAAAAGCCGAAATGTGCCATATGACTGGCAGGAGTTCCAAAGAAAGTTTTACTATTATTAACTGTAAAACTATTAAGGATTGCTACAAAAGAAAGTTCATCCGTGTTACATTTTCAACAATAGAGGTAGAGTTGGGATCATGGCAATCTCCAGTGCCATATGACTGGCAGGAGTTACAAAGCTAGCTAGCCAGCTTAAAAGCCGAAATGTGTGTTCATTGTGCACTTTAACTCTGAACTCGTTTTACTATTTTGCAAGTTGTTGGTAACAAAAGAGGGGCGGTCTTCGGATGCATGAGCACAAAGAGCTGATAATTTCCGTCTTGAGAACGTAATCTGAGTTGGGTCTCCGCCTTTCTCTTCAAATAGCACCAAAACATTGCCTGCTGCCTTGAACCAAGACCTTGGGACATGGTACCTTAGAAGAACAAAATAATAACCACTCAGACAAACTTTGAAACAGTTCTAGCTGTATACGATTCTGACTTTTGAAGACAAACATTCTACACGTAAGTGTCCTGTTAGGGTCATTTTGTTTTCCTTGAACATTTTCCTATAAAACTAAACATTTTATATAAAGTGAACATTTCATACTATTGATAAGTTATCATTTTTAATATGAAACTTACCACCTTACATCCTTACAGATGGTTTTTAAGGGTTTTTGGCTACAAAATGACTCGATCAGGACAAAAAGCCATCTGTTAGTGAATAAGACCGTCAAATGTACACAAAAGTACAATGACTAAAACGGAACAAATAAAGAAGTAGGATATGTATGCAAGATAGACCATATTTCTTGGCATGTCCACTTCTTGCATTTAAGTAGGCAAAGTGGCGATTCTTACCATCTTTGTGTTGGTTCTCCGCACCCTTTATTGCACTTATCATAGTTGAACTTTCCTCTATAGTCACATGTTTCAACACAGTTGTCAGTTGGAGCCATTAGGGGCCAATATCTTCCAATCTGCTCCCCGTTCAGCCATGCTAACCCCTTTCCCATGTGAAGCATGTCAAGTGCTACAGGTTCATCTCCTGGTGGGGCATCCACAATTGCCTAACATTCAGTAATCAGTCATCCATCTTTAATTAATAAGATTACATTACAAACTGAAATTTCGAAACAAAATGGGACAAAGATTTCATGCAAGTTCTCTCGAGTTGCTTACCTTGTACCATGTCAAGGACTGGTTTTTAGGTGGTTCAATGACCGATATCCACTTTACAGATTTTGAAGCATCAGAATCATACAGCTTAAGATGCTCACCTTCCAACCCAATCTGCAAAGCAAACCAATAGAAATAATCTATTAATAACCGTAAAGATGAGTCAAACTTATCGATTCACATATACATACATGGCATTAGTTTTTGAGTTCTTTTAACTTAAAACAGTTCATAATTACTTCAGAGTTTTTGAATGTTTTTACGAATTTTTATACGTCGAATATAGTGCTTATCAATTTCGAAGTTCAAAATTAACAAGTTTGACCCTTGAAGCCAAATGCTAATATAACATATATAGTATTACCTTGTAGTTCCATGTGGTGTTAGATAAGTCAAGGATTCCGTTCTTCAAACCTTGGAGTTTCACACTGGTTAAACCGGCTCCGTTCCATTCATAAAATGGTCCTGCAGACTATCAAACATGGAACGCCCCAATCATGTCGGATATGAGACAAATAAAAACATAAAACCAAAAATGAAGTATATAAGTAACTTACTGAGAGGCCCACAGTCATGCTTAAAATAGCAATTTCATTTTCCCCCGGCTTCAAAGAAACCGGACTCTCAAACTTACCACTTCCAATTGCACTAGCTGAGAAGGACCACGTAAACAATGGAAAAGATTAGCAGGCATGAAAAACGTCAAATCATAGTTCTAGCAAAACTTTTGACTATTGAATAATGTATCTTGAGCATACAACCTTGAAGTATGCCATTAACAAACGCATGAAGTGCGTGTCCCTTTGATTCAATCAGAAGCATTGGGTTGTTTCTGTATGTTAAAAATTCTTCATTTTCATCGACAAATAATCTGCAATAAGGAGATTCTGTTAGTTGTTTAGGCATTTGACTCAGAATAAAGAATGAAGTGCTCAAATTTTCTCAAAGTTTAGAAATGAACCTAGTTGTATGCCAAAGGTAGTCAGTAGTATCTATCGTGGTATTAATATGATCCACAAAACCTATACGAGTAAAATCAGGTTCTCCCCAAATCCCGGGTTTCTCAACATATATTTCCCATCTAACTTCTTTCATGTCTTTATTTGGTGATGTCATTGAAGATTGCAATCTCTCTGATACCATTTCAACGGTAGAAGTTTGAGATCCAACCTATTTAAAAGCGTATATAATATTAGGTTTGACTTATGAGGTCAAACAAACTACTTTCAAATTCCAAAATTGAGCACACCTGTTATTGTTTTTATAGTATTACTACAGAATATAAAACATTAAAAAAAAAAAAAAAAAAAAAAAAAAAAATCTCCAAGTAATAAAATTATAACTTGTGACAAATTGAAAGTGGCTAAAAGTTTTCTTTCTCACATAGCAGGTTTGACAGTCAGAAGTGAATAAGATATTTCTTTGCTCACGAATCTTAATAACAGTTAATACTGAAAACTTGCATATGTGAATAAGATAATTTATATACAAGTTACCTTGGCTGTGTTGAAGACTACAGTTTTGCAGTCAGGAAGAATGCTGACTGACCATGCTGGCAGCGTATATAAAACATCGTGAAACTCTACTGTCTTGTCATTTTTGTCATCTAAGTTAGCTATAAATGCAGCACAAGTTCCTGATTCATCTTCATACACATCAGCCTGAATATTGGAAAAAAATGCACAATGATCACATAATGATTCAGAGGTTTAAGGGTATAAAGTTTAATCTGTCATATGTTCAGTGAGTACATTCATAAACAACAACAAAACTTGAATACAAAAAATACTCCCTTCGTTTAATAAAAATGCTTGACGAACGTCTATAAAACTATAAGCCCATGCAGCAATGCCCACCTCTAGCTGAGGACCAAGATTAACCAAAGTCGGTTCATTGTTCAACAATGCATGCTCGCACAACTTTATAGCTCGATGAAGCTCCTTAAGGTGCCCCCATTTTGGAAACCTTGGTAACCCTACAACCCATCCGAAAAATATAATTAGAGCTTAAACAAACTACTTATTGTTTCAAAATCTTTAAGCATGTATTTGATTTCTTACAAAAATTATTAGAGCTTAAACAAACTACTTATTGTTTCAAAATAAATGGGAATGGTTGATTTCTTACAAAAATCAAAACCTCGTCAAGGAGTAGAAAATGAAATGTATTAAAATTGTAAACTTATACAAGTTTGACTTGCAAAAGTCAAAGAATGACAGTGCACAAAATGAAAAATGAAGAGGTTCATTAAAAGGGCTAACCATATTCGTCAATTGGTGCATCATAATCATAGCTAGTCGTGATAAACGGCCCACCAGAAGTGCGTCCAAAGTTCGTACCACCATGATACTTAACTCAACACAAAAGACAAAGTCAATCCAGAAAAAATTATGTATGGAACCAAATCTAACAAGTGCATCAATGAATCAATTACACATGAAGAGAATACCATATAATAATTCTGTACGCTTCCTCCTTTTTGAAAAAAACGAGCAACAGCATATGCAATATCTTCAGGGGGCCGATGTGGACTTCTGCCTCCAAATGCCTTGAACCTGTGCTGCCACAGGATTAATACTTACGGATAATATACTATTGAAATATCATGAAAAGATATTGTAGAAATATTAAGAGTTACACACCATCCTGGCCAATTCTCAGTCCAAATTTTAGGCATCGTTGGATATGCTGGCTTGAAATCATCACAGTAAAACGAATTGCACGTATTGATCTGTCAAAAATGGTCTATTATTAAGATTTTACTTAAACTATGCATCAGGCTTGTTCATATGATAAAATAGTTACCACCGGATATGGAGCATCCCATTGCTGACACATTATCCATGGTACGCCAATATTTTGCGAAAGAGCCATTTTAGCTGCCCATTGGGTATATGCTTTGCCACCTTCACCATACGCTGCTTCAGAACCCATACTGCTTTCCACCTGAAATAAGAATTGTATGAAATGAACCTAGATCCAGGAAGTAAACCTATAAGAGTTCGATGGTTTACTTGCCTGAGCTAAGATGATGGGACCTCCTTGTGATGCAAAAAACTTTTCTTTCTTCATCATGTTTATGATGAGTGTCATGAACCGTTGCATGTAATACTGCAATGACAATACACATTTATACATACAAAAAGAAAGAATAATCGAATTTTCGTAAGGGAACAATCTACTATAAGCGTGTCTGGAAATGCTTATTTTCTGAAGATAACATTTACCAACTTCAGACCTTGAAAGGTTCATTGTCGGTTCTGAAAATGGTCCCTTTCACATAATGCAACCAAACTGGTATACCGCTGTATATTATACACTAACTTGTTAGGATTCTTAAAGACTAAAACATATATTTACCTATTAAGAAATAAAGCACTCGGAATAAAACTTTGATCAAGAAACAATAGTCATGGACTCACCCATAGTTCCATTCTGCAGCAACAAATGGCCCAATCCGAAGAATCAGAAGCATACCGGCATCCTGAACTATCTTTACAAATTTTGGTAAATCAAACCTTCCACCAAAATAGTACTACTCAAAACGTTAAGAGGATCAGTCAGTCAGTCATATTCAGATTTGAAACAAGTGATTTGACTTGCTGAAAAATTCTAACATTTACTTACATTGCCTGGTGATGGTTCATGACCATTCCAAAAGACGTACGTCTCGATCACATCTATACCACCTTCTTTCGCCGTTTTTACCAATCCGGGCCACATCTATCACATAATAATATTTATGTATTATCATAATTTTCAAATATTTAGCTCATTCAAATACAACAATAAAAAGTTAAAACCACAACCCAAATGACCATAAATAAATCAAACATCCTAATAAACTTGAAAGGATGGATGCTCTTACAGCAGGAACACTACGAGGGTAGTGAATAGAAGCTGAAATAAGAAGCTTTCTTTCACCGTCGATAATAAGTGACCGACTATCATATGTCACATTATTAGCTCCTTCTGCAACTTGCAAAACATACAACCATGCAAAGAAGCAACAGCATAAGAACATAAGCATTGTACAGCCACTTGAGGCCATTGAAGAACACTTGTTCTTCTGCTTCTATATTTTGTATACAGCTTGAACCTTTTTTATAGTCTTCTATGTAATAAAAGATTTGATACAGTTACTTAACCAGCACATGTAACTAATTAACTTTCTATCTTTTATAGTAAAGATTGTTGTCTCCCATTGTTGGTGATAAAAATTAATATATAATCCTTGCATTAAGTATTAAGATAGTTTTCCTTATTCTTTGTTAGATAAATTAGAAATTAGAATATATGTACCATACTTTTATACCAAGTTTATATTACCAACCTTTTTATCATTAGTTATTTTCTTTATTTATATTTCATGATATTGCTTATATTAAAATACACTCCATATTTCTTTATATTTAAGTAAAGGGACTTGGTGCACCAGGGTCATTCTTTCTATCATCTTTATTGACATTTCGTAAAAGTTTGGTGCAACTTTCCATTTATATGGATCTTCAAAATGTGGTTATATGTCCTCATTTTCTCATTCTTTTGCAGATGAAGTTGTAAAGAGTCATTAGATAGACTGATGAAGAGAAATGGTACTTATTAAGAAACTGTTACAATGCTCTTTATGTCAACTTGTTTGACTGGTATGTATTTATAGTACTCCCAGACGATAATAGTACTCATTCTTAGTTTATGAGAACTATGGTCAGATATATAGTGACATTTTCATAAACTACATACATGAATGACCTATACAACTTGATTAAACTGTAGGTATTTGTGACCCATTTGACCCCCTCAGCCTGTTTCTACCCTCACCGTGTGGATTGTTAGAGTTTCAGTATAATCCAAATTTAATCCGTTTTCTAATAAATTGTTTGAAATGACCATCTTTAAGTGTTGTGATTTATATACTTGTTGCTTGATGTGATTCAAGATCTTGCTAATGCATCAGTGTGAATTACATACCTCATCTCATTGCTTATTCGGTTCCATGTCTTTATACAACAGTACAACACCATTGTAATACTTGGGTCACGCTAGCACATTGATGTGTCCTCTGAGTCACATTTGGTGATGCTACGGCTAATCTTTGTTATGTTGTTCTACTAATGAGCATAGCCTGGATGTTTTGATTGCATAAAATGTTAAAACTTCCAAATTATGTGTCATAAAATGAGGGTAAGTTGGTCAAAATTTTGTTTTAACTATGTTTCACAAGCAGGCGCGGCTCAACCTTCAAAGAGGCCTAAAACTAAGCTCTAAAATGAGGCCTTTTATCAAAGTTATTTGCGGCAAAATCATTTGTATAATATTTGCTTTTGTGGCCTTTTTTGATACGAAATCTTTAATTCAGTTTTTTAATAATATATCTCTTTTAATCGATAAATGAGCTAACCCATTTAGTCTTAATTGTGATATTACGAACGTAAATTATTTTTTAACTAACATTTGAAACATCTTTTCCGCTGAAGCAACCATCGTTGGAATGCTTAACATTACTCTATACGCACTATAAGCAACATGGAAAGAATTAAGATTTCTAATATTTTTAAGTATACCATGTGGTGTATCATTTTTACATTTTACATTTTAACATTACCTAAACGAGATAGAGCGAAGTGTTAAAAGATGGCCCCCAAATCGAGTCAAAACAAAACTGTTGATAGCTGAACCAAACGGACTAATATTTTTAAGTATACCATGGTGTATCATTTTTACATTTTACATTTTAACATTACTAACGAGCTGAAATTTCAGAGCTCGTTCTTTTCACCCCTAAGTACAACTGTTAAGTTTTTAAAACATTGTATGATAATCTTTGAAGTTCTAAATACATTTTATAAGATGTGATGTCATGTAGGACTTTCTTAAAAATATATTAGCGATAACGCTTTGCTTTTCTAAAACAATCTACAATGTTTACTTTCTATAAAACAATATTCCTAGCTAAAATATAGTTTTTCATGAGATATGCGTTTTATTTAAACTTTCACACCAAAAATCTATGCTTCACATAAGGATAGAGCTAAAAATCATAAATATTAAAAGATCAAATAAGGAGATTACTTAAAATAAGAAAGAATAAGAAGAACTATAATCGCATATCCGAGATGCACCGACCTAAATTAGATGCATTCCTATAATCTTATATGCATTATAACGCATCATAGTGTGTTTTCTAGCTTTTAATCAAATGCATATATGTATATTAGATGCATTTCATGATTTCTCTTGTTTTTGTTCCTCTTGCACGTGCGAAATCATGAAAATCAATTTGCACCATCTATACATCAAATTAACTTTCAAACTCAAGATGTTGCATCTATATGAATAGAAATGCATCTAATGCAAGTTTGCATCTTAAATGCGTGGTTTTGGTCACTTCTCACCACTTCTTATTTTAATTTACTTTTAACTGGATCCCTACTCAAAGATAAAGAGTGTTAATACAAATAAACCGTAAAAACGTTTATTAATATTTTGCGATCTCTTTGTGTTTTGTTGATAACATATATAATGTTGTCTTAAGTATAATTATAAGGATACATGTTATTTTTGTAAATCATTTACATATAATCTTTTAAATACAAAAATGTAGTAACTAAAGCACTTGTTGTAATAGTTAATTAGGATGGGTAAAAATCACAACCCATGGATCTTAACCCATACCCAAAGAGACTTGATACAATGTATACTTAGATACATTGAATCTAAAGAAAACCCATGGACCAACCCATAACCCATGACCCATAACCAAAAAACCCATGGGCAAAGAGGAGCGTTCCACGGATCCCTAGCTTTGTGCTAGCCGGATCCCAAGTGGAAGGGATCCGTGGGATCCGTGGGATCCGTGAGAACAGTGAGGAAATTTGCCTATAAATAGAGAGCCATTTCTTCATTCTAACTCACACCTCTTCTTACTAAATCTCTCAAACACTCTCATTCTCTTCTAACATATAGATCACTAGATCTAGAGAGTTGTTCTTCTTTTCTTTCTATTTGATCCTCATATAGGTCCTTCTAAGCGAGATCACGAGCATTCTACAAGTCATCCAAGCAAGGGGTCCTTGATTGATTTGTCACCCGCAAGATTTCAGAGCGAAGATCTTGTATTTGATATTTCACATATTTGTTGTGTAATAGTTGTGTTGGTTTGGTCCACCGTACTACTGGACTCGGTATCTAGCTTTGTACCGGAAAAAGTGTAAGCAACGCTGTGAAGGCTTCTCCGCCAAGTGAAGGAGTTTGTTGACATAGTGCTTGAACTCTCGAGTAGGTGACTCGGGAGTGGAGTAGGCAAGGAAGGTGTCCTTGTAGCCGAACCACTATAAATCGGTTGTGTCATTTCTATCCCTTATCTTTATTTATTTGCTTGCATTATCATTAGATCTATACGCTCAACATCCATACGATTTCACATAATATCGAATCTAAAGTTTTTGAAAGCAACTTAAAATCGGCAAAACTATTCAACCCCCTTCTAGTTTTTCACAATTGGTATCGAGCTAAGTTTATAAAAGTTTTAAAATAAAATTGTATTTTAAAACTTTTCGATCACTATGGGTTCAAAATTATAAGGAAGGGCAATCTATGCAACGACCACCACTACTTGAAACTAATGGTTTTATATATTGGAAAAATAGATTCAAACATATGTGAAGTCTAAAGATATTGATCTTTGGTACATTATTGTTGAAGGTGATTTTGAGGCTACCTCAAATGATGATAAAGGAAATTTAGTTCACATACCTCATGATAAACTAAATGATGAAATGAAGAAAAGCTTTCTAAAATAGTGAAGCAAAATGGTTTTATATAATGCTTTACCGAAAAAGGAATTCGAAAGAATTTCTATGCTTAAAACCTCTACGAAATTTGGAATTCTTTAGTTGTAACTCATCAAGGCAACCAACAAGTTAAAAATAATAAAATTGATTTATTTGTTCAACAATATGAACAATTTTCAATATCGGACGAGGAAACTATAGATCATTCATTTGCTAACTTTAATACTATTATTACATCTTTACAAGCACTTGATGAATCCTTTTCTAGCCGTAACCATGTTAGGAGATATCTAAGGCACTTCCATCGAAGTGGAGATCCAAGGTGACGGCAATCGAAGAGTCAAAAGATTTGACAATCCTCACCTCGATGAACTCATAGGCAACCTAAAAGTCTACGAGCTTGTCCTTGCTAAAGATTCCAAGCCTCAAAGGTGAAAGAGAAACACAAATCTCTTGCCCTTAAAGCCAAAAGGCTTCGAGCGATGAGAGAGCTCATCTTTGAGTAGTGACGATGAAGAGTACGCTATGGCGGTGAGGGACTTTAAAAGTTCTTTAGAAAGGGTAGATACGCCAAACAACCGTATGACGATAAGAAAGGCTTTCGAAAAGCAAAGAGGACGAGAAGCCAAAGGATGATCGTACTTGCTTTAAATGGGGACCCAAACCACTTTATTAGTAAGTGTCCCAAACGGGATGATCAAAAGGCATTCGTGAGCTGCACGTGGGGAATGAGCGACGAGGAGGACGAAGAAATTTGTCTCATGGCAAATGACGAGGTATGTCACGAATACTATAGTAGTTCATCACTTGATGACGATTCATTGCATAATGAATATGATAAACTATGCAATATTAGCTTAAAACTAATTAACAAAAACAAGCTTTTAAAGAGTCAAACCAACGCTTAGATAAAGAAGTCATAGAATTAAAAGCAAAACTAAAACGTTTGGAAAAGGGTAAAATAGCAAGTGGTGAATGTGAACTTTGTGTTCAACTTCAAACACTAGTTGATCATTTAGATTCTAAAATTGCTAGAATGAGTACAAACACCTTAGATACAATACTCGATGGTGTTAAAACCCAACAACCAAAAGGGTCTAGGTATACAACAACTTGATCCATCAACTAGTGAAAGTAAAGAAACAAAATTTGTTAAAGAATTAGAAAACCACCATCGTTGTGGCGGATCCCACGGATCCCCAAAAAGGGAACCGCTAGTGTACTAACGGGATCCGTGGATCTGCTGTGACAACTAGTGGTAATAACATAGCCTCATCATCTAGAACCGAGTTCGTTATCGTAAATAGGAAGAAACCAACTCATGTCACCACTAGACATCCACCTCCAAAAATAATCCTACTTTTGCAAGAAACAAAGCACCATCTTTTCAAAACATAATGCATCTAGGAGACCTAATAACGTTTATCCAAGTAACCATCAAATGGAATGGAACCCTAATATGCAAAACGGTTTCTCTTTTCAAAACTTTGCTCCATGGAATGCATATCATCTTATCCATACATGTCTAACATGAATGGAATGTTTAACACTAATGGACCCATGAATAAATGGGGACCAAACTTTGAGTTTATTATTGTTTTAGGTGTGCTTAAGGTCGACCTAGACCCCGATGAATGGGTCAAGGATAGCGGTGCACGAGGCACATGACCGCAATAGGATCTATTCTCCACATATGAATCCGTAAATGGAGTTAATGTGGTGTTTGGAAATAGCAAAAGTAGAATCATCGGTAAAGGTACGGTTTCTAACAAATCTCTAACCATTAACGATGTGTGTCACGTAGAAAACCTAAACTTTAATCTCTTAAGTATTGATAAAAGTGCAATGTACTTTTACCGAAACCGTAGTAAGATACTTAAAATGGCATAACCATAGGAAGAGGAATTAGGAAACATGGAGTCTATGTCATTAAAATCGGTAATGAACCTAAAGACAAACTATGTCTTACCTCTATGGATGATACTTGACCTTATGGCATCGAAGATTGGGTCACGCCAACATGCGACTTCTTCAATCGCTATCATCCAAAGATCTAGTAAGAGATCTACCTAAGTTAAAATATGAACATCATTTTGTGATTCTTGTAATATAGGAAAACAAGTTCATTCGAGTCATAAAGCTAAAAACATGGTGTCCACAACTAAGTGTCTAGAATTACTACATATGGATTTATTTGGTCCATCCGCTATCCAAAGTTATGGAGGCAACTACTATACTTTGGTAATAGTGGATGACTACTCTAGGTATACTTGGACAAAATTTTAAAGAACAAAACGAAACCTTTAATTATTTTGAAATATTAAGCAAAAGATCCAAAGACAACTAGGAAGTTCTATAGTGTCTATTAGGACGGATCATGGTAGGAATTCGATAATGAAGTGTAATTTGAGTCTTTTGTGACGCTAATGGTATTACTCACAACTTCTCGGCTCCACGCACTCCACAATCGAATGGGGTAGTAGAAAGAAAGAATAGAACCCTTCAAGAAATGAGTAGAACCATGCTTAACGAACAATCCATACCTCAAAAATTTTGGTGTAATGTCATGATACTTCAACGTACATACTCAATCGAGTCTTAATTAGACCAATCTTAGGTAAAACTCCATATGAGTTACTCCGAGGCAAAAGCCTACTTTAAATCATTTTAGAGTCTTTGGAAGCAAATGCTTCATTCTTAACACTAAAGATTACCTTACAAAATTTGATCCTAAATCAACCAAGGTATCTTTCTAGGTTACTCGCCAAATAGCAAAGCTTACGTCATATTAAACAAAGAAACAATGAAGGTAGAAGAGTCATTAAACATAAAATTTGATGAAAGTCCACCCAAACCCTCTCCACCTCTTGTCGATGACGAGATCATAGAAAGTGAAGCTATTGTAATTAAGAAAAGATAAATGAAGAAGAAGAACCTTCAATTAGTGAAATCACAAACATTAAAGAGTCCAAAGATCATCCCGTAGATAAGGTCATAGGAAAGCTAAACGAACGAACATTAAGGTCTCAAGTTCAAAACCTAAGTAGCTTATTTTGTTTTGTTTCAACTATAGAACCTAAGAACACACAAGCCATAAAAGATGAAAGTTGGGTAATGGCTATGCAAGAAGAATTAAATCAATTTGTTTCTAATGATGTTTGGACACTTGTCCCTCCACCTAGTAATCAAACCATAATAGGAACAAAATGGGTGTATAAAAACAAATTAGATGCAAACGGAGTAGTATCTAGGAACAAGGCTAGACTCGTTGCCCAAGGGTATAACCAACAAGAAGGAATAGACTTTGATGAGACTTATGCCCCCGTGGCTAGATTAGAGTCTATAAGAATACTTCTTGCGTATGCTTGTGCTAAATGATCTAAAGCTTTATCAAATGGATGTCAAAAGCGCTTTTCTAAATGGTCTTATTAATGAAGAAGTATATGTAGCTCAACCTCCGGGCTTCATCGATTTTGAAAAACCCAAACACGTTTATAAATTAAAGAAAGCCCTTTATGGTCTTAAACAAGCTCCAAAAGCTTGGTATGATAGACTCAAGTCTTTTTTAATTAAACATAACTATACCATGGGGTTAGTTGACAACACACTTTTACTAAGAAAAGGAGTCACACATAATCATAGTACAAATATCGTAGATGATATTATATTCGGATCCACTTGTCAAGACATGTGTGATGATTTCTAAAATCGTGCATGACGAGTTCGAGATGAGTATGATGGGAGAACTTAGTTTCTTTCTTGGTCTACAATTAAACAAGTAGAAGATGGTATCTTCTTCAATCAATCTAAATACATCATGGAGATGTTAAAGAAATTTGGTCTAGAAGAGTCGAAACCAATTAGGACACCCATGTCATCCGACACCAAACTCACAAAAGATGAAGACGGCGTTCAGTAGATAATACTAAATATCGTGGCATGATAGGTAGTCTTCTACCTCACGGCAAGTAGGTCGGATATCATGTTTAGTGTCTCGCTATGTGCTAGGTTTCAAGAAAACCCCAAAACTTCACACCTAAAAGCCGTAAAAGAATTTTTAGATACATTAAGGGTACAACACAATTAGGATTATGGTATCCTAAGGCACGGTGTAGAAACAATTGTATATGCAGATTCGACCATGCAGGGATTACGTTGATAGAAAAAGTACAAGTGGGTGTGTACTTTCATGGATGTTGTTTAACATCATGGTCCCGCATCAATTAGTGGTCCCGATTTTTTCACCTTATTTTGTAGTCCCGCACTGCATCAGTATATAAGAGATCGATCAGACAGATGACGATTCCGGTTCGGTTTCGAGATTCGGGTCGAAATGCTCATCCCTAGTACACACTTAAGCTCTTTTTCCTTTTGAAAGCTTTAAAATTTTGATTTTTTTATACCGAAGTTACATTCTTCTTTCTAAATGATATGTTATTCTTCAAAAATGATTTTATGCCTATAAGAAAGTTTCAAAAGCGAAAGCATTGTATCACCCCGCACATACTTAAATCCAATTTCTAATTACTTACCCACAATTATGCAAAACCGAAAATATGACTTACAAAAAAGTATGTTGTATTATGTCTTAAAACAACTCAAAATAAAAGGGTGCCTATTTTGCATATAATATTTATTAAAAGTATAATGATTAAAAAATTAGCTTTCTTTTTCTTTTCACTACAAAACTATGTGAAACCAAATTAATACATTACTATTGCGCTTATCAAAACTTAATAATATTAGTGTTATAGAATGTACAAAAGAATAATGCGACTTTCATTTGGCAATACTATTCAAATTAGGGGTGAGCATGGGATGATTTAGTTCGGTTTTGGCTAAACCAAACCCCAAACCAAAAGTTCGGTTTGGTTTTTCGCTTTTGGTTTTTATGTTCAATTTTTCATCTTTTCATTAGAGGGTCTTTTTTCTACAAGTTTGAAATCCCTTTGCAAACAGCAGTTGCATGAATTAGAAAAGTTTTCTAAAAGACAAATATTTGTCAAAGAGGTATATGATGGTATCAGAGGCGTCTCACGTATTTTTTAGGCTTAAAGCGAAAATATAAAATGAGACATTTTCGACAATATTTTTTTGTTACTAAATTTAAATAATTTAAAGGACTTTTCAATCACTAGTTATATCACAAATTTGGATATCCCAAATTGGCGATGATAGTTTTATGTTATTTTAGCTAAATTTTTCAATTCGAATATCCAAAATTTCTGGATAATGTTGTTATATATCCAAATATCTATAATACTTGGAAAACTTTTATATGAGTTCAAACGCATTTTCATAAAACCCAACTTTTAAATTAATCTTCATCAAAATTTTGGATATTTTTTAAACACCCACAACCTAAATCAAGAAGTCATAAAAAGTTAGTTGAATATTTTGTCAAAAAATAATAAGATTACATAACAGATATATAAAGATGAGATGTGCGAACATATATGAAATAAATAAAATTAACTTTACGAATTTATTATAGTGTTAGCTAAATAAATATATGTTACAAATATATAATACAAGTGTTTCTTAGTTTTTGGACTTTGGTGATTACTTGTATCAAAACTAGGGTCTGTTTGGTTAAACGCAATGAATTGATAAAGGAATGTAATCGACAATGTAATGTAATGAACATAGTAATTGAATGAGTCATTATTTTCCAATGACCTATTTGGTTGCTATGTTGGAATGAAATAAAGCATTTACACATGTTGTTTGGTACGATCCAATGAACATTGGAAATGAATGAAATAAATGAAATTTGGGAAAATATGATTCCATGTCGTAATGGAATGAAGAAAAACTAGGGGTAGCTATGTAATGAAAATGGTTGTTACGGACGTAATGGAATGAATCAATGAATAAACCATTCCATTACAAAACTCAGACAAACAACAATTTTTCATTCAGTCGTAATGATTTATTTCATTGCAACTTCCATTCATGCATACCAAACACTATGTAATTGTATATTTTATTAGTTTTATGAATATTAGTATGAGCAGTGGCGGATCCAGGAATTCGTCATAGGGTATGCACACTTGAAAAAAAAAACTTGGGTTTTGTCGGTTCAAAATTTTCGAGTCAGTTTTTTATATTACTTTTTGTTGATTGTTTGAAGCATGCTTGAATTAAATTTTTATTTAACAAATAATAATCTTGATCTAGTCCCTTTAACAATTTCACTTATATTCCAGTCTTATATAAATAAAAGAAGAGTTTTGATATTTAGGCCTAATTAGGAGACCTAAATATAAGCCTAATCTTCCTATTGGTCCACTTTTTTTTATTTAAAAAGCTCAACCAACTTTTTATTATTTTCCAAGTCTACCCTCCCTAAATGATTTCCTAAATTATAGTAACTATAAATTTTAACAAAAAGATCTTACGTGATTTCTTTTACAAAAATAAAAATAAAAAATAAAATTAACAAAACAAGACTTAGTAGGAGATTACAAAGAAGCCCTTCAAAGCCTTAAAACTTATGTCATCACCCTCAGAACTAGTCTTTTAACATTTAAATAGAAGATACATTTAAATAGAAGTGACATCTTTATAAAACTTTAGATGACTCAGCTATCTAAAATCAACCATGTTGATTAGCATACAGGTAAGGGACTATGCTTTTCTAACATGTATATAACACAAGTTTGAAATTACAAGCTGATACAGGTTGCATATATATCTCAGTTTGTGCATGTATAAGTGTTAGACACACTAGATACCCTTTGAAACATATATATATTAGACACACTAGATACCCTTTGAAACATGGTTGATCAATTTGAGTTGACTGCACAAGATACTTTTGTACAGGAAGACACAATACATCAGCAAATGGGACCAAAATGACTCTTATTGCCTTATAACAACCAAAGCCAAACATCAGATTCCACAAGTATTAGTCTCAAAGCTTGAGACAGTAAGATACTTAGTCCAAAAATGACACTCAGAAACAACAAAAAAATGGAACATGAAACTTTATTAACCCAATAACTAAGAACACCAAATGCACATGGATCACAGCAGCAACAAAAACCAAACTGACCGAAGATTGACAGAAGCATAGCAGAAGCTTGATCAAACACATCTTCTCTACCCATTTCACACCGCATGCCTCAACCATCGTAATCTTTAATCTGAAAATTGATGACACAAATATTGTGAGCAAGAAAGGCATAATTTAAAACAGAAAATAAATAGGCTATTATTATCCGAACGTACCTATTTCTTCGATTAAGATCAAAGTCAGAATTGCGAGAAGCGACTCGCCATCGTGTGCAATGGTTCCATGAGAACTTGTAGTGTTTGCCATATCAACCGAAGTCGGATTAACCTATCATAATGTAGTTGATAATAAAAAAGAGTTTCACATGAAAACATGCCACCACACCTCAGTGACTTTAAACACAACATGTATACATGCATTACACCACACAATTACCCATTCAAAAATTAAAAATACCAGCATGCATGAAAAATAGCTAGAATCATCTCACACATAAAAAAGGATAGACCAATGCAACAATAACAAGCAGCTACGTACGATGCAATGCTTATTACCTTGTTAATTGTCATATTTGACAAACATGAACCTCTTTGATCTTGTAGAGTGTTTTCTTCTATTGCTTCACCTTCCTACAATAAATAAATCAATTCATCACATACTAAGTGACTAAAATATACATTAAAGATATCAAATATGTTACACATATCAATACACTTTTCTTCTTCCTTTGCTGCTTTTTCTTTATAATCTTTTGTTTTGTGAGAACTTCTTTTCCTTCATGTT
This sequence comes from Chrysanthemum lavandulifolium, assembly GCA_022545495.1. Classification (NCBI taxonomy): domain Eukaryota; kingdom Viridiplantae; phylum Streptophyta; class Magnoliopsida; order Asterales; family Asteraceae; genus Chrysanthemum; species Chrysanthemum lavandulifolium. Next base: position 166,912,643 of record CM040240.1, on the reverse strand, counting down.
CCTACAATAAGTAGATGAATTTATCATAAAAAAAATTTTAAAAATACAAAATTAAAGATACAAATATATATACACATATCATTACGTTCTTCTTCTTCTTTCTTTGTTGCTTCTTTATAATCTTTTCTTCTATGGGAATTTTCCTATTCACTGGTGGGCGACCTTTACCACGAACTTTTAAGGGCGATAACAACTTTTTGGTAGATTCGGTAACATGATGCGCACCCCAATTTGAATCATCAGTTAACTGTTCTTTTACCATATTAATACATTCCATTAAATATTCATACTTTTCATGAGAATTTGCAATATGTGCAGCTTCATAGAAGTTACCACACAACTGATCAAATTGTTTCGCTTGCTCCCCACTCTTAAATTCGTCATAACAATTTGTCACATAATAGTGTCGATGTTTAACATCTTTCCTCCATCGAGTCAATATATAACGTGATGGAATTTCTTTAACATCCTTATCAATCAAGATTTTCATCATGTGCCTCGCACACACTCGAAACTCAAACAAATGACAAGAGCATTCGATATCACAATTGACTTCATTATAATTCACTTTGTATGTACGACTCTCCTTCTTCCTTGTTTTCCTTGAAAATATCGGTCACATGAAATGTCGATAGCATGCCATCGCCTTGAACATTGAAAATTGCAACAAAGCATACCTTTAACTCATCTTGAAACAACTTGAAAATTGCATTTGTATAGGATTCATGAAATTGTCTCTCAATAAAAATTGAGTTAACAATTTGTATGAAGAATTTAGTGAATCAAAATCAGCCATGTTTTCTTTTTCCATCTTGCTTTTCAATGCATTGTCATATTGCTCAACAAATTGTCTCAAGGAAGTTTTTGAATTAACATACCCATCGAAAAATGCATTCATGCTTTCACTTCTTTGTGTCGTAGACATACCCGCCCAAAATATTTCTTTTACATATACGGGTACCCAACGCTTTCGATCATCAAACAATGATGATAGCCACTCATTTTCTTCGAGACTATAATCTATAATCATTTTTGACCAACCTTCTTCAAAATCCTGACGCTCCAAAGACTCGTACACAAGGGTTTTTAAAGTCTTCTTTATTGCTTTATATTCAATATACCCACCTAATTTCTGGGGGATCTTTTTCATAATATGCCAAAGGCAAAGACGATGACGAGCTTCCGGGAACACTTTTGCCACTGCTACTTTCATTGATGGACACTGGTCAGTTATTATTGCTTTTGGTGGTCGTCCGTCCATGCATTCTAGCCATAACCTGAATAACCATGCATACGTCTCTTTATCCTCACCCGATAGTAAGCCACATCCAAATAAGATAGATTGCCCATGGTGATTCACCCCAACAAAAGGAGCAAAGGGCATACTATACTCGTTAGTTAAGTAAGTGCTGTCAAAAGACACAACATCCCCAAATGATTCATAACTTGCCCTAGACCTTGCATCTGCCCAAAACACATTTTGCAAACGACCATCATCATCGATGTCCATCGCGTAAAAGAAATTTTTGTTTCGCCTTTGCATACGAACAAAATACTCACGAAGTGCTTCGGCATCTCCGGTCCCAAGTCTTAGTTGTCTTACTTTTGCAATGTAGTTTCTACATTCTCTCTCACCAAATGACAAGTTCTCGTAACCTTTGGCTTCAACTACTAATGAATGAAAGTTTTTGTTCAATGGAATCCCAGCATAATCGTTCAATTCAAGTCTTCGTTTAGTATATGTATCCATTTTCTTATGGGACCGTATATATCGTGATTTCGAGGGACTTAAGGCATGATTATGCTCCAAAAATACACGAGATATCATGCAGTTTCCATTATCATACACAATCACATTAACTTTCGCCTTACAATCTGTTTTGGTCACCAATCTTGTCCTCGTAGATTCAGGGTTACTCTTATGTACCCCTCCTTTATCACATCCAATAGCGTAGTATGTTCTATTACCTTCATTTCTTACACTGGTTCTTCGAACTCCAAATCCAACTTTGTAGGCATATGCGCTAAAATAATCATAAAGTTTCACTTCTGTATCAAACTTCATACCGGCGGTAGGAATAGTAGGAATATGTTGAGTATGAGAAGGTTCAACATCTTCTGGAATTAGTTCAACCGTATCCGGATCATTTTGAATAGGGGACGTTTCAACATCTTGAGAATTTATACTCAGATATCGTGTTGTGTCTTTGTTGATTCCGAACACATAAATGGATCGAACCAAATCAATAACTTCACTTACATTAACTTCCATGCTTGAAACAATTTTAGGCAATCAATCTCACAAAACTTTTCGTGTTAAAATTTTACTAACATACCTCAAAATTACAATAAATTTTTACCTTTTCCGCAAGCAATTAAACAACATTCATAGTAGTAACTTACTAGAATTAATAGTTTATATGAAGGAAACTGGCATAAGATTTTTTCATAGATAAAGTTATTAAAGATTATACCCATGTCACATATATGTATATAAGAAGTATTCAACATATATTTGACGTTAAACTGAATTGCAGAAACCATGCCATTAAAATATTGAATTAAGGTTTGACGTACCTGATATCGTTAAGAAGGATGCATGAATTAGGGTTTCGAGAATAACAATTACAAAACCCAACTGTGATGACCTAATGATTTGGCGGGAGAATGGGGAGTAATGGCGGTTCTAAGAGCGTAGAAGATTGTGTTCATTATTAAAAGGGTAAATTAGGAATAACAAAATGGGCTTTTAAGAATTAAAATTAATGCTGTGTGTTCCAATTATATTGTTAGGTCTAGATTTAGGCTTAATAGGTAGGTCCAATTATCATTTTTCATAAAAGAAAAAGAAACTACTCTAACATACAAAAGAAACTGTCACCTATTCACCTATAAAATAGGTATATTTCCGAAGTACGAAGTAAGACTTTTCAATTTCCATCACTCATATCCACCTGCTCCTTCTCTCACACGCTTACATACATATTCTTTCAAAAACCTCATTGATGTACTTTCAAGATCGTAGCTTTCATTATCCTTAAATTTCTTCCTTCTTTGTTTCTTGTTGATATTTTAAAGGGTAAGCACACCATTTTACTCTACTTTTACAAGGTATGCACTATATGTAAAACGACATAATAGTGACGGAAAACTTAAATTTTTTACACTAAGCCAAAGAATTATAGAGTATGCCTTGCATACCCTACCTTACATGTAAATCCGCCCCTGAGTATGAGGCGGTTCGGTTTTTTCGGTTTAGGTTTTCATATAAAGCCAAAATCCGAACAAAAACTTTTGGATTTTTTAAATACCAAAAACGCACCATCGGTTTTAGAGTTGGTTGTCTTTTTTTGGGGTTGTTTTTTCGGTTTTTTGGCTCTGCCCTAGAGACAAGAGATGAAGGTGGAAGGGCACTAGAAAACCAAAACTGAGATTGGAGACTCTGAAGATTTTTAATATAGTAAACCAAGCACAAGCTATGACAGTAAAGAAGAAAAGACAACCGGAAAAGAGGTGGAGGTCATAACAACGCGAGGAGGGGGGCAAAAACATGTTATCAAAAGAACATTTTATCAAACACCTTGAAGGCGCTTCAATCAATATAAGACTATTATTTCTGGTGAAGCATTAAATCAGAAACATGTGTGTGCAATGAATTTCAAGCAAACATTGTTACTTTTATATCATCTATAAAATCTAATAATAATGATAATTAAATCAAACCTTTCGAGCATGAATCCAATTGACATTGGGAGAAAAATTCACTCCTTAAGTGAATCTATCGACTTCATCACGATTATAGCGTTTGAATACATAGTCTATTGGCGCCACAAGTGCGTGCGTTTGTGTGTGTTTTTATGGTCGTATGAGTGAGTGAGTAAGTGAGTGTTTGTGTGTAATTGTGTCTTTTTTTGTTGTTTTTCGGGGTGAGCACGGGGCAGTTTTTGGCTAAAACCAAACCCCAAACCAAAAGTTGGGTTTTAAGGTTTTTAGAACTAAACCTCGCACCAAAAAGTTTGATTTGGTTTTTCGGTTTCTTTTTTTGCGGTTCGGTTTTCGGTTTTTCAATGGAAGGTCCTCTTTTCTAAAAATTTGAAATCACTTTCACAAACAGTTATTGCAAGAAAATTTGGACAAAGTTATCTAAAAGATAAAGATTTGTCAAAGAGGTAAATACGATTATGATTGTATCAAAGTCATCTCATTTTTTAGTCCTAAAGTGAATATATGAAATGAGAAATTTTCGATAATAATTTTTTGTTGTTAAATTTAAATAATTTAAGTGACTTGTCAATAATTAGTTATATCACAAATTTGGATATTCGAAATTTATGATGATTGATTTATGTTAGACCCATTATTTGAGCCAAGTTTTTTCAATTTGGGTATCCGAAATTTCTTATAACAATTTTATATATCGAAATATGTATAATTTTTGGAAAACTTATATATGAGTTTCAAAACTGACATTTCATAAATTCTAATCAAATTTTCGGATATTTGTATAAGGATATTTGTGAACATCCATATCCACAAACTAAATATAGAAATCTTATAAAGTAAGTTGAATATTTTGTCGAAAAATAATAAGATTACATAACATGTATATAGAGATGAGATGTGCGAACATAAATGAAATAAAGAAAACTAATTTTACAAACTTATTGTAGTGTTAGCTAAATAAACCTCTGCTACGAATATCTAATATACGTGTCTCTTAGTTTTTGGACTTTGATGATTACTTGTATAAAAACTAATATGTATATTTTTATTAGTTTTATGAATATTAGTATGAAAGGTTGGTATTTTCGGTTTTGGTTTTCATATAAAACCAAAAACCGAACCAAAACTTTCGGATTTTATAAAAATCAAAACCACACTTTTATAGCACTTTTATAGTTGGTTTGGTTTTTATGGGACGGTTTTTATCGGCTTTTTATTTTATTTTTCGTTTTGTTTTTCGGTTTGTTGTTCTCCCTTATTTCAAATCCAATAAAGAATTATTCATGTTATGTGAAATTCAGTTAGCAAAAAAAGGACTTATCAATGGTGCAGATGAACTCAAATCACAAACTAATGATAATGACATTGACCGTTAAATGTCTGTTGTTTCCACTTAGCGCGCGAACACAAGAAATAAACAAAGATGAAGAACAGCAGATGGAGTGGTCGAAAAGTGTCACCAAAATGGATACTCATTTTCAGTATCTTTAGCTTTGCCTTTGGCATGTTCTTCACCAACAGGCCAGTCTTAACATTCCATGCACCGAAATGAACATATAATAATTCGATATGATTTTGATTATTGGCATTGATGGATTTGTAGGGTGTGGGCTCCTATTGATTCGAATGGAAGGCGAGAACATGAAATCAAAATTGTTTCTCATGATGATTGCTTAACAAATAAGGTTACTACTAACATTGTTCATCTACATAATGAAATCATGTTGTTTTTCTTTTTCTTCATATAACAGTTTCGTAATGGTTTTTATGATTCAGGATAATGATTTACTGGGAGCAATACATAAATCTGACGAAGATATCCGGTGAATCATTCGACCTCATTACACTTTCTTAGATATAAGTTTGTTATTACCTTATTTGTTATTCGGGAGTGTTTAATGCAATTTGAAGGATAAATATTGTTTATTTTGACATAGGTAGACAATTTAAAAATTTTCGAACGGCAAATTATATTAAGGGCCTAGCAAGAAGCTAGCCAAACAAATTACATAGGAATGGAAAGAGCATTACAAGGGTTGCAAGTTACAATCCCGCTCTATCCAGTTAAAGGATGCTTTACGAAATCTATTTGAGATCCAATTAAAAGTGAAAGTTTTACATCGTTGAGAATTAGGTTTTTGTTCGGTTTCTTAGGAGAAAATGTGGACTAATTCCGAAAGCGCCAAACTATTCAAAGGGTGGAATGGACCACGGCATCAAACACCTTGGAGTAAACAGGAGACAATTTTACATTACTATTACTAATCGATTTTCTTAATATTTCTTTCATGTTTTTTCATATATGATTATTTTGACCCTAAATGATCAGAGTCACAATTATAAGTTGTACTATTCAGTTTAAACACACACCCAAACACCCTTAAGTGTGCATTTGAGAATAGGTGAAAATAGTTGGAGGGTATGCGGAGTTTATGACCTTGCAAAAGTCATTTACTTTACATACAAAACAGTAAGGACTAAAATTCATTGTCTGTTGATCCTTTGTGTTGAAATAATCGAACATAATGAAAAGTTCTTGACAATGAAAAGATTTAATGGTAAAATTTTATGCATTGTTGGAGATAATCAGATTGCTTGGAAACACAATTTCAAAGCTTCTATTGGAGCTCCCTACTGTCCAAAGTTTACCCGAGAAAGCCGACCATAGAAATTTGCAAGCAAACAAGACGGTTTTCGAGAAGCACACAAGAAGGAAAAAAGCATTTGTGGTTATCGGGATTAACACTGCTTTTAGTAGCAGAAGAAGGCGCGATTCGGTTAGAGAAACTTGGATGCCTAGAGGTACTTTTATCCTTCAATGTTTCTACCTAAGAAAAAAACGTATATAAGCAGTCAATTCAAATTATGCTCTAAGAAATACACATGTCTTGAAGCATCATTCGAGTGATTGTTACAAGACTACTATTTATGTGACTGCAATATATGTTGTGCAGTGTGACTGATAATGTGTGTATTTTTTTCCTTTACTAGGTGAAAAGTTAATCCAGCTCGAGAAGGAAAAGGGTATTGTTGTCCGTTTCATAATTGGTCATAGGTGATTCTACCTTTTGTTTGTACTAGTTTGTTATGTTTCAAAAGAGAGTTGATAATCATCAACTAAAATAGCAAGTGCATCACTATTGATAGTGAATTCGGTTATTACAATTACATAAACAGATAGAATTTGGGCATGACACATTGACACGCCACCTTATGATTGTCACCCTGACTCGACCTCATATGCCTCACTCAACCTGTGCAATTGTAAGATGCACCAAACTACGTACATAATACACCAAATTGTAAGAGGTATATTAGTAGTAACACATGCTGCTAGTCACTTTTATGGATGTAAAGAGACATTTTATAAGCATTATTTGAATGCCTCAGATATCATTTCCCTCATGTATATTGTTTACCTACATAGTCTTTGTAAGATCATCTTTTTCATAAATGTAGGATACAAACTTCTTATTGTTATGCGTCGATAACTCTGCGCTTATAACATATCAACAAAGCTCAATCTACTTCTGAATCATTCTTTTAAAAATGGATATGAGCACTATAGTAAGAACGAACAATTTATGGATATAATGGTGAAAATATAAAGATAAAAGACCATAGACATTTATTGTCGCAAATCAATCCTTTTTGTAAAAAGTAACCTTACTTTTGCTTCTTCATAAGAAAGATGGCTTGCCTGCAGAGAGCATAATCTAACTAAAACAGTCTTCCATTTTTTATGCAGTATGACATCTAAAAGCATTTTAGACCGAGCCATTGACTCTGAAGAGTCGCAACATAAGGACTTTTTGAGGCTCGTAAGATCAAACACATATTTACTTGATGTTGATTACCCTTGAGCTCAAACTTAAAATGATCATATGTTATTATCAACACAGAAACATGTTGAAGGGTATCACGAGTTAACTGCCAAAACAAGAACATTCTTCGCTACTGCATATGCTAACTGGGATGCAAAGTTTTATGTTAAAGTGGATGATGATGTTCATGTCAATTTAGGTACAGACTGCCTTTATCCCATAAAAGTTGCAAAATTTCATTTGGGATTTCTCATATCGACTTCAACGTTCCTTTTCTTCATGAAAAATTGAAGTTAAGATTACTTATTGTGCCCATTGTCATCATTTTTCAGGGATGTTAACTTCAACTCTTGACAGGCATCAGTCAAAGCCCAGGGTCTACATCGGATGCATGAAATCTGGGCCTGTTCTTTCTCAAAAGTAACTTTTAACTGATACTTTATTCCATGTTTCTCATAAGAAAATGCAATATTCTATGAGATGGAGGGAATTCTTGACCTTTTGTGTTCTGTAGGAATGTCAAGTACCATGAACCTGAGTATTGGAAATTGGAGAGGAAGGAAACAAATACTTTTGGCATGCAACCGGTCAAATTTATGCTATTTCAAGCGATCTTGCTGCATACATCTCCACCAATCAGTAAGTGTTTTGAAACTATTTGCTTTTTAAATGAATTTCAAATCATGTTCTTCTATACAAATTGCAAGAAGAAAATTACAGAGCAGTCGTGTTCTGTTAAATTATGAGATCAGTGTAAAAGCATAGAAACGAGTGTCGAAAGTATTCGAGTGATGCATTGCTGATTTAAGGCTTCCATGATTATGTTATCAGGCCGATACTACATAAGTATGCAAATGAAGACGTGTCGCTTGGCGCTTGGTTTATTGGTCTCGACGTTGAGCACATTGATGATCGGAACATGTGCTGTGGAACCCCTCCTGGTATATCCTTCTAGCTTTCTACTACATTTTTTTTTGTAAAAAGCTTTCTACTACATCTTTGTGAGAAAAAGAGCCAATGTTTGACTTTAAAGTTCCAAAGTCAAAGTTTGACAAAAAAAATGTTTGAACTACATATAGAATGTGAATGGAAAGCAGAAACAGGCAATGTGTGCATTGCCTCATTTGATTGGAGCTGCAGTGGTATCTGCAAATCAGTAGAAAGAATCAAAGAAGTTCACAAAAAATGTGGTGAAAATCGTGCTGCCCTTTGGAACCGGCCTTCATTGAAAATCTGATGAGTTAACCATACAAAAAAGAAGTGTTAACCATAAAGTCGGCTGCAAATGTCATTTCGTGTAAGTATCACTGCAAACATAGAAACACTTGCAAAACTCATTCTGGAAAAGGAGACCACTTTTAAGGATCAAAACTTGGAAAAAAGCACTTTCTCCCTCAAAATGTTTATGCTATAACTTATTATGATTTGATGCAGAAATTAGCTAATGTGACAATTTCAAAGTCAAAAATGCTCATTTTGTAGAAAACAGTTTTGGTTTTAGTTCAGATGCGTATTTTTTTTTAGTATAAAGTCGAATGTCTGATATCCATAACTATATTAAAGAATTGTTAGACGAAATAAATGTACATTGTTTGACAAACAGCAACTACTTATATATAAGTGCAAACCAAAAAGTAACCACACAAAAAATTGCATAAGTTTTATTATCATCTTTCAAACATTAGTTTCAACACCCATCTCTTACATATACTAGCTCCTTAGGGCTTACAAAGGAATGTCATTTGAGACCCATGAAATGTGGGAAACAATAAGACCCATAATTAAAATATATAAAAAGCTTAATGTGGGACCCAAATTCCTTCTTGTACAGTTATTAAATACCCATCGCTTGAATTTTAAGTAAAAATGGCTCACATTGATATAAAACACTTAACCGCACATATCTAAACGACATCAAAATGTGGAGATTCAGCTACACGTTGCTTCTACAACAAGCGTCTTTGTCATGCTGGGGCAAAGTTCCGTCTTGAAGTTCTCTTTCTTAATTCCACTATGCACTGATTCTTATCTAAGCATAACTGCATGAACAATGAGATAACAGGAACCACATAAGCCAGTAACACAGCTTGTTCTTAAAAAGATTACCGGTTTCTAAATTTGGCATGAAGATGCATGAAAAACCGGGACTGGTTGAGGTTCTTGATCTATGTGGCATCATATGGACCCAGATAATTAACTATAAGTCTATAACCTGAAGTGGGCCTGATAGTCCTAAAACCGACATACACACGTAACCTAAAAATAGAACTATTAAGGATCAGGAAAGTAATTACCTTTTCAACAACAGAGGTGGAGTCGGGATCATGGCAATCTCCAATAGCATATGACTGACAAGTCCCGGTTGGGTTCCATAGCTAGCAAACTTGAAAGCAGAAATGTGTGTGTTCATTGGGCATTTTAGCTCCAAACTTGCTTTATTGTTTTGCAAACTGGTAACAAAAGATGGGTGATCTTCGGACACATGAGCACAAAGGGCGGTTAATTTTCGCCTTGAGAACCTAATCTGAGCCGGGTCTCCACCTTTCTCCTCAAACATCACCAACACATTGCCTGATGGCTTGAACCAAGACCTCGGAACATGGTACCTAATTTGACAATGTCATTATACACAAAAATAACAGCACTTGAGAAACAATTTTTTATAATTTAGAAATGTAAACTTTTAAAACTGTGCAAAAACGAAAAATTGTTGTAATTTCTGTTTTATTTATATTTCTATTCCTTGAATGAAAGTGCGTACTCTTCCCACTATAATTATCGGTGTTCTTTGTATTTATCGGGTCAAGGGAGACTTTTACCATCTTTGTGTCGGTTCTCCACACCCTTTATTGCATTTATCGGGCATGAATTTGCCTCTATAGTCGCATGATTTAACACACTTGTCGGTTGGAGCCTTTCGGGGCCAATATCTTCCAATCTGTTCCCCATTCAGCCATGCCAAGCCCTTTCCCATGTGAACCATGTCAAGTCCAACGGGCTCATCTCCTGGCGGGGCATCCACAACAACCTGCAGGATATAAATTAATAGTCATCCATTCTTCTGCAAGAACACTTTCGGATAAACTACAGCGGAAACAAAGAACGAGACGAAGAAAATGGTTGCAAATGGTTCAAACAAACGGAAGCATTTTCTGTGCAGGCCTCTTGAGTTGCTTACCTTGTACCATGTTAAGGGCTGGTTTTGGGTGGCTGTGAAACTGATGTCCAGTTGACATCTTTTGAAGCATCAGTTTCATACAGACCAAGATGTTCGCCTTCTAACCCAATCTGCAGAAAGGCCAGAAAGATATAATGGTTGACAATTGGAAAGAAGAGAGTCAAACCTATTGTTTTCATGTTTAATATTTATCATAAGTTTTTCGAGTTCTTTTATCTCCAAAAGCTCATATTCAAATTGAGACTTTCCATTGTTAAATGTTATTACCAGTTTTATATATACAAGTCGAGATTTTCTATTGTTAAAAGCTCATATTCAAGTTCAAGCTCACGAATTTGACCCGCAAAAGTCAAATGTTAATACACAAATTGTACCTTGTAGGTCCATGTGGAATTAGATAAGTCCATGGTTCCATTTTTTAAACCTTGGAGTTTCACACTTGTTACACCTGCTCCAACCCATTCATAGAACGATCCTGCATTCTGTTAAAAGGACCCATAATCACATACGATATCTTTCACGTCGATAAAGAAGAAATGTATATGAATAATACGAGGTACTTACTGAGAGGCCCACAGTCATGCTCAAAATAGCAATTTCGTTCTTCCCAGCCTTCAAAGAAACCGGCTCTTAAGCTTGAAGGGTGAAACAGTACTGCTTCCAGCTCCGCTAGCTGAGAAGGACCAAGTAAACAACAGAAAAGCTTACGAGGATATAACTAATCATCTAATGAATGAAAAGCAGAATCATAGTTCGTGCATGAAGTTTTAGGTATCTTGAGCATAGAACCTTGAAGTATGCCGCTCACAAAGGCATGAAGGGCATGTCCCTTTGATTCAATGAGGAGTGTCGGTTTGTTTCCTTTCATTAAAAAATCTTCATTTCCATCTACAACTAAACTGAAATGGAGAGATTCGGGATCTTTTAGACATTTGACACATAGTAGAAGAACTCTTAAAGAACTTCTAAATAGAAGGAAACATACAGTTAAATTTAAAAGAGTCAAACCTAGTTGTATGCCAAAGGTAGTCGGTGGTATCTTTAGTGGTATTGATATGATCCACAAAGCCATTGCGTGTAAAATCAGCTTCTCCCCAAATACCGGCTTTCTCAACGTATACTTCCCAGCTAATTGCTTTCAAGTCTTTATGTGGTGATACAACAGAAGGTTGCAACTGCTCTGGTACCATCTCAATCGTAGAAGTTTGAGATCCGACCTATAATAACAAGGGTATGATGTTAATTTGACTCTTGAGGTCAAACAAACTACGTTTGATTCCCACATTTGAGCATGCACATTATTCTTTTTCTAGTATTTCCTTTCCAGTTTAACGCAGTCTTAAGTAATTCTCTAAACCATAAAGCTATAACTTGCGACCTTAAAACACGAAGCGTTTAACTTCTCATTTTGCGAAGCAGGTTTGACACATTAAAGTCAACGTTAAAGGCTTGCTGAAAAACTGAAAAGGGGAATATCAGAATACGAGAATTTAAATAGATGTTACCTTGGCAGTGTTGAATACTACATTTTTACAGTCGGGAAGTATGCTGACAGACCATGCTGGCAGCGTATATGAAACATTCCGAAACTGCACAGTCTTCTCATTTTTGTCATCTGAGTTGGCTATAAAGGCAGCACAAGTTCCCGATTCATCTTCATACACATCAGCCTGAAAAATGAAAAATAAAATGCACACTCTCACTCAAGAGTTTATGGCTATAGAGTAAAAACGTTACATTAACAAAAAACACTCCATCCATCCCATGCGACAATTTCAGAAAAAAAATATTTTTGACTAACACCAATAGCATCAATAAGTCGCAATAACGACAGTGAACAGATAGGTATTTTTATCCCGGAAAAGGGAAATGATTGTGCTTTTTTGTGGGATATAGTCTAAACAGAGAGCGAAAACCGACCTCTTGTTTTGAACCAAGATGGACCAAGGTCGGTTTGTTGTTCAACAATGCGTGCTCACACAATTTTATAGCTCGATGCAGCTCTTTAAGGTGCCCCCATTTTGGAAACCTTGGTAACCCTACACCCCACCAAAGAAGATATCAATAACTTAAAAAGAATGTCAAACAAATTACTTTTGGTTTCAAAATGATATGAATATATTTGATTATCTGAAAAAAATCTATAATTACATGAACTAGCAGGAATTCTATAAGTAGTAAACGAATGGTGCTAAAAATGTGAAAGATATATATACAGTTTATAAGTTAATGAAATACAGGTTTGACTCAAAGTCCAGGTCAAAAAATGGATTTCTTGTTACTAGACATAAAAGAAGAGGTTCATAAAAGGGTTCAATGGGCTAACCGTATTCGTCAATTGGTGCATCATAATCATAACTTGTGGTGATAAATGGCCCACCAGAAGTACGTCCAAAATTCGTCCCACCATGATACTAAGCTCACCACAAAAAAGTCAACGTAAAAGTCAAACACACTGATAAATCATGCAACTAGCAGTTGCACCAATGAATTATGAACTAACGAAGAAAATACGGTACCATATAATAATTATGCACACTTCCTCCTTTCTGGAAAAAACGAGCAACAGAATAAGCAACATCTTCAGGAGGACGATGCGGGTCTCTCCCTCCGAATGTCTTGAACCTATATATGCCACCGTAACGTAATATATATACTGAGGGTTCCTAAGACAAAGAAAATAGAAGCAAAAACAGTGAAGAAGTACAAAGAGTTGCATACCATCCTGGCCAATTCTCAGTCCAGATTTTGGGCATCGTCGGGTAGGCTGGCTTGAAATCATCACAGTAAAATGAATTGCATGTATTGATCTGTCCAGATTACAGAATGGACTGTTATTAAGATATTGCTCAACATGGGTTCTTTCTGGAAGTTGGGTCATGATTCGTAACTATAACTGGGGTCATATGCACAAGGTATGTTCGTAATATAAATTGAGGAGGGGGCCTTACAACTGGATCTGGAGCATCCCATTGCTGACACATAATCCAAGGTACACCGATATTTTGAGAAAGAGACATTTTAGCTGCCCATTGGGTGTATGCTTTGCCACCCTCACCATACGCAGATTCATAATACCCATACTCATTTTCTACCTGCAATAAGTCAAGATATCTAATTGAACTACAACTTTTCTATAAGTTTGATTACACTTTACAACCAAAGTTTTATCTTATAAATGGACAAATGCTTTGCCATGCTTTAACAAAAAAAAATCAGCATATAAACCTTCCATGAATACACATAAATTATTATCCGAATAGTGTTGTAAAAAGCGGCCTAGGCGGCCAGCCAGCGCCTAGCAATTTTTGCAACATTAATAATCCGATATGATTAACAAAAATATTGTTTCAAACCTCATACTGTTGAATAACAATATCATGACTTTTAAGGTCAAGTGGACTACTTTAACATAACTTCAAAAGTAGCATTGATCATAGAGTCCTTTAGAAAAGAAAAAGAAAAAATTCACTTTTGGATTTAACATAACTGTATGGACGCCAAGATGAAAATGATTTGTTTGACCTCAAAAGTCAAAGTATGCCTCTATTAATATTCTAAACTACTTTTTAAGCTGGTTTGTTATTAGGAAAACTTGCCTGAGCTAAGATGATGGGACCTCCTTGTGATGCAAAAAACTTTTCTTTCTTCATCATGTTTACGATGAGAGTAGTGAAGTTCTGCATATAATGCTGCATTTTTCACCAACAACACACATTAATAGTTACAAAAGGAAAGAACATTTGAAATTCCCTGAAGGAACATTCTACTTTGAGAGTGTTTGGAAGTGCGTTTTCTAAGTGATTAGTGTGACTTGAAGAAGTAGACTCGGAAGTACAGTTGATTAAAGCTAGAGGTAATTAGGTGATTTTACATTTCTAGCAAGAATCAGTTTACTTGTGAGATTTATAAGATAACATCAACCACTTCACACCTTGAAAGGCTCATTGTAGGTTCTGAAGACGGTCCCAGGCACATAATGCAACCAAACTGGTATACCGCTGTACATTATACAGTAACTTGTTAGGAGTTTAAAAATAAATGAAGTCACATACTGCTGATGTACCACCATGTATTATCTTTTTAGCAAAAAGAAAAGAAAAAAAAAACGCACATTTGAAGTATTATCCGATAAAAAATCATAGTCATTGACTCACCGAAATTCCATTCTGCAGCAACAAATGGCCCAATCCGAGAATCAGAAGCATACCGGCATCCTGAACTATCTTCACAAATTTGGGTAAATCATACCTTCCACCAAAATAGTACTACAATAACCCATCAAGAAAATACAGAAACAATCAATTAGTCATCATTCTGACAATGAAACAAGTGACTGGTTCAAGTATAATGGTCTGAAAAGCTAAATGTTCCATCTGCAACATATAAAGGTTAAATGGCACTCACATTGCCTGGTGATGGTTCATGACCATTCCAGAATACGTAGGTCTCAATCACATCTATACCTCCTTCTTTGCTGTTTTACCAATCCAGGCCACATCTATCACATCAAAAATTGTAAAGTTATGTCATTACTACTTAACTTGTCACCAGGTAACTTATTATCATGTAAAGATTCTCATTTTTACGAAAGAAACTTAAATCTTTTTGAAAAATATGATTTAAGTAAGCACATCACTGTAAGAAACCATAAAACTACTTTTTCATTTTTAACTAAACTTATGTATGAATTTTAGAATTACTACAGCCAAACATATATATTGCAACATTTGACTCATTCATAAGTGCTTAACTCTCAGTCAAATGTCATTTTAGTTTCTAAATTTGTCAAAAGACATAATCATATAAATCCATTGGCACATAAAAAGTTTTCTCATACTCCACAAAAACATAAGAATAAAATAAATGATTATCATAGTATCATAAAACCCCTGAATTTTAAGAAACCACTTAAAACTACTTTCGTGTTAATAGGGGTGTTTGGGATTGATTATATAAAACCGCTAAATAAGTAAGCTCTAAATAAGCATCTATCCACTACTTGCTGAAAACTATATATTTCACTTAAAACTAAACTTCTTACATGTGTCTAAAATGGAAATAAAAACAAATAAACAGTGTAGATAAGCAATCCCAAACACCCTTTTTGTTTATATTCCCAGAACATCCAACACATTTAAACACATATTATTTGTTAAAAAATATTAACCAATCCCATTACTTCCCATTCTTTCCTCACAATATAATATTCTTATAATCCTTAAAAAGTTTAAATCAGCGGCGAAACTCTAACCCCGTCACCCTTTCAAGGACCTAGCCTCACGCAATGAGTGACCAGTCCAACGACCTTTAGTTAGGAGTTAGTAACTGGACCTTTGCCTCGAAAGCGCATTACGGCAATGATACAATGGTATTTTAATATTCTTATAATCCTATCACATTTAGCTTTTAGTTTATTCAATTGGACCAATAAAATCCAACCAATATAAGCAAAAAAAGTAAAAAAAACAAACAAAACATCCTTAACAAACTGTATCACCAATAACCAAAACAACATAGTACCTTAAAAAACAATAACATTCTAAGTAACCCAACTCAAATAACCAAACAACAGAACCAAGAAACTTAAGAACATAAAATTAAAAAATCTTACAGCAGGAACACTACGAGGGTAATGAATAGCAGCAGAGAGAAGAAGCTTTCTTTGACCATTAATAAGAAGTGACCTACTATCATATGTCACATTATTATTACTTCCTTCTGCAACAGCACCCAAAATGTACAGCCATATTAAGCACAAAGTAAACAAAGTACAACTACTTAAAGCACCCATTCAAGAAGAGCACTTCACTCTACTGGTTCTAGTTTTTGCATAAAGCTTGAGGTTTTATACATGGGGTTTTGTATGTGTTATCTAAAGATCTGATAGTGTACAATTATTTAACTAGCACATGTAACTGTCTTTCTTTTTTTAATGTTTTTTTTCTTTTTCTTTATTGTTTTGCCCATTTTTGTGTGATCTCATAATTGTAAAATGCGCGTAAAGGACGTCACGCCGTTATGCATCTTTATGCTATGTTTTTATGTAAACTCGATATATATAAAGTATAATATAAATATATAAATATTTTTATATTTTGTGTCGTTTTATCTCACGTCTGATAAACGTAAAAGCTTCAAATGACTACTATGATATGAGATTTGATCATACCTTCGCACCACGTCTCACATTATTTATAAACTTTGATTAAATATTATTATCTTTCTCCATAGTATTATTACTATCATTTGTGTTTACTATTTTTGTTGATTGATTGTCTATTATCAATAAAAATTAGAGATATGTTATATTTACCCATTCTAGCCCAATAGAAAAGACAATGAAAATGATTTGGAGACATAATTGTATGACTAATTTTAAGCGTAAAGTGATGTGTAAGTGTTTTATTGGTTTGTGAAGTAGTGGATCCATTTACTGTCACCAATAAAGTGATGCCACATAATATTAAGGGGGAATTACATATATATCCCTTCAAAAACTTGAAATTGCATATATATCCGACCTAAATTCATAATTACATATATATCCTTCTTAAACTCTAAATATATCATATGTATCTAAATTAATAAGATTTATATAATCAAACCAAAAAAATACATTATTAAATGTATATTGACAAATATACCCTTACGTTTTTCAATCTTCATATAAACCATATATAACCCAGAAACACAATTACCACTGTTATGGCAACTGTCATTACTTATGTTTGAACGTATTTAACAAATCAATGGAGATTTTCCATGTTTTTGTTTTAAATCCATTTCATTTATAACAAAATACAATAAAAAAACTCACAGATTCATTTTCAATGTCTTACCCAAAGTAATATCCTCAATTCCAGTTTAATGAAACTTGATTCCAACATATCATTAATGGGTTTTTGAAAAGATGTATATGGGTTCAATAATAACATTAAAAATTTAACTATGTATACCAACCAAATACATGATATTATGACATTGATACTGGTAATCGTGGATTGTTGTTTAGTGGTTATATATATAACCAAAAAGATGACAGTTGGAAAAAGAATAAGGGTATAATGGTTAATGTACATTTAATAATGTATTATTTTGGCTTGATTATATAAATTTTATTAATTTGGATATATATGACATATTTAAAATTTAAGAAGGATATATATGTAATTATGATTTTGAGTTGGATATATATGCAATTTTAAGTCTTTGTAAGGATATATATGCAATTCCCTCTAATATTAAGCATATGTTTATGCACACAAGTTATACGCCAATCAATACTCATTGTAAAAAGGGATAAGTATAAAGATTCATCAACGTGCACGCGGCCCAGCCAAAAGCTTGGTTGTTAGTTTGCACCAGTGAGAGTAGATCAGCGTGGGTGACCCACCAAGTCCTCACTGCATCCACACGCCTCGCTGATATTTGAGAACGGCGATTGAGCCCCTTGCACTGCTCACTGGGGTTCAAATCGAGCAAGTCGGGTTTTCATCCGGACGTTACTCCAGAAGGAAAACTTGTGTGGAGGCGGTGACGGTTTCCTCGCAGCACCGCGAGCCATACATCAGCACCGCATGACCCTTAAACAACATACCCAGTCGATGTGGTGGTTAGGCCCTTGATTTGAGGGGTGGTAAACCTAAGTTGGAAGGTTACTGTCAAAAAAAAAGTATAAAAGATTCTTTTATCTCTTAATTTACGTGTTCAACCGAAAAAGGCCGGGTTTATCCTGGACGTTACTCCAAAGAAGGAAAACTTGTGGAGGCGACGGCTTTTCTCGCATCATGAGCCATACATTGTACCAAAGGACCCTTAAGACAACATACCCCCATCGATGTGGTGGTTAGGCCCCTTGATTTGAGGCCAGTAAACTAAGTTGGAAGGTTCACTGTCAAAAAAAAAAGATAAAGATTCTTTTATCTCTTAATTTACAAGATAACACGCTTTTTTATCGGTTTTGTTTAGTTTTTCATCAATTTTAAGTTTTTAACTTATTAAACTTTATATTTTTTGTTCCGTATTTTCAGATTTATAACTTTTAATATAAACCAAAAAAAAAATAAAAAAATAATGAAGTTCCGGATACTAATTTGGGGGTTTTTAATAACCTCACCCTAAAATTTATAATATGTCCATTTTTTTATTCTCTTTGTTTCATAGTGTTCGTATTTTTAGTTTTGATTAGTCTATTTTGTATTTAAATAATTAAAAAAACATTTAAATAAGAATAGATGATATTTTACGGGCAATTTCATTTTTTTCTTACATTTAAAATTTTCATATTTATCCAAACATATTTTAAAAAATAGGATGAATTGCATATATGTCCCTCTTAAACGCTAAAATTGCATATATATCCAACTTAAAAATATAATTACGTATAGGGCAAATCGCATAAAAAGGTACTCATCTTATGTCAAATTTTAATTAAAGGTATTATTCTTTTTTTTTCTCAATTTAAGAATTGACTTTTTTTCGCCGATGGTGTTTTTTCTAACTCCGTTAACTATTTCGTTAGTATATTACATGTTTGGTCCTCGAGTTTGTATAGGCATTTCAAGCCGGTTTATTTTCGTCCGCTTACACGCTAGATATCGCCGTCTGCTTTTATACTTTTTCGTCCGCTTTTACACGCGTCGTTTTGAACGTTATCATCTGCAGACGTTTTACTATCGTTTACGTTTTCGTCCGCTTTTGCACGCTTGCCTTTTTTTGCACGTTGCTCGCTTTTACATCGCCGTCCGCTTTACACGCCGCTTTTTTTTTTGTGCACGCTTTGCACGCGTTACGTTTCGTCGGTTTTGCAGATCGCCGAGCAGCGACGTTAGTCCGCTTACATGCCATTCATGCCACACGCCATCGATTTTTACAAGTTTTGCATGTGCAAAACATATGAAAACGCAAAACATAACGAAACCGAGCAAAACGTAAAATGGATGAAAACGTAAAACGGACGAAAACGCAAAACAAATCGAACGCGGCAAAACGGACGCAAACGCAAAATTGAAGAAACATGCAAAACAGATTAAACGATAAAATGTATAAAACGATAAAACCGACGAAACGCAAAACATACTAAACATGTAAAACAAACAAAATGTGTAAAACGGACGAAAGCGTAAAAAAAGACGAAAACATGTAAAACGGACGAAACGTAAAACGGATGAAACGCAAAACTGACGAAACGCAAAACATACGAAAACGTAAAATAGATGAAAAAGTGTAAAACGGACGAAAACGCAAAAACAAACCAAACGTGCAAAGCAGACAAAAACGTAAAACCAAGAAACGCAAAAACGGACGAAAACGTAAAATGATTTGAACGTAAAAACGACCAAAACGTGAAAACAGACATGAACGCAAAAAACATACTAAACTTGCTAAAACGGACGAAAACGTGATGCAAGCGTATGAAACGGACGAAAATAGACCAAACCCAAATGCCTATACAAACTCAAGGACCAAACATGTAATATACTAACGAATAGTTAACTAAGTTAAAAACCAACCTACCAAAAAAATTTCTACCACCTTAAATCGAAAAAAAAAGAATAATACCTTTAATTAAAATTTGACATAAGATAAGTACATTTTTATGCGATTTTCCCTTACGTATATATCCTTCCGAAACATTAAAATCAACATATATATCCAATTAATTAGATTCTATTTAATTTAAACACTAAAATAGATTTTAATTACCAGGTACCTGTCATTTGACCATTATACCCTTAATTTTGTCTTCTCAATACAACATCACAAACAACCCAATTTATCCCCGAGAAACCAAACACAATTTGCGTGTCTCCCTGTCAAATAATTCTTGGGCATGAGTTAAAAAAAAGACGAAAATTGGATTTACAAATACATTGCTTTATTCCAGCCACAAGAGGAAAGATATAAAAAAAAAAAATGGGCGACCATGTTGTGGTCGATGCCGGAGATGTCACTGGTGACAGAGAATTAAGAAGAAATATGAACGAAGCAAAGTTTACAACAAAACTAACAAATAATAAATCAGATCTAATGAAGAAGAAGTAATAAAAATGTAAAGCTTTGAAGATACAGGCTACCGTTTCTTGTCGGAGAATAGAGTTACTGAGACACATGCAAAGAAAAAGAAAACAAGTTAAGGTTTCTTCCATTATAATCTCTAATAAAAAAAGTTATCCTCAACAATTATACCTAAGGTACTTGATGTTCAGAGGAAAACAATGGAATTGACTTTGCTGGTGTCATGTTAGGGGTATACGTACAGACAATGACAAGTCACATAAGAACCCAGAGGGTAAAATAGACAATTATGTATGAGGTTATTAATATAATGTATTTAGTGTTTTATTTATATATATAAGTTAATTAATTGGATATATATCATAATTTTTGTGTTTAGG
Source organism: Chrysanthemum lavandulifolium (assembly GCA_022545495.1). Lineage (NCBI taxonomy): Eukaryota > Viridiplantae > Streptophyta > Magnoliopsida > Asterales > Asteraceae > Chrysanthemum > Chrysanthemum lavandulifolium. The sequence continues at coordinate 166,891,518 of CM040240.1, read as the reverse complement.
ATGGATATATATATATGTAAATATGATTTTAGGTTGGATATATATGTAATTTTGAGTTTTTAGAAGGATATATATGTAATTCCCTCTAAAAAAATCTTTTATATAATAAAAGAATTACATCATTTTGTTGTTTAAAACCCTTCTTATCAAAAAAAAATTAAACCAATAGGAGAGCTTGATTTTGCACGTAAACAAAATCGCGTGACGCGACGGTTAATAAAAGCTCAAAATTAAATTGATTTTACCAACCTTAATTAATTCTTTGGATAAATTTGGTTGGTAAGAAAAACACATAAAACATAAGTGTCAAATTCAGTGAAAACAAAACTTAAAAGAGGGGTAATTAATAAAACTTTGGTGGTTAAATTTTTATTAATTGTATAGAGTTAAGTGTAATATTATAAGTTTACATGTTTTTTAATAACTTTGGAAATTAAACAAATACCCCCTTATACGTTATAACTTAAAAATACAATATATATGTTGTTTTAAAACTCCAACATATAAATATACATAAGATTATAAATATCATTTTTTTACTACATATGTTTACTAATGATTCATTTATTTCATATTAAAAGTATGAAAAATGTAGACACGAATATATTAAATATGGCTAAATTATCGAAAACTTAATATAATTATCAAATCAGAAGAAATGTAGCCATCAGAATAAGAAAAAAAAGTGGTTGTACTTATAACAACAACTCATTTAATGTTTATTTATTTATATAAGATACGTAGAAAACATTTTAAAAAATTTAAGAGATATTTTAACTTTATCAACGCTTATTACGCAAGAACTAAACTCGATCTTGTGTGTGAAATTAAAATAGAAACATCAAAATTTATATCGCCTAAATATAATAATTGAGTTATCTAACAAATTTTTTACAAAATTTGATTATACAAAATTTTAATGGATATTAATAGATAATGAAAAACTCGCATAAGATATAATTATATGTAATTACCAAAGACACAATATTCAAGATTGATATAAAATAATTTTTTTTTTTCAAACCACGCTACAAGCATGATTATAACTAGTATTATACAATATACATTTAATGAAAATTTCAAAAAAAAAAATTGTTGTACTTTAAGGGCCCTTTTGGTTTGTAGATGTGTTTAGGATTAGGATTTGCGTTTAAATTTGAATTTGTCTTAAGATTTGCATTTGCATTTGAAGTATGAAAGAGAAAATATAATTTAAATATATTTTATATATCAAAATATATATTAAAAATTATTTATATTAATAATAGGGGATAAAAAGAAAAATAAATATGAAGGAGAAAGCACTTGGGAGTTGGGCCACTATTATCATAAAACCCCTCACACTCTCTATCTTTTGTAGATGGCTAAATATTTTGGTAATTTGTCTTAACCCAAATACCAAAAATGCAACCAAACAATTGATTTGAAGTTTCAAACCCAAGCGTCTTAAATCAAACGAACCCTAAGTATATATGAAATTAATCATGAAAGTAAGGGAAATATGAAATTCATCCATATTTTATTGACAGAGAGTTTAGTTACTAATTTTGTGCATTTTCAAATTGTACACTTATTATGATACGGAAGTAGTAAATCAGACCGAGTTTTTTGAAAGGTTGTTTTTTTAATTAAGATATACAAACGAGGTTATTATCATTATCGTTTTTAGCTCATTTTCAAATATCCTTAAATATCTATTTAATAGCACTCGGTATAGTAAGCCATAAGGCGCGTTATTATCTTATGACACCAGCCCATACTAAACCCCAAAGTCATCATGTACCTGTGTAGGATCCGTCAATTCATTTGCATGTTCCAAACTATCCTCATCACTTCGAGCTATGTAACATGCTCCGAGAGGTGAATCCTTGGATAAAGAAAACATAGCATCGACCTTGCTCGAACATCTATGTACCCCAGTAGCAGCCTAGTCGGGTGTGATTCCTCCACCGTATTGAGTTCCAAAGAACCCTCCACGTAACTGCACATCATCGAGCCCCGGATTCAAGAATTTTGGGCAACCGCTAGGTTCATATGGAGAATGATGATTCTTATATTCAAGCTAGAGTTCTTTGGGAGAATCAGAAGATTATCAAGCCTCCATTCGTGCAAATTTATTATTCAAGATGAAGAAGGGCTATTCGCTTTGATAAGCAACCGATTTAGGATACATTCGAGATATTGTATGAAGGGTCTTTGATCGAACAAACATTCAAGAAACCATTATTTTGCCCACACTGTTAACAAGGTCGAATGTCAAATTCACTAGCTAAGTTATAGAGGTTTTTATTTTTTTTTTATTTTATTTCAAGAATAGTGGGTTGAATGACGCCTTATAACTCGAGTGATGATTTGGAGTATTTTTGGGTTAAGTTATAAGTTGTGAGTTATAATGAAAAAAGTTGAGGTAACAACATTTTTTATTATAACACCGTCATATAATACCGACGGTACCCGATGCTAAATAATATTTATTGCAAAGTTTATTGGGACAATTTCATATCTCTCGTTTTTTTAATTGAAAATTTCATAAATATTGAAGCATGTATTAAAAATATTATACATTATGCATGTAATACTTACACTTTGAGTATATATGAAATTAATAATGAAAATAGGTTGATATATTAAATTATTCTAAACTATAAAACACTAAATAATTAGAGTAGAGTTATTTTACATACCAAACTTTTCTTACATACCAAGAGACTCATCTCCACCATTCATCTAAAAAATCAAATTACCGAGATTAAAAGATTTTATTATTTCACATATTTTTATAATTTAAATATCTCGAACCGTTAATCGTTAAGTAAAAATAATTACACCATCACTTCGCATTTAATTATCTTTCATGATGCAAGACTTTGACATACTTTCGAAAAGAAAAATCGCTTTTTTCACGTTTTTTCCTTTTTTTCGCTTTTCTTCGAAATCGGAATTGCATGAAATATCATATATGATTTAACATTAATTCAAGATCACACGATATTAGTATAAATCACATACGATATGTAATATCATACGTGATACTAAGTTAAATCATATACGGTAAATCACATATGATATATGATTATATACGATTTAACACCAATATCACACGCAGATTCAAATTAATGTTAAATCATACGCGATTTTTCACGCAAGCCTCAAGAACGAAAAACGAAAAAACTTAAAAAAGGTGAAAACACGAAAAAAATTTTGTCGAAAGATATCAAAGTCACTTATCTATGAAAAGATAATTAAACGTTCGTCAGAATTGTGATATTTTTTTTCGCCGACGATTAACTATTTGAAAGATATTTATATTCAAAAAAACGATGAAAATGCTGTTTTTTAATCACGGGATTAATCTCATTCATTAGATCTAATAAAATAAAAGCATTGAGATCGATCCCTTAAGATGTAAAAGAAGTTTTCTCAAACGATTTTAAATCAAATAATTAATGTGTCATTATGCAAAAGTAAACGATAATCTTATGTTTTGATTTGTGTGTTGTTTTTCTTAAATTGAGTTATTTAAGAGTAAAACAAAATAAATAATAAGTGGATATATGGGACACCCCACGGGTTGAGAGTGTGAAGACCAACAGGCAGGTGTATTTATGGCAAATGTGTGTGAGAGAAAATGGGTAGATTTTGTTGTTGTTGGGGTTTGAAGCATATGGGTTAAGGTAAGATACAGTTAGATTCTTTGAAAAAACAGCTCATGTTGTTGTTGTCTAAGGTTGAATTTGATGACTGTGGTTGTTAGATTTAGCTGATTTTGTGGGTTTGGATATTATATTTGTTTATTGTTTTTCGTTAATGGATTTCTGACGAGTGCTCTTATTGACTTATTATATGCATACAAAAAGTGTATAGCTAATTAAAGATAATTTAAGTGTAATTTATTAAATATATTTTTCGAGTTAAAAGAAAGTTTTGAGTTTAGTTAATTATAATCGGTGCCTTTAAATCACCCGTTAATCAAACCTTATATGTTGATTTTGTATGGTTTATTTGGATTATCTGAATTTAATTTTGATTTTAGTTTAGTTTTCGAAAGGAACCGTATAAGATGTCGTCTTTTCAAAATTTCAGTGGTCCTAATTTGGATCCGCATGCTTTCAGTTTGGCCCGGCCCGAACAAGTGTTTAGAGGTGTTTGTCGGTCCAGTTATCGGATTGTTCCGTTTATTCGGTTTGGTTAATTTTTTTTCCCGTGAGTAAAATAGAAAACCAAACTTAACCGAATTCAAATAAGATTAAATCGACGTGACAACCAAATTTAATTGCGATTCGGTTTTCGGATTGATCTGAATAACCAAAATTACATAATATATATATTTTTATTTAATTATATAGATTTTAGCAAAAATTTTTAAGCTTAAAATGTTATATATAATAAAAGAGTTTTAATGGTTTTTATATATAAATAAATAAAGACTCCATCCGTCCCTAAATAAACGTCCGTGTTGACTTTTTTTTTTTTTTTTTTTTTTTTTAACTTGACCTTAAATTATTTAATTTGTGTTATGTATGTAATACTTAATGAAAATTATACCAACGAAAATATACAGCTTAAACTCAATCCATTATCTATTTGCATCAAGTATTACATAATACAAATAAAATAATTTAAGGTCAAAGTTAAAAAGCCAAGACTTTAAAAGTCAATAGTGACATTTATTTGTGACGGAGAAAGATATATTTTATGAATTTCGCTCGGTTTTATTTTGTCAAAATTATATTCAAATCAAAAATCGAATATGTAATTCGACTCGGTTTAGTTTTGTCAAATTCGGTTCATTATTGTCAAATTCGGTTAGGTTTTGAGTTGTAGTTTTCAAATTTTGTAGATATTAGTCGTGTTATTAACACCCTTACGAATATATGTTCATTTTAGGTTAAAATGAACGAACGAATATGAACAACTTTAATATCTTAATAAACGAATACGAACAAAAATTGCCTCTGCTTACGCCGATCACGTCCATTTATTCGTCCGGTTAAAATTAAATAAACGAACATAAACAAAGCTTCGCTCGTGTCGCCTAGTTCGCTTACGGCCTATTCATAAGTATAACATCACGATTAAATTTCAGATGACGTTCCAAGACATTTCTTAAAAATATGACAAGTTCAATAATAAATTTTTACCCGCAATCTACAACTAATAAAAAGGGAAAATTCACGTATACCTTTAAAAAAACTTTAAAATTACATTAATATCCTTACAAATCTCGATATTTCATCAACCTGTTTACAAAATTTAAAAAATAATCATGTTTATCCAAGTCAACATATTAATCAAATTTTATTGTTTGAAATTAATTAATAATTTATATTACCATTTTACCATTCTTTCCTATTTATTCAAACTCACAAATAATCAATATATGAACTCATTATTTTAGGCATCACCCAGAGAAAAGAACACTACGAAAAGATTTTATTGATGATCAATTGAATTTATTTAAATAATGATAAAAGGAACTTGTTTATCCTAAAAGAAGGAATCAAATTCGACCATAAAACTCATTCCAATTAATAAAACCTTTTTTTTATTATTTTTTTTAAGAATTACTCCGGTAAAATATATTAATCACATAAAGTTTAAGAACAATGAAATATGACAGAGGTACCACATTGACCTCAAGCAAAGCTTGAACAATCACTAATCGTTTGTGACATGCCAGAAAACGATAAACGACTAATAATCACATACAAGAATCAAAAAACAGTTATGAATCACTGTACAAAACATAGACCGTCTTCCCGCTTTGCCAACCAAAAAAAAATAGTATAATGATACCACATGAGATTGCTTTCTTAAAAACCTTCTCAAGAAAAAACTTAATGGAAAAACCTTGGCGAAGGACAAAAGAGTACAGCTCTTAAGTGAAACTCCAATTTTGGACCATAACTCTGACGAGAGCTTCCAACAAACCCACGAAAAGCTGATGTAGAGACATGTAATATTGGAGCACAAAAAGATCAACAACCATAAATCCTAAATGTCTTAGGCATCTTCCAAAGAGTAAGCAAATGATTCACCATGGCAGTATTCTTGAATATGAATGTTTGGAGCTTTAAGTGGATATTAACCATGATAATATCACGAAGGTCCTCCGGAGACCTTCTAGAATTCTTAAAAAGTCGATTGTTCCTCTCAATCCAAATGTGGTATGATGTTGTTGCAAAGAGAAGCCAACCAATAATACTAATTGTCGTACGCTTGTGATCCATAGGATGAAGCCATGCAACAATGCCTTGCAAGCTAAGGGGAACCAGGTCCATACCAGCTAACCCACGAACATAACCCCAAACCTGAGAAGCAAAGGAGCATTCAAAGAAAAGGTGATCATTCCGCCATGAATCACATAAAGGACACCAAGGTGTTTAATTCGATAAGCACCAACATCCCATTGCCTCAGTTTATCCTGCGTTTTGAGAATGTCTCGTAACAAGCCAGAGGTGAAAAGTATGGCGGGGAATACAATGCGGGAACCAAACAATACGAGACCATAACACCTCAACAGCCCGAGGCCTAATAGACTCCCAAGCATTCTTAACCGAGAAGTCCAATATCAGTCCATTGTGATCACGCCAATGACTAATGTCTAATTTAGATTCCACAAGGGAGGGCACAAGTAAAAGCTCTAAATCCGGAGCTTTAAGTAGCTTCTTGATCGAAAGCCTTTGCTGCAGTTGCTTCTTGATCGAAAGCCTCTACAACACAATCCAATAATTTCCCCATAAGGCAATATGCTCACTGATTGGTTTTTGATGGGCATGTTGACGGATATAAAAGTGTTTGGGAAATCAAATTTCATTTTAATTGATTGTAGAAGAAGGGTAGAATTGTAATATTACTTGTTTATTAATATTTGGATTATAGTTTTAAAGTCTAAAATTGTTTCATTTTTTTTTTTAAATTATCTATTTAGACATATGTGTGTATATTTTAAAGATATTGATGTAACTAGAAAATTTGCAAGGATAATGGTGGAATATTAAAGTTTTGTAAAAAAATAGATGAAAATGGCCTTAAAAATATGCATGCCAAAATTAAGAGACCGAACCTACTAAAATTTGTCACAATCAAAATAGGTTAAAGCTTAAATTTAGTATGCCAAAATTAAGAGACCGAACCTGCTAAAATGTGTGTCACAATAAAAATAGGTTAAAGCTTAAATTTAGGAAGATGCCTTCTCTAATAAAAAAAGCTTTAGGGCCCTTTTGGTTTAGGGGGTTAGCTTGGGTTTTGGGTTTAAAATTTCAAATCAATTGTTTGTATATTTGATATTTGGGTTTAGATATGTAACTTAAATATTTTGGGGATCTATAAAAGTTGGGGGTGTGAAGGGATTATGACAAGAGTGGGACCGCTCGTTTTTTCCTCTCTATCTCTCTCTTCTCTCTACATTTAAATATAACAAATTTAGTATCAAATTTAAACATAAATTTATAAAAAAATAATTTATCTTTTTATAATATATTTTCTCTTTCTACATCAAATCCAAATCCAAATTCTAAATCTTAATCCTAAACCCGTCTACAAACCAAACGACCCCTTAGAGTGGCTCCAGTAATAGCTCTCGATCGATTCAAACGATCGATCTCACATCGATCTCCCTTCTGTGGAGATTCGATCGTCCACCACTTTTTAAACAAGTTGGTCGTCTACCTGATCGATTGGTTTGCCCATTTAATTTGCTAAAAGTGATTTTGTACCGTTGCAAAAGTTAAGTTTGAAACAAAAAAAAAATCCGAACGTTGCAAAAGGAGAAAAAATCCGTTTGAAGCATTAAAAAAAACAAAAAAACAAAAAAACTAGACTATAAATACACAACATATTTACACACTTAAATCCACAAATCTCATTTCACACATTCTCTATATTCTTTTCACACTATGAGTTTTAATTATTACGAGCTATTCATTTCCGATTCGTCATCGGATGATGAAAATGAAGTTAGTAGCGAGTTTATGATGTTTGCGTAAGAGTGTTGGCGTGCTTTTCAAGGTCACAAACTAAACTCTCAAGAAACCAAGTTAGTAGGGATCGCTTGGGTGCTCATAACCGCTTAGTGGTCGCTATCATGAGACCCCGACACGGCGATCAAGCATTCCATGATCGCTTCCGAATGAGCCGAAAACTATTCACACGAATTGTCCGAGATATAACCGATCATTCACCTTATTTCGAACAAACTGCTAGTTGTGCAGGCGTACTTGATATTTCTCCATTGATGAAGTGTATTTCGTCAATTCGTCAATTGGCATATGGAGTCAATGTTGATGCTCTAGACGAATATGTGCAAATGGGTGCGTCAACAATTCATGAGTGTCTCCAAAAATTTTGTGAGGCCATAATGGAGTTATATGGTGCCGAGTATTTGCGAAAGCCGACGGTTACTGACATTGACAAACTCTATGCTCATCACTACGAATGTCATGGGTTTCCTGGGATGATAGGAAGCATTGATTGTACACAATTGTTGAAAACCAAGACCTTGATAGATCTTAAGCACTCGGAGATCGTTAGTGTTGCCTATGTAATCACAAGCAAACTAATGGAAGATCTCTACAACTCGTATTTTGAAGCGGAAAGTAAATACAAGTTATAATAACTAAGAACTCTTTGATCCTCTATGGATCTTTTGATTATCGAAACTCTATGTTTCGGATAGTTTACAAGACTTGAAAGACTTAAGAAAAGCTTATCTATTACAAACTATCATGGTTTCTTATATAGGTGATGTGCTTCATCGGGGTTTTAAATTTGTAACAAGAATTACCGGTTAACTAGGAACACATTCGGGCAAGTATACCCTAGTCAAGTTGTAGTATAGTATATGGTAAATCAAGGTCGTCCCAAGAGACTTGGTTGCACTACAAGTGTCGTTTGTTTGTTTAAGCAAGTAACAAGTAACAAGTTGATGGTTATGATTGTCACGGATCAAACCAACAAGAAAAGCATTATAAGAACAAGTAACAAGTTGATGGTTATGATTGTCACGGATCAAACCAACAAGAAAAGCATTATAATAACAAGCAAGTATCAAGACATTCATCATAATTCCAATCAAACACAAAATCTCAATAATCATATCAATAACAAACATCTTTAAATAGAAAAGTAACAAGGTTTACCCAAAGTATGAATTACAATAGGCAAAGATGAAGGATTATAGCACTCCTTCAAGCCTCCAATCAACTACAATAGTTCTACCAAGCCGAAAATGATGTCCAAACGCCTTCAACAACCCTTGAGCATACTACACGAATTTGGCAGAGGTTTGTGGTCTTTTGGGGAAGATAAGTTGGTGTAATTGGTGGAAATTCGTCCTTAAGGGTGGAGGCTTGAATTTCACACAAGTTGGGATAGGATAGTTGGTGGAAACTCGTCCTTAAGGGTGGAGGCTTGAATTTCACACCTTTGGGAAGGTAAGTTGAGAGAGGATGTTGTTTCGGTGGAAATTGTCCTTAAGGGTGGAGGATCAATTTCACACCTAGAGATGAGTGGTGGGTGAAAGGGATGAGAAGGATGGAGAAGGATGATGAAATGAGGTGCCAAATGGGTTCTATTTATACTACTACCAAGGCTTAGGTATTCAATGCATTTCTTGGAGGCCAAGGAGCTTGGAAGGGACTAGAAACCATGTAGGAAGGGACTAGAATCATTTGGAACACGTTTGGAGTCTTAACAATGAAGAAATGGTGAACAGCCTCCAACCGAATCCGGTTGAGCTCCAACCGAATCGGTTGGTCTTTCGACCATTCTCCAACCGGATCCGTTATGGGGACTCGACCGATCGCTTGGAGCAAAATCATAAAAGTCATAAACACGAAAGTTGTAGATCTTTCTCTTAGCTTTCCGTGGCCGCGAACGGGGTCAAACGGAGTCCGTATGCAAAAGTTATGGCCAAATGGTGAAGGTGTGTCGAACAACGAGTCTTCCAATATGTCTTCGTTTTAGCTTCTTTTCTTCATTTCTTTCGCTTTCCTTCTTGAACTTTATTCTTGAGTCTTTGGACCATTAACTTGATGACTTTATCTTCTCGAATATACTCCATAAGTCTTTCATTGGTCGGAATTCTTCAGATATGGAGAAATCTTATATTTTACTTCTTTTTCCGCTTTTTCTCCACTTTCTTGTACTTGGCTACAAATGAACTAGCAAACGACTTTTATAATTAAGCATCAAAAGCATATGATTATAGCCAAATAACATACATAAAATCACGATAACGCTACTAAAACATGCACAATTTGAGCGTTATCAAATTCCCCACACTTAAACTTTGCTTGCCCTCAAGCAAATCTAAGAAAAGAAAATCAAACTACAAACCTAAGCGACAAAACGAAAAGAAAAATTAAAATCAAAATATTTTTGGGTTTTTTTTTTTTTTTTTTATTTTTTTTAACCAAACATAAAAATAAGCGAAAATGAGCGCAAACTCCCCACACTTAAGGTTTTGTCATTCAAGCAAATCTAGAAATAAGAAAAATAAATCCCACATGGTGCATGAAATATGATTAGAAAATATGATGCAAATCTACCAAGTACAAGTACAAGATAAGATTCATCGTTTTAAGCTTTTAGAGGTGAAAATCGAGATGTTTGACAATACCTCATGGATTCTCTTGCTTGATAACATGGCTAAGCACCTCACGAAAATGGAACGGATGTATAATTCACTCAACACTCAATTTATTTAGTGATGGATAGTATTAAGGAATAGTACACTCATATTGCTCACCATGATCTAAATATTACCATAGGCTTGTACAAGAAACAAAACTCCACCGACGCGGCGAAGCACCAAGTATAAACATCTAAAGAGGGCTTTTATTCGGGTTATAACGATAGGCTTAGGGTGAATAAAGGGTATGGATAAGGCATGGGATATATATGAAATTGGTGTTAAAAGAAAAATAAAGTCAAGTCTAATACCCATGTTGCTAGTCACCAAACAAACCGCAAACCCGTAAATGATTATAGTTACAAACTTCTCTTCTTCACATATCGATCACCAAATACATATATCACGTCTTAGCACATTGGCTAATCGATATCTCAAACATACTTCATCTTCCTTCATCTTCATAATAATATAGCACATTGGCTATAATTGTCATCACACATTTTTTTTTTTCTTTTTTTTTCTTTTTTTTTTTCGATGACTTATTCTCTTTTTTTTCACATTTTTTTTTTCATTCATACACCACATCTCCCCCACACTTCGTATAAGCATCACCACAAAAATACAAATAAGAAGGTGATCAATCTTCATCTTTGTCGGAATGGTACACACGAATGGCAAAGTGCGGCTAACTCATAATCATCAAAAACAATCCAATCATACCAAGCAACTAGCAACCAACCGTTTAGACATTGACAAGTGGTAGGCTAAGGTTTAAAGTGTAAAATATTTTTGTATTTTTCTGGATTAAACAAAAACGAAAAGGATGGCTCGGAGGGTGTAACTAAGGGTATCTAGCACTAAAGATGAGCGCTAACAAGTGGGTCCATATAAGGGTGGTTAACTAACCGATGTGGTTAGCTAATATATCATTAGATGTAAACGGAAGGCCATTTGGGTTTTATCCTAAGGTGCCTCTTTATCACACGAATACACTTATATCACACGAATGTGATCTTATCATGTCCGGTAATGATTTACAAGTACAAGTTCTAGAATAAATAAAATCACCCAAGACACTCATAACAAAATATTCAAGCATAAAAGATGTATGCTATTAAGAAACAGCTCAAATCCTCACAATTTAGTGGAAAGGGATATAAACCGCTAGCAAATGTCATCGATCCCAGAATGGATTGCAATATTAATCGGGACACATCTCAAGTTTTTCAAAAATTACCGATTTCACCAGTGGAATGATCCAGTTATTCTAATATATTATCCAATAAGCGTGAAAACAACTAGATCAAAAGGGCAAACACGTTCACAAAATTAAAATAATTGGCCCAAAAATTTGGAAATTGAAAACGAGTTCCGCTTTTCACAATAATATTTTCCCCCCACACTTAAGTTAAGCACACAAAAGAAAAATAACTTAAATCTAGTTACGACTTTTTTGTTTCTTTTTTCTTTTTTATAATTTTTTTTTTTTTTTTTTTTTAAAAAACAAACATGACTTATTCTTGTCCCACGAGTTCTCGGTAGCTCCATTGAAACGCACAAAGAAGCGGAGAAGGTGTCAACGCTAAGCATATTAAAACCCAACTTCTTTAGGGAATCATGGAGACCCGCTTTATACCTCTCACACGCTTTGTTTACAATGGGTGAGCCTTACTTTGAGGACTTGAAAAAGTCAATTTATTAAAATAATTTACCAAACAAACCAACAAAGGAAAAATAACAAAGAAACAAAATAAAGCAATTGTGCAAAATAAACTATGAAGCATGTAAGATAGGGAAAAATAAAACTATAAGTTTAAGAGAAACGAAACCTCCCGGGCTAAACATCACGATCGAACTCCATATGATAAGGTGCTCAGCAAACGCTAGCATAAGCGTATGAGATCAATCGATTTCTCATCCAAACATGTCCAATCAAGAGTATAAGGTTCACGATCCAACCAATCCTTCCTCCATGAGTTTATTACATCTGCAAAAACAAAATAAACTACAAAAAACGCGTAAAATTCTAAAACTCACTTTCGTAGGCATCACGGTTGCATTTAGCGCATGCAACAAGCCTTTAAACCCCTCGGTGGCCCGAGTGGACGAGTTATAGTCTCGTGAGGGTTTCAAATGAACATACCCACAAAGTTCAAAACATTTTTATTTTTAAAACACATGTACTTATTTATTCACAATGTACTAAAAATAACAAAATTAAAATGGAAAATGACAAATAAAAGAAATGAAACTCTTGCAAAAACAAAAGACATTTAAACTTATTTAATCTAAACACAAACACACAAAACAAAAATGAAAACTCGATTTTTTTTTTTAGATTAGTCCAAATTAATCGGTTACGGAGTAACCGATCGGTTGGATGAACTAAATCTGACTAATCCTTCCAACCGAACCGGTTACGGGTTGCACCGATCGGTCGGAGGAAATTTTCTAAATTTTTTTTTTTTTTTTTTTTTTTTTTTTTAAAACAAGTTTTATTTCAAAACTTTTATTGATAAATGAAACAAGGACACAAAAGGTTACGAACACAAAATAAACACAACTAAACCAAACACACGGATTTTTTTTTTTTTTTTTTTTTTTTTTTTTATCGAACACACAACCGATCCGGTTCGGTAGTGACCGATCGGTTGTAGTGGTTTTATTAATCTGAGGCTTCCAACCGATCCGGTTGGAGTGCCAACCGATTCGGTTGGTTGATTCGGTGGTTTTGGTGGTTTTTTCGAAGCGATTTTAGCACACTTCATTAGCAAACATCAAGAGCAATCAAATAAGAGCAACGAAACAATTATTCATGAGCAAAGGCAATTATATCATTCGAACAAACTAGAAAGCAAGCAATTCAATTCAAGCAAACAATTCAACAAACAAGCAAACACAAGAATACAACGCAAGTCCCGAAAGCGCGCCAAAACTTGATGGTGACGATGCCGGAATTATCAAGCAAGCAAACAAACAATCTATCAAACATGAAAACATTCAAACGAGCAAAGAAGTGCAAAACAAATCCCCGGCAGCGGCGCCAAAAACTTGATGTGCTTCATCGTGGTTTTAAATTTGTAACAAGAATTACCGGTTAACTAGGAACACATTCGGGCAAGTATACCCTAGTCAAGTTGTAGTATAGTATATGGTAAATCAAGGTCGTCCCAAGAGACTTGGTTGCACTACAAGTGTCGTTTGTTTGTTTAAGCAAGTAACAAGTAACAAGTTGATGGTTATGATTGTCACGGATCAAACCAACAAGAAAAGCATTATAAGAACAAGTAACAAGTTGATGGTTATGATTGTCACGGATCAAACCAACAAGAAAAGCATTATAATAACAAGCAAGTATCAAGACATTCATTATAATTCCAATCAAACACAAAATCTCAATAATCATATCAATAACAAACATCTTTAAATAGAAAAGTAACAAGGTTTACCCAAAGTATGAATTACAATAGGCAAAGATGAAGGATTATAGCACTCCTTCAAGCCTCCAATCAACTACAATAGTTCTACCAAGCCGAAAATGATGTCCAAACGCCTTCAACAACCCTTGAGCATACTACACGAATTTGGCGGAGGTTTGTGGTCTTTTGGGAAGATAAGTTGGTGTAATTGGTGGAAATTGTCCCCTGCGGGTGGGGCTTGAATTTCACACAAGTCGGGATAGATAGTTGGTGGAAATTGTCCTTAAGGGTGGAGGATCGAATTTCACACCTAGAGATGAGTGGTGGGTGAAAGGGATGAGAATGATGGAGAAGGGATGATGAAATGAGGTGCCAAATGGGTTCTATTTATACTACTACCAAGGCTTAGGGTATTCAATGCATTTCTTGGAGGCCAAGGAGCTTGGAAGGGACTAGAAACCATGTAGGAAGGGACTAGAATCATTTGGAACACGTTTGGAGTCTTAACAATGAAGAAATGGCTGAAACAGGCCCTCCAACCGAATCCGGTTGAGCTCCAACCGAATCGGTTGGTCTTCTGACCATTCTCCAACCGGATCCGGTTGCGGGACTCGACCGATCGGTTGGAGCAAAAATCATAAAAAGTCATAAACACGAAAGTTGTAGATCTTTCTCTTAGCTTTCCGTGGCCGCGAACGGGGGGTCAAACGGAGTCCGTATGCAAAAGTTATGGCCAAAATGGTGAAGGTGTGTCGGAACAACGAGTCTTCCAATATGTCTTCGTTTTAGCTTCTTTTCTTCATTTCTTTCTCGCTTCCTTCTTGAACTTTATTCTTGAGTCTTTGGACCATTAACTTGATGACTTTATCTTCTCGAATATACTCCGCAAGTCTTTCATTGGTCGGAATTCTTCGTATATGGAGAAATCTTCGTATTTTACTTCTTTTTCCGTCTTTTCTCCACTTTCTTGTACTTGGCTACAAATGAACTAGCAAACGCACTTTTGTACGATTAAGCATCAAAAGCATATGATTATAGCCAAATAACATACATAAAATCACAGATAACGCTACTAAAAACATGCACAATTTGAGCGTTATCAATAGGCAAGAAACCCTAATGAGCGTTGACAATTTACGCTCCTAATACTAATCATAGACTAAGCATGCATTTTAGACAAGCATGCAACTAATCATTTTGTTTTGTTAATCATATTGTTTATTCTGAGTAAGCTCTACATAATACGGCGCCAACCTATACATACGGCGCCGACTTTTACTCTATAATCGAGCTTATCTCTCCTACGTGATTCACATCTTCAAGCAGAACACGACATCTCTTTAACACTTCAATAAGTGTGACTTCAGCAGAATCCATTCTTCTTCGGCAAGAATCTCCGCGTAATCGGTGAGTTTACCTTAATTCCTAACAATCCTCCCTAAACCGGAATTTGACTAGGTTAAGTTCCGCCCTTGATAGATCGATAATGTCGCTGAGGATTGTACCATTTTATGAAAAATTTCAACCTAGATCCTCCCCAATTGTAAGCACTTCCGAGCTATGAATGTCTCGGTTCTTGAGGATCGGCAACAAAGATTCGTAAGAAGAACATCTCTATGATGACTAAACTGTGAAACACCGATCTTTGCAAAGAACATATGACATCATGTACATCAAAACATATAAGTTCAATACTATTCTCATCACTTCCGGTGTGTTAACTCCCGTGAGAGGTGAATCATTGAAATTAATGGGATTGATGTCTCTTTACCAATAGCCATTACTACCGGAGTAGCCACATGTTTGAGTTCGAAAACTATGGTACATTGATGACCATCGATTTATTGGCAAACCAAAGAACCATATAAACGGATTTGACTTGTCTTTACCGTAGCCGCTTGCTCGTGACTAGTCAATTCTTAGAATTGGTGAATTGAGAACCAAATATGGAATCGATTGCCTTTACCACATGCCATATACATGTGGCTAGCCAATTCTTGGATTCCAAAAGGAATAGACCATGGTGAATTGATGACCATACAACCTCAAGAAGCTAAGCATGGGTGGTCGCAGACCCTATGATTTTGAGCAAACCATTACAACTATCAATGATTTGTTGTGTCTTTACCAAAGTCAGTACCCTTTGGACTAGCCATCTCTTTGACATACTCAAGGTACATTAGGTGAGATAATAACCATCGAATTGGACAACCAACAAATCAAAAAGAGTTAGTTTTTTTTTTTTTTTTTTTTTTTTTTTTTTTTTCGACTAAGAAATAAATTAACATAAGAAAAGACAGTATATACATAACTCAAATAAAAGCAACAAAACAAGGAAATGCAAAGGGTACCAAGATTCCCGATGTGGATGAGGATGAGGCCTATTGCGCTTGTTGAAGTTGAGTCTTGATTAAACCCACCAATGTTAAAGCCGTCTGCCTTTCATTGCCCACCGGATCCGGAGGAATTTCCAATTTCGACTCAAAGATCTTTTCCATTAGTCTTTGGGCAAAGGATACTTTCTTTCGTAAAACATGTGAGATTCAAGTGATTCCACCCTTAGTCTCAAGCACATGCACACGAGGAGAGGATAGAATCTCCGAGATTCAAGCTTCCACCGATGCGAGTTCTCCCAAATGGAGCATTTTAGCTTGAACTTGTGTGGTAAGACTTGAAGAGGGATAGGGAGAGTTAGTTGAAACACCTTCTCGTAGTGCATTCATTCTGTGAAGCATTTTTCTCGCCCTTTCTGTTTTTATTTCTGCAAGATCAGCTTCCTTAACTTTAGAAGCTTCCTGTGTGCTAATGATTGCCACTGATGAAGTGGGAGCTGATATATTAGATGCTTCAGGAGTATTGGAAGATGCTTCAGCAGATTGACCCTTGTGAGTATGAGAAGCAACTTCAGCAGATGCTTCAGTAGGAATGACTGGAGATGATTCCTTGGCTGGAGCATCATCAGACTTGAGTCTTTTGGCTTCTGGAGCAGCTTCATTCTCTGTAATCCTTCTCAAGTGTGTAGAATGTGCTGAAGATGATGATTTGTCCTTCATGATCTGATTATATTTGCGATACAGGACATGATCAGGAAAAGCCTTGACTTGTTTCATTGTTAAGCCAGAGTTGTACATCGAGCATTGATTTTTCACCACCATTCTTATTTCAGCTTTAGACGGAGGTTTCGTTTTGTCCTTCTGAGCTTTGATGGCCCTCTTTTGTGCGATAGCATCTTGCTTCCGTTGTCTTCCCTGAGCCATCATTCGCTCCACATAATTGTCACTGAGGAAATCTCCACCTAGTATACTTTGAGCAAGAGAAGGTCTTGAAATGACTTGCTGAGTTAGAATGTCCCAGTGTTCAGCAGGCATCTGAACCCTCATTGCATCCAGTTCTCTTCTTCTCTCAGGAGTCAAAGATGAAAAGTCCTCTGTTTGAAGTTGACGAGCCAATACTACACTTTCCTTTGACTTCTCAAATTCAGCCAATCTACTTGCTTGACCTAGTCTTTCCTCCTTACTTACCAGGTCTGGACCAAGCTCATCTTCAGTTATTATATCTTTCCCTTTATCATTGGGCTTCTTGGCACACTCTTCTTCGGTTAAATCAACAACAGGAACCTCTGTAGTTGTACCTAAGTCCACATGTTGATGCAGATTATCAACTGGAGTGGTCATAGCAGCAATGTCAGACAAATCTGCTGAAGGTGAAAGGTCTGTTGGTTCTTGAACTGATGCAGATTGATTAGGATCTGAAGATACATCCTCCATTAGCACATCAGTAGATGCATCCTTATCCTCCCCAGGTTCCTTTGAAGCTTCAGAAGAAGCCTTATGTGAAGAGGATCTCCTTCTTCTTTTGTAAAGGACAGGTTCCTTCTTCCTTGAGGAAGTAGCAGCTACCGATGAAGGATCATTGAGCGACACATCAGCCAACATATCCAGAGACCCAAACTGAGGTACTTCTTGTTCTTCATCAGAAGAAACCACAAGCTTCCTTTTGGAGCTTCCTTTGAGTTTGTCTTCTAAGTCCTTGACTTGATTCTGCAGATCTTCAATCTTACTTCCAAGAGAAGACTTGGTCTCGCAAGCTCCTTTTTCGACTTGTAACCTCGTGAAATACACATTGACAAGAGCATAGGCAGATGAGAGTGTAATAGGTCCTCACCTCCACCAACAGATTGCTCGTGGTGTGGGAGCTTCATTGACCTTCAAGAGAATCATGGTCATGCTCGAGTGAGAAGATCATCATTAAGAGGATCCCTAACAGGACTTGGTGGGGTAGTCTATTAATATCTCGATTCATCATGTGCAACAATTTTGGGTGTTGGACCGGGACAGTGGTTGGTCGAGCAACATGAGTTGCTTCAACATTGATGAAGGTCCCTCATCTATGTTAACTAATGGATTACCATCGGTAGCAACAGTGAGGAAGGAGGATTATGAGCCACATTCTCCTCATCGCTGTTTCATTACCTTATGGCAACATGGTCGCTAGCAAGGATGATGTTCCCCGAAAGTGGGTTCTCATTGTTGCAAACAATTTAGCGCTAAAGTACTTATAGGATAAAAAGCTTGGGCTTGGGTAGAGGTGTCTAAAATCATTTGCGAAACCTTGGGTACATTAAAATTTTACCCTTTGTCTTTTGAATATTTTCAACCATGTTTCGAAAATATACCTAGAAAATTGAAAGTTACCCTCGAGAAAGACACACATACCATATCCCATTTGGTAGAGAACTGGTCCCATCCTCCGCCTTGTTGCTTATGCATTGAAGCAACGTGTGAACCAGAACCTCCACTTGGACAAAGTTCCTTTTCACCACATATCGCCCTTGTACCACGATAGCCAATAGCTCTTAGTCTGTTAAGCACATCTTCCCGATTAGAGTAAAATACTCCATCAAGATCTTCCAAGTGAAGCTTCCTCCTAATCGTGTCCTCTAACAATGTACTGCTTCATCAATCACGCCCCTAATCTCGCCTCACTCCTCTTCTCGTGATGCCCAAAATTGAGTAATCAAAGATTCATATATCTCATTTGGAGAATGAGTTAGAGCATAACAAATCTTGGACCTTTTCAAGAATTCCACCATTGGTTCGCATGATCATATCCCTTACCGCTTCCCAGAAATGCAACTTTGTTATGATCATGTTTAAATTCAAGAGCCATGAGGAATATGGGTTTATAGGGTTTTGTTTCTTGAAATGGTGAGTGTTTGTGAATGTTGTATGAGAGGGAATTGAGATGATTTGAAGAGAGTGATGGTGGGTTGATAGTTTTTGCCCAAATTATAGTCAAAGAAATATTGACCGTTTGGTTGACTATTGCCGACGTGTATTGCATCTTTGACCCAACCCAAAACAACACTTCATAGAACACATGATCAATCATCAAGTTATAACCTCAGCAGAATGCATCAAAGATAGGAATATCTTCGTAAGTTTCTAGAATTATCGTGCCACCCACTGCATTAAACTCATTGAACCTCGAACCCGTCTATAAAATGATCCCAATGTAACTCATTTCTTCATCAAGATCCCCAAATAATTACCACAAACCCTAGATGCAAAATAACCCCAATTAACCAATATTGCAACATGAATACCAAACCTGAGATCATAGATCTCACTTCCTCATCTTCATCCTCCTCTTCATCATCATCAAGTGGTGAATCAAACCCATGGTTCCATTACTTTCCTCAACCCTATCCACGACCAAACAAATCGCCCTTTCTTCCTTCTTCAGAAGATGACAGTGTAGTGAATCCAAGTGAATCTGCTGATGATTCTGATGACTCCTATAAGGAGGGAACATCTTACTCCCAACCTCCAGCACCTCGGTCTCAACAAAGACCTCGTGCTGTGAATCCGCCACTCCCAAAGATAGAGGTGGTTCTTGGTCTCATCGCGCCATCTTTTGGTGCATCAACACACATCGTATAGAAGAAGGGCTTAAGGAGGGTGGATCGATTGCATTTTGATTGAAATGAATAGATGAAGCACACATGACACGTTATTTTCCTCCATCATCCTGCGTGGTCATCGCCATCGCCAATCGCTTTCATCAATCCATCCTCCCATTTTGGTCCTTAGCATCTTCGTCGTCGGTCATGCATATCCAACCGGCCGCTAGATCGAATGGGTGGTTATGCAAGACCTACAAAGGCAAAGCCAAGATCAATGCATATCCAACATTCACTTAGATTTCGAATGAAGGATATACACTAGATTAGGATTAGCTTTGTACAGCTCGTATCTTGTAGATGCATAGTAGTAGGTTGACTTTATGTGTCGTAAGTCAGTAAACTGCTTTCTTGAATGAATGAATGAACAATTTGACTTCAATTTCTTTTCTTCAAGATTAACTTCATGGAATCAAATTGTATGCTTCAAGATTTTTGCTTTCAGAAGAAACAAGCAACACTCTTATAGCTTATCTTGACCATGTACCATTGAGTCACACTTGATGAATTTGAACTTGATCATGAGATGGACAAACTGCAATCCAGACAACTGCAAAACAGACATAACACTACACAAGAACAACACAAAAACAAGCTAACAAATAATTAGACAGTTAGTGTTAGCAAGAATTATAAAAATGCAATTTAGAGAAAATTAAAAAGATAAAATCTATTAAATAAACGCTATCACTATTGGCAAAATGATGTTTTTACAAACCAATGAAAGAAGACAAATTTAGAAAAAGGAAAGCTATGATACAAAAATATGCGAGTTTGCACAAATCCTCCCCGAGGCATATGCCTCCCCGAGGCCTATGCCTCCCTCAAACTATGCGATCAAGGGTTTAACATTCCAATATTGACCACGAGGTGTTGAAACCTTGGTCCATCAAACTCTTTTGTTAATAGGTCCGCCACATTATCATCAAGATGGATTTTAGCCACTTTTATCAAATGTTTTCATATGCATCTCTTATAAAGTGGTGCCCGATTTCAATGTGTTTTGTTCTGATTGTGAAAGACCGGATTTTGACTATGCAGATGGTACTTTGATTATCTATATGAATTGTAGTGTTCATGAAGTTGTACCCATAGTCCAAAGAATCGGTTTTGAATCCAGGACCGACCACAAAGAATTTGCGGCAGACAGAACGTACTCGCTTCAAGAGTTGAGGCACCACAATGGTTTGTTTCTTGCATTGCCAAGAAACCAACCTCTTGCCAAGAAATTGGCGCCTCCGCCAGGATCTTCTATCCAGATTGCACCAGATAATCACCGCCACTATATGCTTCCAACTTGAAAGGAGACTCTTTGGGTACCAAAGGCCTAAAATAGGTTGGCCTTTGAGGTACTTAAAGATCTTCTTGACAAAGATTTAGATGGGAAGTAAGTGGAGTGACTTGATGTCGAGAACAAACACTCACAAAGAAATGTAATATCGTGCCTTGAAGTCGTTAGATACATCAATGAACCAATCATGGACCTGTCATGGATGAACATTCACGTGTAGATCCGTTCATTATTTGCTTTAGTCTTTGGAGCTTCATAAGGTGTTGTGGCGCCCCTAACACCTTCCATACCAAACTTCTTTAGAATGTCCTCACATATTTATCTTGATGATAAAATGCCATCTTGTTTCTCACGAACTTGGAGACCCAAGAAGAAAGTAAGTTCACCCATAGCACTCATTTGAAATTCACCCTTCATCGGTTCCTCAAATTCCTCGCACCAAGCTTCGCTTGTGGAGCAAAATAATGTCGTCCACATAAACTTGCACAAGAATGATGTCCGAGTAATTCTTCTTTAGGAATGTAGTTTTGTCAATAGCACCTCGCCTATAGCCATGCTTCAACAGAATGATGAGAGCCGAGCATACCAAGCTCTAGTGCCCGATGTAAGCCATATAGAGCTTTAACGACCTTGTAGACATGATTTGGGTGATCCGGGTCTTCAAATCCTTTGGTTGAGTAACATAAACTTCTTCTTCAATCTCTCCATACGTAAGCACCTTTGACATCCATTTGATACACCATGAAACCCATGTAAGAAGCATATGCCAAGAAAATGCGAATTGCTTCAACTCGCAACAGGGCAAACACTTCATCATAATCAATCCTTCCTCTTGTCTCAAGCCTTGAGCTACTAATCCGCTTTGTTTTTGATCACAACCCCGAGCATCTCTCTTATTCTTCGAATCCACTTTGTCCCAATGGCATATTTGCCATCGTGAGTGGAACCAAAATCCAAACCTCGCCGATTGTGAAATTGTTGCATTTCTTCTTGCATTGCTTCTAGCCGCCTTGAATCGTTAAGAGCTTGAGAAACACTTGTAGGTTCCACTTGAGAAAGAAAACAAGCAAATGTACAATGTTTGAAGTCTCGTGTGATTGTCTCTTTGCTTTGGTTGGAGACATAAGAGAAAAGCAATCGCCCAAATTGAGGACTTGTGATAGCCCTTCGAGTTCGAACAGCCGAAGATCACCTATGATGTTGGATCGAGGATGAGCAATGTTGATCCTCCGAGTAGCGAGTGGGGTGACTTCAATGGATGAATCAAGATTGGTGATTGTTGGTTCAAATGCAAGATCATACGAGTGTGAGGTGAAAATGCCACTTTGGGTTGATGATTTCCAAGATCGGAGGGTTTTGGAAAGCGTGTATGAGGTTCTCCAAAGTCCAAGACACTGAGAAGGAACATGAGAAGAAACAAAGATATCCTTCGCCAGATTTGTGGATGATAGGTGTGACAGAGTCAACTTCAGCAGACACGCGGTTTCTCGATACCTTCATTAGCAATCTCCATTCGGTTTCGCTTCAAGCTTAGCAAAGAAATTCTTGTGTTTGAAACCTAGCAAGGTCCTCAAAGATAATGGGATTCATCTTCATCACTTGTATCGGCGATCCTTGGAGGTGGTACCGCAACATTGTTGGGAGAAAGAAGGCACAAGTATAGGTTGCTCATCATCTTCAAACTCATTTCCGAGTCATCATCAACGGGACTGCATTGTTAGTGGGAGAAGTTTGAGGGCTGCGCAATGTTAGCCAAGTGTCTAGTGTAACCCAAGGAATCGCTAAGTAGTCAAGATCAAAGGACCATGAATGACCCCGTCCTTGAACATTATGCTTATCTTCCGAAATCTCGTGTTCGGCCTCCTCTATCTTCTTGGCTTGCAAATTGTACACCGTAGGTTTTACTATGAGTGAGTAACCCACAATGTAGCCATCATCGCCTTTCTCATCAAACTTTCCCAATGGATCACCGGTGTTCGTAATGGTCACTTGACAACCAAAAGGTTTTAGGTAGTGAATGACAGAACCTTCCCAAAGAGAAGTTCATAAGGTGTTTTGAGTTGAGGTCTTGTAATGGAGACCCTGTTTAGCACATAGCACTGCAGTGCCAACAGCTTCATTCGAACATAGTGGGTAGTTTAGAGTCCGCAAGCATTGATCTTGCACCTCTATTAAGGTCCTATTCTTTCTTTCACCACCCCATTTTGTTGTGGGTTCTTGGATTACTATAGTCCCTTTTATACCTTTTGACCCACGTAGTTCTATTAGAATTGCATTTTGAACTCGTCCCATTATCACAATCGAATACCCTTGACCTTTTGTTCAACTGATTTTCAACGAGTGATGAATTCAACAAGACTTGAGAGGTTTCATCTTTGGTTCCGAGAAAGAACACCCAACAAAATATGCTATAGCCATCGGTGATAACCAAACAGAAGAACTTATGATCAATGCTTCGACTTGAGTTGGACCAAACAGATCCATGTGAAGAAACTAAAGAGGTTCAAGAATGATGCTCATAGCATTGATAGCTTTGTAAGAAGCTCGTGTTGTTTTCCTTTGTTGCAAGCGACACAATTATGATCATTTGTGAATACTTTGGTGGGAAGACCTTCAACAAGACCCATTTTAGAAAGTTTGTTAATGGTCTTGAAATTCACATGAGCCATCCTCCTATGCCATTTAGTGGACTCATCAAGAGATGCTTTAGCCACCAAACAAGTGAGGTCACCACCTGGTTGCACTTCATTAAGGTTGAATGTGTATAAATTGTGAGTACGAGGAACCTTCAGCAGAATTGAAGTTTCTTCTGGGAGTTTGAAGTCTTTAGACAGCACAAGACATTCATTCTCAGTGAAGAGAACTTTGTTCTTAGTGTCACAGATTTGTGAAACGGAGAATAGGTTGAAATGCTGAAGTTCCTTAACAAAGTACACATTTTCAAAATCCAGATGAGGTGTCTTTATGGTCCCCTTGCCCGTGATACTCCCATCACTTCCTCCAAAAGTTACATTGCCTCCTCCTTCTATGGGAACAAAGTTGTGCATCATATCTCTGTTTCCAGACATGCTTCTGGAACAACCACTATCAACAATACCAATATTCTTATGCTTAAGGGATGATCCTACAAACAACAACAAAATATATACATACAAGCAGTGTACAATGGAGGTTCAAGTCATTCTCGACTTGAACTCGCTTTGGATCACGTGTTTAGGACATGAAGATTTAGAGGATCCACCATTGTTCTTGGTCCTCCATTGATGATTGGGTCCCTTGTTAGTCCAAGAACAACTCACGAGGGCTTCACAAAGGTGTTCCCATATCCCATCCCAAAGATACATAGAGTCAACATATGTAGGCCAATAACCATGTTTAAAGTATGGGCTAGTTGGTTGCACATAAGGTCCGTAATCGAACCTCTCAATGAGAGTCAAGATAGTCGCTTGTGGGACATAAGGTGGAATATTAGCAACATTGGTCCACCTAGATCTCTCGGTTCGTGAGTAGCACATGCACCCAATCTTTGCTCATGAAAATCACAATCCTTAATTAAATGACATTTACTTCCACATACAAAACATGTCTTCTTCTTGGAAGATTTATTTAAATGGGAGATGTTCGATTACATGAAGAAGTACTTAAATAGGAAACATTTAAGGAATTGTTTTAACAGATCGATTATTCAAAGATTTAAAAGATAAGTCTTCGAGGAACTGTCTTGAAGTTGATTCCTCGCCAGCCTTCCTTAGAAGGCTTGCAAGTAGACCGGGTGCATGCTTGGGTGTAGGTTCAGCTTGGGAAGGTCGACTTCTCATTTGAATCACAACTTTCATAGGAAGGAGACCTTGATTCGATGAATTGTCACCGCTGAGCAAGAGACAAAGTCATTAGATGAGGAATCGGTCCGCAAGTCTTTGACTTTCGCCATATAGATGATGTGATCCATCAAAGTCAAGAGTGATGGATAGGTCAATGGGCATAAATTCACCTCTAATAGGTCCAGGAGACACATGCAATTCACCTTCTTTACAAAGTTAGCTAACCTGTCAGCGGTGTGGATTTACGACCATCATATTTAGCTTCTACTCCTACATACTTTTGAAAGCCTAGTCCTAAGCCGAGGTTACAAATGATGTATAGATTTCACTAGCCGCTTTATCACCGATATTAACCATTCCTTATGCCTAGCTATTTCTCACTAGTTTTGCCTTAAGCTCTAGGTTTTCGCACACAACTTCATCCTTTGCTTTCTCGACGCTTTAAGTAATTATTTGCAACTTCTAGATCAAACTGTAAAACCTTTATCTTTTCTTCATAAGCTATTTGATTCTTTTGAAACCATACTTTTGTCTTTCTCTCGCTTTTAATGCTAGTTTATGGGCTTCATTATCAACATAGCATTCATCAAACTTAGGTTTCATAGCATCAAATTCTTCTTTAAGTTCATTATATCTTAGACTACAACCAAATATACAGCAGTGTACGAGATAGTCCCATCAAGGCAAACCGATCATGCCTTTCATCCGGTACACCTTGCAAGCAATCCAAGCTTATCAAGATCATGAGCTTCCTCATTAACAGTTCATGTGTAGTCCAATTGACTGTTCATCCATGGTGAGGAGAGTCAAGCTCCACTTCCTCAAGTTTCTGCGATATGAGAGGTATTTAGCTCCATCTCCACTTTTCTTGTCTTTGCATTCTATTGAGAAATGCCCCATCCGATGGCAAGTGAAACACTTGACTTTTCTCCTATCAAAGCGAGTGGTTCCTTTCCTTGAAAGCAAACTTCCTCCCGACTTCTCTTCAAACCTTTTGATGTCCACCGACAAAGAATGCCACCGCATTTTCGCCATTTCCTCCATTTCAAGAGGGTCCAACTGATCAAAGTCTTCATATGCAAGATATTGCTGAGTATCATAATCAGCAACAAACGAGTGAAGAACATCCTCCATCACACTACTAGTCCTAGTTTGAGAACATGGTGGAGTGGGACGAGGGTTATGTGGTGGAGTGGGAGTGCAAGATGATGGGAAGTAGTTGGAACTGGGAGATGATGGAAAGTAGTTGGAACTTGAAGCAGGTACCATTGTGTTGGAGTGAGATGTTCCAACAAAAGCTGCATGTCCAGAAGAAGATGTACGGTAGGGAGTCCTGACATCTGGTTCAAGAGTTCAGTCTGTTGTACGCCTCATCAAAGGTGAGCATGTCCAACCCTCCTTAGCCTTGAGTGCTATACTAACATGCAACCATGATGGCGGCAAGGACCGCAAGAACTTTGAGTTGCAATCTTCATTATCCGGTTTAGCATTCACCGTTCACCGACTCAAGATCCTATGGAACCTATCGTATCCCTTGTGGATACCTTCTTCTTCGAGATATTGAAGTCCCAAACTGTTGTCTTAGCATGGACTTCCTCATTCTCTTTGATTCTTCATTTCCACCGAACCTTGCTTTGAGAGCCATCCATATGTCTTTTGCATCGTCCATATGGTGAAAATCACACGATGATCTTCCGGAATGGCAAGCGAATAGTTTTATTTATGCTCTCTCGCATGGCCAAGACTTCTTCGTTTTGGGAGGAGCCATGATGAACTTCCCATCCTCGTCTGGAATCATTTTCTTGAGACTGTTCCTTTCTTTACTACCTCCCATGATTCCAATCAATATTGGAAATCCAATTTTCCATCTTCATAGTCCAAAGGTCATACTCTTCTTTTCAAATAAGGAAATTTACCATTCTTGTTTGAGAGACCGAAATGCTGCATGGAAGTGGTGTTGGTGTTATTTGTGTTGGTGACTTCTGTTTCATTATCGGATCCAGGCATGGTGAATGAATGTTTGATTGTATGGGGGTGAGAATGGTTCTTAGTATCGTAGAGACTTTCCCGAGGCTCTGATACCACTTGTTGAAAACCAAGACCTTGATAGATCTTAAGCACTCGGAGATCGTTAGTGTTGCCTATGTAATCACAAGCAAACTAATGGAAGATCTCTACAACTCGTATTTTGAAGCGGAAAGTAAATACAAGTTATAATAACTAAGAACTCTTTGATCCTCTATGGATCTTTTGATTATCGAAACTCTATGTTTCGGATAGTTTACAAGACTTGAAAGACTTAAGAAAAGCTTATCTATTACAAACTATCATGGTTTCTTATATAGGCAAGAAACCCTAATGAGCGTTGACAAT
Organism: Chrysanthemum lavandulifolium; assembly: GCA_022545495.1. Taxonomy (NCBI): domain Eukaryota; kingdom Viridiplantae; phylum Streptophyta; class Magnoliopsida; order Asterales; family Asteraceae; genus Chrysanthemum; species Chrysanthemum lavandulifolium. Next base: position 166,864,016 of record CM040240.1, on the reverse strand, counting down.
TTACGCTCCTAATACTAATCATAGACTAAGCATGCATTTTAGACAAGCATGCAACTAATCATTTTGTTTTGTTAATCATATTGTTTATTCTGAGTAAGCTCTACATAATACGGCGCCAACCTATACATACTACGCGCTGACTTTTACTCTATAACGAGCTTATCTCTCCACGTGATTCACATCTTCAAGAAGAACACGATATTCTTTAACACCTGTGAAGTGTGACTTCAACAGAATCCATTCTTCTTCTAGCGAATCTCTTCTGCAAAGAACTTCGCGTAATCAAGTGGTTTACCTTAATTCCCAACAACAATTGGCCGTGGGAGAATTCCCACATGCTTTAAAAGCTCAATTTTGTGGGGTGATCACCGAAAAATCCTTTCATTTTATTGGAAGCGATCGCGTCCAAAGATTTATGGATTTGGCATGCGTTCTTTGGTGTCACCGGGATGAATAACGACGTAAATGTTTGTGACAACTCGAAAATTCCTCGATGCGTCGTTATTGGAAAAGCATCGATTAGAGCGATCGTTTGATTTAATTTGAGATACGAGTCGTATTTTATATCGTTTTTATTGGAAATAATATTCTAAGAACGATGGCGTAACTCCCGAGTCATAAATCATTCGTTTACTAGGCTAAACGAGTCCCGAGCTTAATATTATGTAAGATTTAAGAAAGTTACATCAATGGCCCCTTAGATAACTACACAAGTGCCCCTACACTTTTCATTTTGCATCTTGAGTCCCTCCTGGTACTATATAAGCCCACTCACTCACCATTTCTCCCATCTCACTCATTTTATTTCTCTCTTTACAATTCACACACACAAAAATAACTCTCCCTCTCTCTCTCTAAAATCCGGCCACCCTCCCCTAGGGTTCCGGCGCCGTCACTTTTTCTGGCCAATTTTCGGCGACCTTCTCTACTTACACCACCTATCTCAAACGATAGATCGATGTCTTGTGGTCACGTTTATGCAAGATAATCACATTAAAACACCCACACGCGCCCTAGATCTTAAATTTAGGGTTCGGATTTTAGGGTTTTGATGATTAACAAGTTTCAAGAATCTCTAGCTTGGATTGGTCACGAGTAGTACTCGTGAAGGACACCAACAACCTCGTTTCTCTCCTCTTCTTTCTCGGTAAAACGACCCACACATTGCTCTCGTTATTTTATTTATTTTACGATTATAATTGTTTTAATTTCGTGGATACTCGTGATTAAACAAAAATAAGAATGTGGGACTAGGGTTTTATGAAACGGATTTAAAACAGTTTGTGAAACGTTTTTGATAAACTCGAATGGTAACTTTGTTTAGAACGAGATATGTATTCGTGTGGTGATAATGGTATAAAAGTAGTGTCGTGATGTTTGTTGTTCTTGATCGATTCTTGGGTTAAACGGATTAATCACATGGTTATGATTGTGTTTCGGTATGAAACTGAGTTGGGTCGCTTGTTATTTTGGAACTTGGGTTAACCTTGTGGGTCGGTTCATTCGCGGTTTGGGTCTCGTATGAGTCGAGTCAGATCCGACAGTAAACGGATCAAATATATGATTGGTATATTGTGTCTTTGGTCGATGTGTTGAATGAGACGATTTACTGAGTTGTAACAAAAGATAAGTCAAAGTGTTTAGGAGTTTTTGTTTCATATTCACAATTTAAGCTTACATATATGAACTATGAGGTACATTAATTATTTAATTAAACTTTAACCTATAGGTTCATTGGTCACTTGAAGCGCTTATTGACTTGGTAAATTTCGTCGGGTCTCGATGGGTGAAATTAGTTACATGGCATGAGAAACATTAGTTATGGGATTAAACTCGATAAGACGTAGTAATAACTTATGAGTTATAAATGGTTGTTAAAAGGAATTAACGATTACACAAGAAATGGTGATTAGTAAAACAACAATGGGCAAACTTGTAAAATATATACCTAACGACTTGAGTGTGTAACGGATCAATTATGTGTATAGATACCGGAATAAAACTATTTTGATATACAATATATGACGTGATCGGATAGTGAGTGAGTTATTATAAAACGGGATGATAAACGTTAAGAAAGAACTACTTGATTTATAATTAGTAACGGGTATTACATATATGTTATAAGATTTAATACGTTTTATAAATTGGAATAGCAATTGATAACAAGTTAGATAGATTTATAAGTTGGACTTTATTAAACTTGTTGGCCTAAACGAGTATGACATGTTAGACTCGGAAATGAGTTTGATATGTTTATTTCGCGATATGCCCAATTATTATATTTTCACATTTTAACTAATAACGAGATATTCGGATATATATATATATATATATATTGTCAATAAATATGGTTTTAATTATTATAAACCCTTTATGAGCTACGATAATAAATCATTTCTTATATATATAATACCTTTTATAAACTTGTTGGGAATATTGTTTCGGTAATATAACTTGTTGAAATCGTATTGATTTGGAAACGTGGGAATAAACGAACGTGTCATTTATGGTACACTATTTACTATACCTTATATGAAGTAATTTCGGTTAAAATCGTATGATTATGAAGAACGATTGGAAAACCTTTATTTATTAAGCGATAAATGGAAACTTGCCTTTTATTATCGAATTTGTATGTTTGGGAATTGTTGGGTAAATAGTCGAAACTTATCAATTAACCTATTTATGTTACATAAATAGTTGTTGTCATTTCCTAGTCTTTGACTAGCTTGAGTATTGATGGCATTTCTTAACTTTCGGTCGATGTCTTTTCCTTTTGGCGTGAGTTATGGTGCGATGTCTCGATGTTGTCGATGATTCCTCTTCTTTCGCGTGAGTTGTGCGTCGCCTATGTTTCTTACCGCCACACGAAACGTTAAAACTAAACTTTTGAGATATTAATTATGAGATTTTGGGAATGATAATGTACTTTTGAAAGTAACGACATGAATGATCCACGAAAACTACAACACATTACTTTCTATTGATATTCTTTATCGTATGAGCCGTATTCTAAGAATATCATATACGCATTAGGTTGCGTCACAACTATTCTATTGTACTCGTCGTACATTCTTTTGGATGCCATGGAGATTAACTTTAGATGCCAGTCGTGTCAATAGTAAATAGTGCATTGCTGTGGCAAATGTGAGTTTCATAGCCCCACTTGTATCTACGTTTTTAACTATATTGGGGTGAGAATCATGCTACTGTTTTTGGACCGTTAAAACTATTTGGATTTGCTTATATGCTTGACTGTTTAGATAGATGTGCGGTAGTTGTTGCCTTAGTCTAGGTTTAACCGTGCCTAACTAAGAATAGACTTCACATCGACCTAGTCCGGGTTGGCAATTGTTCTAGATTTTGCCATGACGGTCTTTGGACTAGAGTCGCTGGGCCCGAGTAATCCTCGGATGCGGGATATGATTGGAGATCCGTGTAGGATCGGTGTGTGCAACGGTATTTGTCTATCTAGGTCTCGCATAACAAATCAACTCTTACAGTCCATTATGATTTTGTTGAACTTAAACCTATGAACTCACCACCTAAGTCGACCTTTTAGCATGATTTCTCGTATTTGAGAGATGTTTGGATTACTTGATCGGTGGAAGCTTGGCAAGAAGGCGAGGTTCAAGGATCATTTCTGACTCTGATAAACTATGGGGACCTATTTGATTAAACCATGTTTTGGGCCTAATATTTATACTTTTGGATTAAATGTTTTGAATATTTAAATTTGGGATTGGTTTTGAATGGTTAAATGATTATCTTTTACTATACTTGTGTGCGATACCAATCCAATAGTAACGCCCCGAAAACTTGATTAAGTCTTCTGTTGTACCGAGATTTGGGGGTGTTACAATGTTTTACGTGCATCGCCTCTTTTCAATGATCTCAAAACGGGGAAAGCACCGGATGTGGAATTCGTTGCTAACGGCGTGCCTTATAAACGGGGATATTATCTTGCTGATGGAATATATCCGAAATACTCGGTTATTATGAAGTCCATTAAAATCCAGGGACGAATGATCACAAACGAATATTGTATAAGACGATGCACCAAGCAGAAGAAAAGATGTGGAGCGTGCTTTTGGTGTACTAAAGAGAAGTGGCTAATGATTAAACATCCGGCTAAAGGGTTTGACAAAGAGCGTCTATCACATATAATGTACACATGCATCATATTACATAATATGATAATTCAGGACGAAGAGCGGGCGATATCTCTCGTATTCTTTCCAGCGGAGCAGCACCGTTCTTATGATCCCGTAAGAACGCATGTGGAATCGTTGGAAATTACCAGGGAGATATGCAACAAAACAACTCATCTTAGCCTCAAAGCCGATTTGGTGGAAGACATTTGACATCGTAATAATCAAAACTAGTTTAGTCGTTTTATTGTCGTAATGTTTTAAATTTATTTGAATTATTATGTAACGTTTTAATTATTAATGAAATTTGAGTTTGTGTTAAAAATGTTTTTTAAAAAAATAAAAATAAAAATAAAAAAAATGATCATGGTCGCTCTTACTGGAGCACCTAATCGTCTGAAGGTCGCTTGAGAGAGAAAGCTGAAGTAACAGAGAAAATGAGGGGAATTGAGTGCCCTTAGAGCATCTCCAATGTTAGCATCATTTGTACTTTTTTGCACTAAAATAGTGTAAAAGTACACAAAACTTGCTCTAATGTAGACACTAAATACTTGCACTATTTTAGTGCAATAAATAGTAATGGCCAAATTGCACTAAATATAGTGCAACACTATTCATTGTACTAAACTTCAAATGTTTCACTTTATACCTCTATTTTGTCATTGCATAATTGGAACATTTAATATAGGGAAATGATTTGTACACTTTATTTTTTGATTGACACACTTCATCTTGTGCATTGAACAGTTGTACAGTTTATAAATTTTGCTTTTTAAAGTTGTACATTGAAGTGTGCAAATCAAATCAAAATGTGTACAAATCATCTCCCTTTAATATATCTGATGTTTCATGGCACATTTTGTTTACCTGGTGTATTTTTGAAATATAAACATGAGATTGTTATTTATAAAATATATTATACGGTGTAGCATATGGTCGAATAAGCAATATCTTATATACCTAGGCTTACATTATGCATAAGGTTTGAAACAAAATACGGAGAACTTAACAGGCAAAGTATCTTGAGTTTGAGTTCATGAAGTAAATATGCCTTTGAGATTTTTCTATTGCATGACTTGCAGGTGGAATATTTTTATCTTATATGTTAAATTTACTAATATAAATAAATAATCTTAAAAAGATAAATATTGTTTTGATATTAACAAAATAATTTAATTTAAAGTTATTAGAGATTTAGCGCAAAATTTTAATGCAAAGAAGCAAACTTTTTTAGTGTAAAAATATTCTACAAAGATTCTTATTTTGCACTATAATAGTGCAAAATTATAATGCACACTTTGAAGATGCTGTTAGTAAGTGCAGCCTAGTTTGTCGCTACACTGTTTTTAATTTGCACACGTGACTATAAAAGGTAAGTAAAACGTAAAGCATGAAATGATAGTGCATGCAAATAGATTCCGGTCTGTTTATAAGTAGTTTAGAGCATGTTTCCGTATATAAATAGCATAAAGTATGTTTCTTGGGTAGACTTTAGAACAGAATCCATATGATTCCTCCAGAAACAAAAGGCCAACAAATAGACGATAAACGGTTCTAATCAAAGATATGCCAATGTGAGTAGCCATTGTTAGCACCGTGGACTCGGATGCAAACCCTTCTATAAGAAGCAAAAGAAACTATACATGCTACCTTCCCAAAAGATTGTTGTGGTTTTTAGATGCTAAATAAACATGTTACTTCCAACAAGACATCATGTCTGAATGTACTCTAGCTGTTCTTCACCATCTACCATTGTTGTTGTCCCTAGGAGCATTCCTAGGTCGTGCGCCACCGCGCTGCCACATTGTTTGATTACCGCTGGAACCTGACTCGTTCGCAGACCGGACATTGCCACTAGCTGGCCTGGTTGTCCATCTCGGAGGGTAATAACCACGGTTCCCAAATCCATTTGCACCACCCCGCACATAAGCATGACCATTAGTGCTGGAATCCAAGTCGGTCTTCACAGACCAGACATGACCATCGGCTGAGCCGGTCCATGTTGGACGGTAGTAACCGGTGTTTCTATTTCCACGCGCACCATCCAGTCCGTTAGCATGCCCATAAGTGCTGGGACCCGAGTCAGTCTTCACAGACATGACATGACCATCATGTGAGCCTGTCCATGTTGGACGGTAGTAACCGCTGTTTCTATTTCCACGCGCACCACACAGGTCATTAGCACGCCCATAAGTGCTGGAACCCGAGTCGGTCTTCACAAACATGACATGACCATTCGTGTTGTTGGCCCTTGTTGGATAATCAGCTGAGCCCCCTGTTGATCTTGGTTGGTAGTAACCACTGTTCTGATTTCCATTTGCGCCACCCCTACCATGGGCATAATTTCGTGGATCGCTTTGATAATCAAGACAATGGTTAAATTTGCCTCTACCCTTTGGACTCCAGCCATTTTCTGCTCCTCTAACTGCAACTCCAGGACACGAAGGTCTGAAACCAACACTGGAACCCCGTGTAGCTCCCCGAATTTGGCTATATCTGCAAACCGATATATTACAAACATGTTATTGCCAAGAGTCATCAAAGGAGTGAAAATTGAAAAAAAAAGTTAAATCAACATACCGGTTCCTGCTAGAGTAACCCTGGTTCTCATGCCACAACTGTGTTACATCAATGTCCGATTCTGTGACAACCTATTTAATCAAATTATCCAAAAGTTTAATTAAATAGCAATCAAGCTCTGGTTATTTTAAATCACGGTTATAACCCGGAGATAAAAGGCCAAGATAGCATACTGTTTCGGGGATGGTTGTCCCTTCAAGCAGACGGGGGATATTCACTGATAAACACGGTGAATCAAAATATACACATCTGCAAAATATAACTATATGCATAAATAAAATGATACAACGATAATGATGAATCTGGAAAAGAGCTAAAGACCATGTTCTCACAATACATCAACATCGTTTGCCAGTCCACTAGAGTCATGATCTTTCTTGGACTCTGGCTTAGGGAGAACAAAACCTTTTATCTCTCCACTGAATTCAGAACAACATAAAACATATACATTAGAAAAGCAACCCACGAGAATAGCCAAATATTAATAAAGCAAAATCAAAACCTTAATCCTGTATCAATTTTGACCGAGGTATTTTGATCGATAACTCCCTTATCATTGAAGGTCGAGATGATTCTTGAAGCAAAACTTTCAGAAGAATGTACAAATAAAAAGTCAACATTTACCCCATTTCTTTTAGCTTCCTCCTCCTGATCAGTATAAGCAACACTATAAGATAGCATAATCAAGTTGAGTCATGGTCGATCAGATGTATAATGGATTGAATTTCGGTCTTACATTGATTTCTTTCTCGATCTTCTTTGTTGCAGAAAGCAGGTACTCTTCATTAATGAAAGGCAGCTTGCAGATACCCTTTAAAATTGTTAATAAATCACCAAAAGGTTATCATACAGGTATAGAAAACATGTGCCTAAAAGAAATCCATAGTCTCAAATCCAACTACAGAAACAAATCTTTGAACGATGATTAGCCTCTAACCTGCCAGAGAAATCTCTTCCCATCTGTGTCTATATCAAAATCTGAATATAAAATGGCAGAAAATAAACATAAGTTATTTTTCAAAGATATTCAACAACACCAAGAATAACTAAAGCTCACCGTCTGGATAAAAATCAATAATCGTTGATTCATGATCTGTCATGAGTGACTGATATGAAGCAGGAAGTGCATGTGCACTGCATAAACAGATTAGCTGAATATAAATGTACCATGAACATAAACAGAGAATAAGTGAAAACATTTATTTGATAAGGAATTTCAGTAACTAGCCTCATTGGAGGGAGAACAGCCAGGAGCTGATCAAATGGTTTAAATGGCAATCCTTTTTGAAATACCACTTTTGTACTTGATAGGCCTTTCATATCCGATGCAAATGGCCCATAGTGGTATGGATAAAACCTGTAGGGAATACATTTGGCATATTTAGAAAGTGTTTAGTAGTGGAGAACATGAAGATATATAAACTTCAACTTAATTCATAAGATGCGACTCACCAAGTCCATGATGGAACACCTGAGAAGTAGTACAACAGTACCCAACACAACCCCTCGATGTATTTTTCCACCTGCAAAAAAGAAAAAAATCTAGTTTGGCACAAACAAAATATCTGGAAACAACGAATTGCATGTGTTAAAGATGTCAACAAATGCATAATATATATTGGACGGATCATTTGCTATTTTGAGATTTTATGTTGAATTCTTTTAGCGTAATACATACCACTTTCTTCCTCGTTTTCTCCACATCTTCATCCGTTTCAGCACCAAACTTTTTTTCATAATACCGTTTTCTCCATCCAGGAGAGCCAAATTTTACCTAACAAGTTTTGTTTAAAAGAGGAGTAAGCCATGGTTAACTACAGCCAGCATAAATGTCGATGTCTCCAATAAATATCAATACCATGTCGGTAACAAGACCATTCTTGAATACATCGGATGTCTTACGCGTGTAGGTTTTCAGCTGCTCCTTCAACATTTTTGTGTTCTCAACAATCTGAGATCAAAAGAAAAACATGTCATGTCATGTCACATATACGTATAAATATATAATCTAATAAAAAAGCAATAAAATATAGAGAAAAAAAGCAGTGCCCAACAATATGGGATACCTGCACATCGTGTTCGTGAGAACTGCTGCTGCATGGAAATGCAGCATTAGAGCACGTAGCTGGCTCCTTCATTTTACATGTACTTATCACAGGAAACAATTCCTCCTCTCCATTATCACCCTAGACGAAAGAATAATGAATATGAAAATGAAAATGTATTTGCAAGTGATATTATGAAATAGAGATAACTGTGACATAAAAATGCCTAAAACACAAGTTCAAAGACTCTACTATTTGTAAGAAATTTAGTGACATGTTTTAAGAACTTATATCTAGATCAATCACTTGTTAACATAAAACCGTCAATTTGAATCTCTACATACAGAAAGGGAGCTGGGAACATGGAAATAGTTTTACACCTTAATAATAAAACATATAAAAGCAAAACATTTGTTGACAAACGAAGGTACATGGACAATCTTTGTGTCTAATTGAAAAAATTAATTATATACATACCGTATCATGGTTGTCTGAAAATAAGCGTCTTAATATACTATCACGGATAGCTGATCTCTTCTTGAAGATTTTATCTTCGTATGCTCCTACAGCAAGGATGAACTTTTCAACCCTTTTAAACTTGATGTAACTTCCTTTCTTATCGTTTACCTGTTCCAATTTTTTAAAAGCTATAAAAAGCAGGATTTCCAAATATAAACAACCTATCAACTAGATATGGAATTGTCAAAGAAGCTTGAAAAAGATACGAATCTACAAGTCTGCCAAGTTTTGATCCTAAAAAAATACTACTAGATTGGAGTTTAAAAAAAACAGTGCTTTTGCAGCCAGGAAAACAAATGATACATTACACACTAACCTTTTGGACATCAATAAGATGACCTCCAAGGTTCTTGAACTCTTCCTTGTATACATGAAGTAACAGGTCCATAGCACCCTGGCCAAAAACCATTAAGTTATTTATTTATGTAGGACAAAAGCTGCAATAATTGTGATGTCTCGCAAAACATTGCAAGTTTGCAACATTAGATTTGGTATGATGCAGCATTTTTCAATCAAATATTTCATCTTTTACATTGTCATCATTCCAAATCTCTTGAGACTAAGTAGCTAAATAATGAAAAGCTTCAAACCTCGTGAATTTCCAATGTAGGCATATGGGGCAAAAAATCATTCCCAGCAAAAAAACAAATGAAGATGAAATCATCAATCAGTCGTTCAACATCCAGCTCAAATTTCTCTGGCAAATTCATCGTTCCCAAATCAAGGTTCAAATATTGTCTCAGTATCCATATATGAAGAAACTGCAACGATGGCAAACAATCAAATCAAATAAACAGTAAAATGAGAATAACACATATTTATGATCCACACGTTACCATACCTGGTAAGGCTTCTTCACAAGAGACTTTGGCTTCCTAACACTCGAAACTTCAAGGTTGCTCATCTTTTCCACAGTATCCTTCAATTCTCGGTCACGCTCACACTAAAAAGAAAGATATTTAAGAAAAGAATGTTCAATAAGTAACAGATAACAAAAAACCTAAAGTTTAAATCTCCAAATCAGACTCAAAAATTTTCAACCTCGACTTCAGATGTTTCAGCCAGAAATGACACGGAAGCCTTAGCTACTTGTGGCTTGTCTTCGGCAAAAACATTCTGATGACAAGAGAAATTGATTTACATTCATGAAGAATTACTAGAGAATGTACCCAACATAGAAGTAATTAAATTTGTAACCTCTCGCAAGATAGAAAAATGGATTTCATGGGTGGCAAGGGCCAGCATGATAAGGTCTGCATCCTGCACTTGCGAAAATACAGAACAAAAGATTAGACGACATAACTACAAAGTTTTTTTTAATAAGAAACTTAAGAGGTTTTTAACTAAATTTTACAAATTCGCCACAAGATCCATAAATTTGACCCAATGTCGATCATTTACCACCCAAACATGGCTCGTGTATACTGAGAAAATATTTATTTACCAGACCATACAAAACATGGCTTGTGTCTGGATTGTAACCAGGGCTCGTGCGTTGACTCCTTATGAAGGACATTATTTTGTGTTCTCCCTCACCAGGGGCATTAGCATCCGAAAGAATTACCTACAAATGATTGAATATTAACAGAAGACATGTCCATTAGGATGCGTAGAATAACCAAACTATGGAATCCGTCAAGATGCACAATACATACCTTCAGTTGTTTCCAAGCTGGATTTCCTGCGATACGCAAACAGATATAACTTTGAAGTTGTTTGGACAACTCGTGCATGAACTGAGTTCCTGGAGTTATTACATTGGAATCCGACAGTTCTGAATCCTCACTCGGCAGAACATCTCTACCTTCAACTTCATATTGTCTTCTCAGTCTATGTTCCTCCTTCCGCTAAACACACATTTATTCAGACTAAAATAAATAAGATCGTAACAGACATGAACTTAAGCATGCGGTGATTGTTTAATCTGCAGTGTCGGTGTAAATTGTCATTCCGTTTCTGATGGAGTGTTTCAACAAAAAAGTACAATGTTTCAAGCTTTTTTTACACGTTTTCCACAAACGCATGCCAGAAAACAATTGACTTGTATATGAACTGCGCTGCATTTTTATTCAGTAGAGCTGTTTCTGGGTAATTGTGAACCAAATAAAGTTGTTTTGAATAAGCATCTAAAGACTTCTTATTTCAAGAAGGGTTTTAGCCATAAAATAGCCATCTACTTTTCGTTCCAATATAATACGTCTACTTTAGATTTTGTGCTAATATGGTCATGTTTTTACCAGATACCTGTAAAACCGGCTAAAATTTTACCGAAGTATGACGTGCTTTTTTAGCAAAAATGGTCCCTTGTGATTTGTTTCCATTGCAAAATAGGTCCCTTGCGATTTTTTCAAAATAAGTCTTTGTACGTTTTCTAGGTGCGTTTAGATGGCGAAATTTTTTTCCTTTTAAAAAAAAATGAAGATATTTTTTCTTTGTACGTTTTTATCTCTTTTTTTACGTTTCTATAAGTTTTCATACGTTTCGTCCGTTTTCATCCGTCTGTATCCGTTTTTATACGTCTTCATCCGTTTCTATACGTTTTCATCCGTTTTCATATGTTTATACGTCTTCATCCGTTTCTGTACGTTTTCATTCATTTTCATTCGATTTCATCTGTTTTATCCGTTTTCATTCGTTTTCATTTGTTATATACGCTTTCATTCATTTTCATATGTTTTAACATATAAAAAACGCATAAAAACGGATGAAACGGATAAAAACTTGTAAAAAGCATACAAAAACGTATAAAAACTAATGAAAACGTATAAAAACGTACAAAAACGGATGAAAACGTATAAAAACGTATAAAACCGCATGAAAACGAAGGAAAACGTATAGAAACACATGAAAACATATAAAAACGAATGAAAACGTATAAAACGGATGAAAAGTTATAGAAACGTACAAAAACAAATAAAAACGTATAAAAACGGATCGAAAATTTTCACCAACTAAACGCACCTTAAAACGGCACAGAGTTATTTTGAGAAAAATCGCAAGGGACCTATTTTGCAAAAGAAACAAATCACAAAGGACCATTTTTGCTCAAAAAAATAACTTTCTAACATCACGTATCATATTAGCACGAAATCAAAAGTAGACGTGTCATACTGAAATAAAAATTAGTACATGTACCATATTGGAACATTTTAGAAAGTATGTGGCTATTTTATGGTTTAAACCCTTTCAAGAATCAATAAAATACAAGCACATCTATCAAGCAATTTTAAATGGCTTGTACAGCCTATCAGTATATGTGACATGATACCAAACCAAATTGTTGTGGGTTCTAGTGCGGTCTAGATTGTTAGTTGTCTTTAAAAAGAAAATTAAGTTAAATGATTTTTATTTTTTTCATCTTACATTAATAGGTTTCATATCAATCAAACTACTTTTACAAAAGGAAAAACTGACATAAAAAAGTTACTAATCTCAACATGAAGCTTATAAATAATTTACTCAGACAAAAAAAATTTACAAATCGATGGCCCCAACTATAGTTTGACTTTGACCAAATTTATCAATATATTTGAAACTTAAACATTCACTAATATCCGAAAAGTTAGTCGTAACTTATGAGTTTCCCTTTTATAATCATGTACTGTGTTTGAAAAACTGTCTATCCAAGCAACGTACAGGGTTCTAGTTTCGCTGGTTAAAAAAAACAGATGAAAATTTACACAATTTTAACAAACAGTCTCGATCATCCCGTAACCTCCATACCACAAAAAGCATAGTAAAAGTAACGCATTGTTTATGGTAAATCAAAAACTTGCATAAAGAAAAGCTCACAAGAGTCTCATGGTCTTGAGCATTTCTAAATCTTCGTGTTCTTTGTTGATTCATCTTAGCCCTAGGTGCAACTCCATCTGCATCAACACACAAAACTATATGTCAACTTCTAATAATTCCCAAAACAAACATAGTACATACAAAAGTTAATGCATATCAGTATCAATTAAAAACTTAAATCTTACCTATGAAATGACTTATAAATAAAACAAAATAACTTACCAATAGCCATGTATAGCAATTTTCTCGGCCTTACAATATTCACAAGTCTATCAATATACTCAAAAACATTTTTGAAAACTTCATCACAAGTTACGGGACTATTTTCCTGTAAACAAAACAACACAAAATCCCATTTAACAATTATAAATAAATAAATAAAAATAAAAAACTGTTCATGCAACTACATACATGCATAAATGTTAAAAGAAAAAACGTACCTCATCATTTTCAGGATGAAAACAAGGATGGATAATACCATTCATATCAAGATAAAGATTATCAAACTTTATGCCATTTGGGTTTGGTACACAACTGTTTTCTTCATCATCTAAACTCTTTTCAACTGCATCAACTACTATTTTAGGATACTTGTTTGCAAGCCAACGGTAAAAAGATGGTACACCCATATTGTTTCTTGTGTTTTTTTTTAGGAAGACAAGTTAAAAATAAAGCTTTTACTTTTTTGGAGTATATCTATTGTAGAAAAATGATTTTTTAAAGAGAAGATTAAGAGGCGGTTTGAAATGACAGTGTGTTTAGGTTCCCAATAGTTTTGGCAGAGAGTATGATTACACTATAGGGATGTGCTAAACTGTTCAATTATCTTTTTGGAAAAGGGTCAATTGCATATATACCGATTAAAACTTGTATATTTGCATATATATCAAAACATGTTTAAGTTTCATTGTATATCATATATTAAAAACTTGTATTATGAAAAAATATGCAAATTTTTAAGTTTTAGTGAGTATATATGCAATTCACCTTTTAAAAAACTAAGAGCCAGTTTAGTCGACATGATTTGGAGTGAGATTTACCTATGATGATATATTGTTTAGTATCTTGAAGTAGGCCTCATATTGGCATTCAAAGTTGAATATATGCTATATTTTAATCCAAAGGATATGTTCGGTTTACACAAATATTATCATTATTTCATGTCCTTTTTCATTATGCGTGGGCCATTCTTTCCCCTCTACATATTTAGCTCTTTTTAATTTTTAATTTTATAACAACAAATTTCATTTATAAATCATATATGTATTTATCAAGGTTATAAATAGCGTAAGGTGTGGCGTTGCAGACGACCAAGCCCTCACGCCTTTGCAGCTATGCTACAAGTTTATGTTTATAAGGCGTGACATAAACGTCAAAAGTATGAAAATATTTATATATTTATATCATAACTCATAAATATCGAGTTTACAAAACATGTGCTATATAAGTGTGGCGGCGACGGAGTCTCACGCCATGCGAGACTTTCAGAGCTTTCATGAACCCTTTTAAAACAGTGGTACTATTTATATAACAAATAATATTTAAATCAAATTCAAACCTAAATCCTAATCCAAATCTAAATCTAAATCCAAATCCTAAACCCATCTATAAACGAAACGGGTCCTAAAAGTTTAGTTGAAATAGTATAAAGTTTCTCTAGTTTGTTGATTGTTGCATTGCATAGTTGCATGTGTGGTTGTACCATCGTTAGTGGGGGTAGTTTATATGTTAGTGGTGAACTACTAGTTTGTAAAACTAGTCGATCAAAGTTTATAACCAAAATAAACATATTTACTTTTAATAAGTTATTTTTGTTAGATTTAAACTTTTTTTTATCTCAAAATAATTGTTTATAAATATAAAAAGAAATACAATTTAAATTTTTTTTGTTATTGACTTTCTTTTTACTCTTTCTATTTCAAAATTATTGTCATGAGAGAAAATCATAAAGTTTAATAAAAATGGGACCACTATAAATCTCAATCACTAAAAAAGAATATTCACTACTACACAACTGGTCTTTACCGATGGCCATTTCTGTCGGAATCCGTCGGTATAAGTAGTTTCCGACAGATTTGTGACAGGAAAAGTGTGTCGGTGAATCTTGGTCAATAATTGATATCTGTCAGAAATAGCGACAGAAAACATGTGTTAGAAACTCTGTCGGTAAAGTTTCTATCGGAACTGTCGGTATAGTTTCTGTCGCTATTTCTGACAGAAATAGCGACATACACAGTAAACTATAGTCGGTAAAGGGCCACATTTATGTCAGAAATAGTTGTCGCAATATCTTCGAAATAAGACAAATAATTGCACATGTTATATATTCCTGAATGCAAAATAGCTCACAAGAAACCAATTAATAAAAAGGATCGTATTCATATCTTTAACGGATTGCCATTATTCACTTCAAAAAAATTGCATTCAATTCAAAATCTAAATCGAGCCATTCAAAACATTCAAGACGAAATTAACTTATCCAATCTAAGTATTCAAAATGATATGACACTATCCAACTACCCGCAAGGGGGATTGTTAAACTTCTGGTTTATCTTTCGTTGTGACTCCTCTCTCAACCTTCTTCGCGAGCATTACCCTCCAATTCCCGTTGTTACACGTGTTCTTGCACATAACGTTCCACTTGTTGTTTTAATTGCACTTGCATTTCTAGTTCCAATCATGATCTCATCTGTATGTTGTCCTTTTGCAACTTTCATATGGTCTCTTCCAAAATTGTACCTACATTATATCGAGTCCCATTAAATGAGAACTTATATAATGACTTGTGTATGTCGGAAAACAGTTATCAAGGACTTGGCAGAAAATCATATTTACAGACCAAGTATGAGAATTGAGAAGAACAATGCCAGTATACATAAAGTATGATATTAATAGTATGATACGAATAGTGAGAATAGTCATGGAAAAAGCTATATGTAAACCTGCAAATGGGTTTCTTCACCAGTATCTTCACATATGCTTGTCATCAACAGTCCCCATTTCGTATTTATTCCCGCGCTAGTGACCTGAGAAAAGGTTATTACACCAAGCGTAGAAATGTTACCGGAAGTTCATCACTCTAAACCCCTTTTCTTCTAAGTCCCACATTCTATAAAGTTAACAGAACCAAACCCGTCAATTACAGTACATTGTTTTTAGTCTGGTTTCATGAAATATGAAAATGAGGTTGCCATAGATAAATTAAAGTCTAAAACCTTTGGATCATGCTGAATTATTTTCATATGTAGAGCAATAACGACTGATTTTACTAAATAACTTTATTCAATATGAAACAATAAATTTTTGTTTCGAAGAATTCGAATCATATTAGTCATATTCGCCATCAACCACTTCATTAACTCATATTATGCCAAAACTGTCAGACTGAAATTGACAAGTTTGGTTAGTTTCTATACAATTTTGGGTATCATAGGTTGAGTTATGATGTTATTAAGAAAACAAAGGCAGAAATAGTAGGCTTACCAAACAATGACTTGATTGTTGGTCTCTTTGGTTTGGTTTTCTTCTTTTTCAGTTCAGTTGCAAACCATGAACATACACTAGATTAGTCAACAGAGATTGATTTGCCGAAAAAAGCAAAAGGATATCAGAACATGTGACCTCCAGGATATTACCTAGAGATGGGAAAATGGGAGGTTGGGTAACGGGTCAAAACGGATAATCTTTTTGTACGGGTAGGAACATAGGAATGGGATGACCGACAAAGTTTTTTCTATCCATCTTATTTATTTATTATGAATTGTTGTTTAGACTGTTGAATGTGATTATCTCACCATGTTTAATAATTTATAGTATTATAGTATATGGTATCAAATACTTAAACTTTGAACCAGTGAAAGAGGTAAAAAATAGGTTAGTTACCAACATAGTTTCAGCACCATCTGCTACCTTGCAGTCGGACATCAGAAAATGTGCTTTTGGATCCTTGTATACCTAAAAGGTGATTTGATTTTTAAGAAAGAAGTCTAATTATTGTATTCTAATATAGCAAAAAGTATTATCCGGCTTACAATCTTGCTTTGGCCGGTAATGCTCTCGTCAATACATAGCGAGTGACCCTTAATTAGAAGACCATCAGCAGGGACCTCAACGATGGTGTTATTAGCATGTCTGAATCGTTCTCAAGCAAACCAACCTCAACGATGTTGATGTTCATCAATTTTCCTCACTTGCTAAAAGCGTTGTTTATATCCTTCATGGTTTGCATGAACGTGTGCGAAGCGGACCCAACAAGTGGTATCAGAATGGGTGGGGTTTTTTTAATCCAGATCCGTTCATGAAGACCGATAATAATACCAAACGGTTTTGAATGTCAGCAATGAACATTCAAACCCGATCCTCAACAAGGACCCCACCAAACTTGTTCTCCCCACATCTTCATTTTGCTTATTGTCTATACGACTGAGTACCTCCACACTCCTTCTTATAGCACACTACAAAGTATAACTTCCTTGTGAGTTCCACTGTTCAAGAACCAAGTTCACCAGGACAACTTGTCCAGAATAAATGTTTTCATCTTGAAAACTTATGAACTAATGGAGCTTGTGAAAATATGTGTTTCAAAATACACAAGCTATAAGTGTGGGTATGGTTACTCTCAGGTGCAACCAAGGGAGAGAAAGAAGCATAAAACATTAGTGCAAAATTGGAGCACCAGAAGTTAATTGAAGAATGGACCATCCGGGGTAGCGGAGATATCTTCAAGGAATGTTCATCAAGTTCATCAGGAAGTGTCAGACAAGACAACCCCGACCTTTCAGAAACTTCACCTGAAGACACCAATAATATAAGCTAACAAAGGTCAACTGAGAAACTAATTGGTACACACATAATATAAGCAATAAGACAAACAAAAAATATTGTAACATAACCTTCGTTACTTAACAAGTTGACTTATAATGGTCAACTGGGGATGTTATAAAAGTTACTGCACATGACCACTAACTTGTTAAGGATTACAGAGATGATAAATAAGCAAATGACATAGTTTTATAAGAGGGATGTTAAAGAAGCAAAATATTTCCTTCTAAGAAATATTCTAGCCAGCATAGTTTATAATAACGAAGCATTCAAAAGACATTCTTTCTAAGCAAAAGACACTCTTCCACTGTACAACTAAGACATTCCTTCAAAAGACTTCATTTCTAAAAGCTGCAAAACAAGCAAACACCAATCAAATCCTTCTTCAAAGTACAAATAAGAGCTCTTAAACCAAATCACAACTAAAAAACATAAAAGCTTACTTGGGCTTCCTCTTTCTGCTAAAATATCCCACATTTCTTAAGAATGGGAATTGTTCAACTGGTGCAGTAGGAGCTCTAAGAAAGAGTACACACTTTGTTATGAAAATTTTCCTATAACCACTAGAAGTTAAAGGTTTTGAAGTTAAAGTTGAAGCTTTTGTGGTTGACGCACTCGAAGCTAAAGCTTTTGTATTTGAAGTCAAGTGTTAGGAATTATTGTAATAGTGGGTTCCTCACGATAAAGTTCCTAGTGATAGTTTTAGTGTTTCACGATAGTATGGTTATCATGGATAGTGCAGTTGCTACTAATAGTTAATATTGTTTCTGCGGATATATAGTTTCCGTATTATTAGTATTTAGTTAGGATATGCATGAGTTAATTTAGGAATAGATAATGCATATCTTTTACGTGTTTAGTAAGCTGCAGAATTAGGGTTTCTTGTAGTATAAAAGAAACCTGCGGCTAGGGTTTATGGACGCTTGTCAATAACATTATTAGTAATTCAATATAGATCCATAGAGGATCAAGTGTTTGGTGTTTATTGTCTTCTTAATTCTTGTGTTTATATTCCGCGTGAACATAAGTCTAGTAAAGGTTCTCCATAGTTTGCTTGTGATTACACATGTTTACTATACATTCATTAAGGCTCTTAAGATCTATCTGGGACTGATCCAACAAGTGGTATCAGAGCCTGGTGAGAATCTTTCAAAGAAGACATTCTTACTCTCTTTCACAAAACCCTAATCTCACTCTAACAATGACATCATCAAAACATTCAGAATCAGACAATGAGGAGAAGCCTGAGCCATCAAATGCTCAGTCTACAATTCAAAGAAGTTGTTACCACCATGTCCAACAACAATGCAAAGTTTCCTATCTCAAGAAGGACGAATATGACATATGGGCTATGAAGATGGAAAATTACATCACCAACAATGACTACCATCTCGGAACATTGTTCTAAAAGGCAACAAGAAGAAGAAGATTGGTAGAGATATGTAGGTAATCGATCATTCTTCCAAAGAACAACAACCGAGGAAGCTATTGCCTTCGTAGGAAACAAAGGCTAGGACTACCTTGCTCCAGGCACTACCAGATGAGCATATGAGTGACTTTCATCATCTTGATGATGCAAAAGAGATCTGGAAGGCCATCAAGGCAAGGTTTGGAGGTAATGAAGAGTCTAAGAAGATGAGGAAGTCTATGCTCAAGCAGAGCTTTCAGGAGTTCACAATTTCTAAAGCGGAGGGCATACATAAGGGGTATGACAGGTTTTAGAAAATCCTGAGCCAGCTCAATCAGATGAAGTCCAAACCTGACATGGAGGAATGTAATCTCAAGTTCCTTCGTGCTTTACCTTCTTCCTGGAGGCAGGTTTCTCTCACTCTCAAGGCAAAGGGAGGCCTTGATTATATAAGCTTCGATGACTTATACAATAAGCTTAGATCTCTTGAAATTGATATCAAGGGTCATTCTTCCTATTCTCCAACTCCATCAAACTCGCCTTTTGTTAGTGCTACCAAGCTAACACAATGGTGTCTTATGTCGAGAGTCCCACTTCTTCATCAAGAAGAACCGATCACACACTTCTTCTACAAGAAAATCAAAGTCCAATTCGTGATAGAGGATGTGCTTTACTCATTTGTTGTCGAGATCAAGACCAACAAAGAGCTTGGCCTATGAAGATTTTGAACAAGTGGATAAATGGGATTTGGAGGAGATGGACCTCAAATGGCGATGGCCATGCTTGTCAGTAAAAGTCAATAGGTTTGAGAAGGATTCGGGAGGAAGTTCGGCTACAAGGGAAGAGAGTCACCAGTTTGATAGGAAAAGATCATGTGCTTTGAATGCAACCAACTAGGTCACTTTGCCGAGAATGCCCGATAAGAAGGAAGTGACAGAGGAGGTATACCGCATACAAGCTCAAGGAAGCCGAGGACGTGAAACCTAAAGCTTTGTTGTCTCTGGACTCAAGGGTTGACCGATGCTCATGTGGATGAAGTTCGTGATGAAAATCCTCGTGTTGGATTGGTTGTCGACATCACGATGAGTTTGATCGATGGGCATCACATCTCGTGTACAAAATTGTATTTTTGGTTGTAATGCTAGATATGATGCTCTTAAAAGTGAATTTGATGATGTTAATGGCCAATATAAAGAAAATTTTATTCGTGTCCGCATATAAGAAAACTGTAAAATCTTTAGAAAACAAAAGGCCCGGTACCAACAAAATCAATTGGCTCTCAAAGAAAGAATTAAGGTTTTAGAGAGGATTTGAAAACACCACTAACTTGTTAAAATTCTCCGAGAAAGAATATGTAAAAGTCAATATAGAAAAGAGGGTCTTCAAGGCTAATTTAGATACAGAGGTGGCTAGACATAAAGAATGGCAAGAACAAAGCTAAAAATCTAGACAAATTGTGGAAAAGTTCTATGTCTCATAAAACTAAGATGGGTTGGGCTTCAAGGATTATATTGGTCCGTATGAGGTTTATGACCCTAATGAATATAGTGTATTTAATCTTGTCACCGATGAAGAGGAAGATAAATATAGAAAACTCATTAAATTTGTTAAACAAGGTGAAATGCATTCGTTCCTTCTTCTATAAATGGTATTGTTAGACCACCCAACCCGCACTCGGACTTGGATGAATCACATATGTCCTATGGCCAAAAGTCTAATGACTTAATTGACACCGGCAAGAAACTAATGATTTTGTCTCTTGTTCTTCCAGTGATAGGACTTCAGAGACCCAGTCTAAAGACTATGCCAGTTGTGATTCAAGTGAAGAGTCTACAACGCCCAAGTCTGCCTCTCCCAAGCCCTTGCCTGTCCCAAGAGTTGCTGTTGATGAATCATCTTCAAAGACAACTTATTTTAGAAACATTTCTTGTTTTGTTGATTCTGTTAAAAACAATTCTGATTTTGGTTGTGGTTTGAATAAGTTTGTTTGTGATAAGACTATTCCTGTTATGAACAAGCATTTTAAGAAGAAATCATGTTTTGTTTGTGGTAGTACATTTCATCTTATCAAAGATTGTGATTTTTATGAGAAACAAATGGGTGTTTGTACTTATCAACAGAGACATAGACCAATATGGAATGATGTGACCAAAATCCTCCATTTGTTCCTCCGAACACATGTGAGGACCGGCGTAACCAATTCGCTGGTAGACCAGCTTCTCACGGTAGACTGCTCCTCGCGGTAGACCAGCTCTCATTGGTAACCCGTCACGATAGACCATCTTCATCATGTTGGAGAAGAAATGTTTCTAGGCCATTAATCGACCTACTAGTACTTATTTTCAAAATGGATATAGGCTCGTTAATAATGACCCATTAAATAAAAGGGGGCAAGGTGGGATATCATTGTTAAGCCCTCAAAGAGTTGCTCTTGGACACAAAATAGACCATCATTCATGAAGGGTTCCAAGAACAATAGTGGATCTCATCAATCTGCAGTGTTTTTCTAATATGATCCATAAGGCAGCCCAAGTCAAGAATGACTGGGTCTCCATGTATACTAATGTTGTTGTATATTTTTAACTTGTAGGATGATCCTCATACAAATAAAGATTTAGGTATTGTTGATAGTGGATGTTCTAGGAGTATGACAGGGAACAGAGACAGATTGCATGATTTTGTATCTATTCAAGGAGGTATTGTTACATTTGGAGGAGGAGATGGTAAAATTACAGGGAAGGGAACCATTAGAACTTCCAAGCTGGACTTTGAGAATGTGTATTATGTGGAACAACTAAGAAACTTCAACTTATTTTCTGTGTCTCAAATCTGTGACAAGAAAAATTGTGTTCTGTTCACTGATACTGAATGTCTTGTACTTTCAAAAGACTTCCAGATACCTGATGACAGTCAAGTTGTTCTAAAGGTGCCTAGGAAACATAATCTGTATACATTCAATCTCAATGATGTTCACTTGAAGGTGACTTAGCTTGTTTGGTGGCAAAGGCATCCTTGGATGAATCTAATAAATGGCATAGAAGGATGGCTCATGTTAATTTCAAAACTATCAACAAGTCGGCAAAACATGGGTTAGTTCATGGACTTCCTTCCAAAGTCTTTACTAATGAGCACAATTGTGTGGCTTGCAACAAGGGAAAGCAAGACAAGGCTTCCTACAAATCCATTATCATCACAAGACTATCTTAGAGCCTTTGCAGCTTTCTACACATGGACCTCTTTGGTCCTACATCTATCGAAGCATTGATCACAAGTACTATTGTTTGGTGGTTACCGATGACTACAACAGGTATTGTTGGGCATTCTTTTTGGGGACTAAGGATGAAACATTTCAAATTCTTCAAGACTTTATTGTCCTGGTTAAGAATCAGTTGAATAAAAAGGTTAAATCCATTAGGTGTGACACTGGGACAGAGTTCAAGAACGCCAAATTAATCGAGCTCTGTGCTTCTAAGGGGATAAAAAGGGATTATAGTAATGCTAGGACTCCACAACAAAATGGAGTTGTTGAAAGGAAGAATAGAACCCTTATTGAAGCAAAGAAGGTCTATGCTTGTCGATTCAAAGTTACCTACCATGTTCGGATCAAGCAACAAGATCGCCGCTATGTTTTGAACAAGGTGTTGATAACTCATCCTCACAATAAGACACCTTATGCACTTTTGTCTGGAAAGATTCCTACCATAAGCTACCTTAAGCCTTTTGGTTGTCATGTGACCATCCTTAACACCAGTGATCATTTGGGAAAATTTAAAGGAAAATCTGATGAGGGTTTTGTAGTAGGCTATTCAGCTCATAGTAAAGCTTACAGGGTGTATAACATCTCCACAAAGAGGATTGAAGAAACACTGAATCTGAGATTTATGGAGGACAAGCCAAATGTTCAGGGAGCAGGTCAAGAATGGTACTTTGATCTTGACTACTTAACTGATCACTTAGGTTATACTCGTTATAAATCTAATCTTTCTACAGAACCACAAGCTACTCAAACTAACATTGCAGGTTCCTCAGATGATGAGTCAGATTCAGACTGTGATGAACAACTTATTGTTGTTCCTTCTTTTCCTACTAACCACTTTTCAGGTACCAAGGACACAGCTTCTTCTGATGTAGCTTCAAGTGATTTAGGGTATGCAGAAGAGCTTGTGAAGCTTCAACGCCAAGAGCATGCAACAAAGGATGATGCTGAAAAGTATGGTTATGAATTCTCCAAAGAAACAGAGGAACTCTTAAGGCAGGCAACTATTGAAGCCCGCAGGAAGTTTGATGTCACCGATAATGTATCCGTTCCTCGCCGGTAATGTGTCAGTCCCATGTGTCTATTCTCACCGGTAATGGGTCGCTTGTCACGATAGTGATTCTGCTGGTAGTGTTCCTGTTCCTTCTGCTAGTGATGTTGTTCCTGCGGTTCCCTCCACTACTCCATCTGTTGATACTCTGGGTTTAGATGATTCTCCCACCAGATTTTCAAGTCCATCTGACTTAGCCAATTCACAATATACAAGCTCTGAATTGGATGGCATTCATCATATGTCAAGAACATGCATTTTTGATTCTTCTTCTTATGATGATGACTTTGGTCCTACTATCACTAATCTGGCCACATCAGTTGATGTTAGTCCTAATGTCACAAAGAGGATTAACACAATACATCCACAATCTCTAATAATTGGTGATCCTACTTCAACTGTGCAAACTAGAAGCAGGGTGAAGAAGACAAGTTTTGGTGAATCAGATTTCGCCACATTCAGATCAACATAGGAACAATCATATAGACTATCATCATTGTCTATTTGCTTGTTTCCTCTCAAGTTGAACCTACCAAGTTGCACATGCTTTGGCGATGATGATTGGGTAGTCGCTATGCAAGAAGAAATGCAACAATTTTAAATCAAAATGTGTGGGAGCTTGTTCATTGCCTCCTGCAAGTATGCCATTGGCACAAAGTGGATTCAAGTGTAAGAGGGATGCAAGGGGATTGTGGTGAGGAATAAGGCTAGGTTGGTTGCCCAAGGTCACGCATACAAGAAGAAGGGATTGATTATGATGAGGTTTTGCTCCTGCTGCTAGAGTAGAAGCTATCGACTCTTCTTGGCTTTTGCTTCCTACATGGGCTTCATGGTATATCGATGGATGTAAAAGTGCTTTCCTATATGGTGAAATTGAGGAAGAAGTGTATGTCACTCAACCCAAGGGATTTGTAGACCCTCACAATCCGATATGGTCTACAAAGTGGTTAAAGCACTCTATGGACTTCATCAGCACCTAGAGCTTGGTATGCTAGGCTCTCTACGCTCCTCGCTAAAACATGGTTACAGGAGACGTGCTATTGATAAGACTCTCTTTATCAAGAAGAACTCCAGGGATATCATTCTTGTTCAAGTGTATGTGGATGACATTATCTTTGGTTCTACCAAAGAAGCTTGGTGCAGGAAATTTGAGGAGTTGATGAAAAGTGAGTTTGAGATGAGTGCAATGGGTGAGCTTACATTCTTTTTGGGCCTTCAAGTGCAGCAGCAATTAGATGGTATTTTCATTCATCAGGAGAAGTATGTGCATGACATCCTCATGAAGTTTGATATGGAACTAGTTAGGACTACAACTACTCCTATGAAGCCCCAAAGTCTAAGTCAAATAATGAACCCGATCCTCATTGTCAATGTTCATCTCTACGATCTATGATTGGTTCACTCATGTATTTGATCGCTTAGGCCCGATATTATGTTTGCGCGATGCTTGTTCTAGGCATCGTGTCACCCTTTGACTTCCCATTTGATCGTTAGCCAAGAAGATTTTCAAGTATCTCAAAGGTCAACCTAAGTTGGGTCTTTGGTATCCTAGAGAATCTCCATTTGAGTTGGAAGCTTATAGTGATAGTGACTATGCCGGTGCAAACTTTGATCGAAAATCTACTACTAGGGGTTGTCTTTTGGGGAAGGAGATTAATCTCCGGCAATGCAAGAAGGCACTATAGTGGCTACATCTTCATCGAGGTCGAATATGTTGCTGCTGCTAGTTGTTGTGGTCAGGTACTTTGGATTCAAAATCAGTTATTGGACTATGGGTTCAATTTTATGAACACTAAGATCTATATAGACAACCAAAGTACAATTTGCATTGTTAAAAATCCTGTTTTTCATCAAAGAACTAAGCACATAGAAATAAGACACCACTTTATCAGAGATGCTAATGAAAAACACCTTATTCAAGTGGTTAAAATACATACAGATGAAAATGTAGCTGATTTGTTGACTAAAGCTTTTGATGGTCCAAGGTTTCAATATTTGGTTGTCCATATAGGCATGATCAACCCCTGATTGTTGTGTTTGAGGGGAGGATTGTGCTTAAGGGGAGGTTTCTGGTTTAAGGGGAGAATTAATGTTGTATACTTTGTGTATTTTTGTATATATTTGTGAATATGTATATATTTGTATATATATTTGTTTTGTGTGCTCTGTGTTCTACTAACCATCTTGCATATCTAGAATCAAACACACAATCAGTGGCAAAATATAGCAAAAGATTAAACTACAAAAGTCTTTTATTCAAATAAACACACTGCATTCTTAGATGTAGTTTAAAATTACAAGACTTTTAAAACATTGTCACGATCACATCAAGACTCCATCCTAACAAGCTTCACACAAGACTACTTGCACTCAGCCCATCTTCCGGCACCTACTCAGCCTCCTCTTTCCCCACTCGCATCCTCTCGATGCTCCTTTCCCACCTATCAATAAATGACCACACCGGCTTTGCACTATACCAACCACCGTAGCTCTTCTTAGTGGTTTGAGGTGGAGGTTCGGTCTTGAGTCAAGGGCCCGCAAATCGCATGTAAGGAGGTGGTACAATGGCAAGAGGAGCAACATTCATCATCGGTCCGTAAGTATCACCATGCTCATCATCTTCATCCTCTCAAGAAGTGCAAACAAATGGTGATTTGAGAGAGGGTCTCTAGACATGTAAGTCACATCGAGTAACCACGAGAAAGTAGCTTAACCATCCATCATTGGATGGCTCACTCTCGATGAGTCTCAAGATATTTCAATGGGATGATTGGGAGAGTTATTCATGATGGTGTGGTAGGAAATCGACTTTGGTGTTAGGGTTATTTGGTTTGATGTATGTTGTGAGGCAAGAGGTTGGTTAAATAGGCATAGTAACGGTGGAATCTTTGGTTGGTAAAATTTATGGTCGTAATTAATTGATTGGTATTTGAATAAATAAAGGTTAAGTATGGAGACCGTTGATGCAATAGTTATGTACGTATGATTTATTCTTTCTCCATTCCTTCCGGTAACGTGATGATTTCACCGAGGGAATGGTTTCACCGGTAGCTTTGATATGGAAACAGTGGTCAAACGTTCACCATTCCTCGCCGGTTGACTAAATGGTTTCTCACGAGTGACTTTTCATTGTCAAATTTCATAATAATTGGGAATTTAAAGTAATTTGATTATAGTCAAATTGGTCAAAGATTCTATGCGAATCTTTTGCCAATTTAAACGGTTATTTTAAGTAACCTACTTAAATAACCAATTATTGATATCCCTTGACCTAATTGCAAAATTCCTCTCATTTTGAAACAAATCCATCTTCCACCCTCTCGAAATCATTCAATGGCATCATTGGCTTTCAAAGTTGATCACAACAAAGTTGCATTCTTGGAAAGAGCTAAAGGGAGTGATATATATGATTCAATGGTGGACTTTCTTCTACGATCAAAGCTCAGGTATGCCCTAACCTTCTGTCCATCTATTGTTTATGACTCTTTAGTCAGGCAATTCTTGGCCACTGCTTTTGAGAGGTCTCCTCAGGGTCAACCCAAGGAGATTGTGGCAACCATTGATGGACATGAGTGTGTAGTCACTGAGTCTCTCCTAAGGACTCGGTTACAATTGGACGATGAAGGAGGTGTGTTTGAAAATAATAGGATGAGATTGTCACTAGTTTAGCCAAGATAGGGTATCCCACTGATGGGAAATTCATTTGGTATAAAAATAAATTTTGCCCTAAATGGAGGTTTTTGGTCCACACTCTCCTTCAAAGGTCTTAGTCCTAACTGGGGTTGGGATCGCCTTCTAGCTCTATTGCAACCGCTATTATTTGTTTGGCTCAGGGAGAACTTATAATTTTTCAAAATATATCTTTGAGGAGATGTTTAGAAATATCAAGGATACCAAACATAAATTTCTAATGTATCCTAGATTTCTTCAAATGATATTAACTTTGAACCCTCTGATAAAACCCCAAAAGCTATAAGTAAATTAACTGCCAAACTGTTTGCAACTATGAAAACAAATTTTGCTGGAGAACACAGGCCCTTATTACCCTCTATGTTGCCAAGTGGCAATGTAGCTCTTGCAGTGCAGTGTTCTCGCCGGTGGTTTAGAGCCTATGATTGATGAGGCATCCGTGGCCCTATGTCACTGCACCCCAATGTCAGCCGGTGCCTCGCATCGCCACTGATATTGGGGCCTCCAATGCTCCTGATGCCTCTGCATCAGTTGCCACTGAAAACCAGCAACCCCCATCTCCTACACATGTTGCCCCACCATCACCAAGGGTTGTTGCTCCTGAGGAGCCAGTTGTTGCCTCTGAATCACAGGGTCATATTCCTGTTGAGACTGAGGACAATGTTGATCAACCTTTTGTCCAACCTTCTAGTCCACCCAGGGATACTTTTGAGGATGACACCACTTTTGGTGATGATTTTTATATGTCTCCTCTCAGGTCCAATGAAGCTCATAAAACCTCAGGAAATCCTGTTGGTGGAGCTGAGGACCCTGATACTCTAATGAAAATGTCTAGCTTGCTTGACATGTATACTAAGAAGGTTGATGATCTTGAGGTTCAGCTTAAAGAATCCAGGGATGAGCTTAAGGAGACCAAGCAGACTCTTGGTGGTGCTATGGTTAAGTTGCTCAAAAGGGTGACATATTTAGAGATTAGGCTCAACAAAAGAAGGAGCAGGGTTGTAGTTTCTGATACAGAGGAGGAACAGGATACTGAGAGGACCAATATTGATCTAGAGGCACTACATGTATTGGCTTCTGTTTCATTGGGAGAGACTCAAGCTCAGAAAGCTCCAGAAGTTCAAGTGTTTCACAGAAGGAGGACTAGAAAGAGGAGTTATTTAAATCTAAATGTCCTCAAGACTATTATGGTGGATTCTCATGATACTTCTAGTGCTGCTAAACATGTGCAACTTCCTCCTGAACCTCTTTCACCGACAAGGGTGCCGAGGATAAAGTGTTTTCGATGCTCTTAGAATCGTGTTCCTTCCGATAGTGTCCCGATCCTCGCTGATAAGCCAATCCATACTGATTCTTCATCCATTGCTTCTGAGATACCAACATCCATTCCTTCTGATTCCAAGATTACTTCTGAAGATATTCTAGTGGGTGTTTCTTAAGTAGATAAAGGGAAGGCTCCAATGGTTGAATAGGAAGTGGATCCTGCTGCTATCAAGGCTGAACAGGAGAGGCTTTTTAGGCTTCATGAAATAGCAATGGGTGATAGAGAAGTAGCAGATAAAGTTCAAGCCTCTTTTAATGAAGAAGTTCATAATCACACAGTTCCTGAGATCACACCTGAAAGAATGAAAGAATTGGATGAGGCTGCTTTGAACTTCACTGATGACACATGGACATCACTTGTGACTGGAGTTTCCTCAAATCCATCACTTGCTCTGTCCATTTTAGGAGGTGCATTTGACTCTGATAATTTTGTTACTGATTTGATGGCCCTTGCAAGTAAGAGAAAGAAAGCAGATGCAGAGAGGAAAGCTAAGGCAAAAAGGGATCGACCTCCTACTCAAGCTAAAAAAAGACTACATATGAGGGAGTTTTTCAAAAACATGAGCTCTGCTGTATACACAACTGGATGGAGTATGACTTATGTGAAGTCCTTCACAGATGATCAATTGATTATTGAATATAATAAGATTTTGAGTAGGTTGGAAAAGGATGGTCTTGATCCATATGAAAGAATGAAGAGACATCAGCCTTCATTGGAAGGACCTGAAGTTAAGAGGTTGAAATCTAAGGATTCTTTGATGAGATACTTCTCACCAGTGCAGATGTTGGTGTTCATGCTGAAGAGAACACTACACAACATTCCATACCTGCTGATACAACAACTACATCTCCAATTGCTGATGCTACTAAGACCAATCCTTCTGAAGGTACTCCTTTTGCTCCTGTTGATGAACCTCAGAGCATTCCCACTGTCAATCTTGGTGATGACTCTTCTGCTTCACCTAAGGTTGTTTCTACTGATACCACACCATTTGTTGCTTCTGATGGTGATCATACGATATTGTTCTATCGAGAAGGATGCATATGTTTCCAATGATACACCTCACTAGTCTCATATCCTAAGGAAGGTGTTAAATCACCGATGTTACCCCAAAGATCGCCTACTCCGGATGCTCCAACCTCTAACATCTCATTATCCTTCCTCCACACCGGTGGAAGACAAAGAGTATAGCCAAGAAGAGGAGTTCAAGGCACTTGATCTTCGTGTTCCCGAGTGTTCCTTTATCAAAGATTTTGATAGGAGTGACTCGATGAGGAGATGGTAGTGTGGTCTATGCTTAGATAGATGGGAACTTACTCCTAATTCATGGGTGGCATAGGGTCTACCAATACTATTTATAGCAAGGATGGATCATTCAAGCATTTCACCTTTCTAATGTAAATTTCATTTTATGGATAGACAAGATCTTATTAAGCTTTATGGATTGGTGTCTAACTATTTTGAGACTCATTCCGCTACGGTGTTGGTCTTCTTTGCTAGGGATTTTCATGTCTTGTTTGACTCTACCTATCGTGATGGAAAAGGTTTTAAGATTTGGGAAGGTCGGCATGATTGGAAAGTATATCGATGGAAGTTTTATCCTTTTCCAATGTTCATGTGTTACAAACATGGTCTAGGGTCATATCTTTATATGTTTTCGGATTTGCAATATCCACTGTCTCGTGAAGGTTATGACTCAAATGTTAAAGCATAAGTTGGTCTTTTACTCAACTCGTTGGGGAATGATATGGTAAATGCCGAGCGCTTGGTCAAACTTATCAAGGATAAACTTATTGAGGCTAATCACCGCCACATCTTCATGAATTTGGTATATTGTTATATATTCTTTGTTTGTTTGTTTATTCTTTATTTTTCTAAATATTTGTGTTTTCTATTGTGTGTTTACTAACTTTCATCTCGAGGATCATGTTGTATAGTTGTGTAATGGTATATGGTAATCAACTCACCATGTCTTTGACAAGAAAGAGTTGACTCACCATGGGGTACGACTGTGGGCATTCTTCAAACCGTTGATAGTTGCCGATTTACTAAAAATCGAGGGTTATCAATGTACCATGGTCTAACACACCAAACATTGGCTACTCCATGAGCAAACGGCTCGTAAAGAGATATCAAATCGCTGGATGGTTGACAATTTGCCAATAAATTGTATGGTGCTCAACTCACCATGTCCTCATAGATGAAGAGTTGGCTAGCCCACAAGTTCATGGCTTGTGGTAAAGGCAGTGGAATACCATGACTAGTCCTGAGTTAACGACTTCAGGTAAAGACAAGTCAAATCCGTTGATGGTTGTGATGGTTTGCCAAAAATCATTAGGGTTTTCCAACACACCGTTGATTCACGTTCTAAGTGTTGGACTGGTTATTGGTTCACCAGGGTGATGTCATGATTCCACTAAAGAACCAGCTAGCCCAAGAGTGAGTAGCTACTTGGTAAAGGCTCATCAAATCTACTCAGTTACTTTTGTCGTTGATTTTGATGTCACGCATAGGAGCCACGATGGATCTTTGTGCATTCATGCCGATACCGGTGGTTCTAGGAGTTGTTCACGGTTCATTCTTGTGCTTCAGCTTCGTGGTCCTCAATCCTCTTGCACATTCAAGATCTATCTCGAAACTTGAAGTTAACGTGGTCAAATTCAAGTTTAGGGAGGATTGTTAGGAATTATTGTAATAGTGGGTTCTCACGATAAAGGTTCCTCGATAGTTTTAGTGTTTCACGATAGTATGGTTACTACGGATAGTGCAGCTTGCTCGACGATAGTTAATATTGTTTCTGGATATGTAGTTTCCGTATTATTAGAATTTAGTTAGGATATGCATGAGTTAAATTAGGAATAGATAATGCATATCTTTTACGTGTTTAGTAAGCTGCAGAATTAGGGTTTCTTGTAGTATAAAAGAAACCTGCGGCTAGGGTTTATGGGCGCTGGTCAATAACATTATTAGAAATTCAATATAGATCCATAGAGGATCAAGTGTTTGGTGTTTATTGTCTTCTTAATTCTTGTGTTTATATTCCGCGTGAACATAAGTCTAGTAAAGGTTCTCCATAGTTTGCTTGTGATTACACACAGTTAACTATACATTCATTAAGGCTCTTAAGATCTATCTGGGACCGATCCAACACTTAAAACAATGCTAGCAGTCTACTCATAGCAGAACATATACGCACACAATGTAAACTAACCTGTTATAATTCCCTTTCCAATCTACAAAGATAGAAAAAATGATCACGAATGCATCCTCAATTGCTGAACAAATGCAACACAACAAAAACTATCTTAGCAGTTTACTTATAGCAGAAGAACAAATGCAACACAAAGTAAACTTGTTGGGTTCAGTGAATACCCAAACCCCTTAATTCTAGGATTTTAATCGAAAAAACCCTTAGATTTTATAACCTTAAACACTAACAAGTCACCGAGCGCATAGCCACTCAGCGAGTCATCTTTAGGACGCTTAGTACGAGACGAAGAAAAAAAGACTCTCCGCTCAGTGAAGTGGAACTCAAGGAGTGAAGACTGATTCAAGAAGAAGATGGTTGATTCAGTGAGTGATGACAATAACTCAGTGAATCCCAAAACTCCTCACAAACTATTATCACTAAAAATCAAGACTGAAGACTATGAAGACTGAAGATTGGGCAAGATAAGGCGGGATAAGTTTGAACAGATAAGACGAAGTCCTTATCAACCTAAATTCAAACTTTCCCTGAAAGGCTAACAACGAGGATCAGTGTCATCACTGACAAGCTAAAAGTAACTTTGTATCTTACCTAGTATAGTCTTTGTGGAAAACTAGATGGGGGGTTGAATAGTTTACCGATTAAAAACTTTGTTTTGAAACTTATTGAAAGATCAATTGATATTGATCTTAGATATGTTAGTGAATAATAATCAATATGCAAGCAATATATACAAAGAGTAAATAAGGAAAGAAACAATCAAACCACGACAAGTTTTTATAGTGGTTCGCCCACAAGGACTCTTTTTCCTTGCCTCTACTCCACTCCCGAGTCTCACACTCGAGAGTTTAACTTCACTAGTCAACAAGCTCCTTTCACCGCGGAGAAACCTTTACACTTCGCCACACACTATTTCCGACACTAAGCTAGATGCCGAGTTCTTTTCCAAGGGCACAACCACTCCACACACAATGTATTTTAAGGACTAAAATACTAACCACTCACACTCATAAGTTTATGATGGTTTTGTTGGGTTCAAGAATACCCAAACCCCTTAATCTAGGATTTGAATAGAAAATAACCTAAGTGTTTAATCCGTTAAACACTATCAGTCACCGAGTGCATAGTCTCTCGAGTCATCTTCGTGATACTTAGTATGAGGCGAAGAAGAAGCCTCTCACCCAAGAAGGCGTAACTTAAAGGGTGAAGACTAAGTCAAGAAGAAGATGGATTCTGAGTGATGACACAACTCACCGAACCCTAAGACTCCTCTCCAATCATAACATTGAAGACAAATCAAGGAAGAGATCAAGGCTTTGAAGATCAAGAATGAGCGGACTAGGCAGAAAAGTTTACCCGTATAAAACTAAGTCCCCAAATGTTTACCCGATAAAACTAAGTCCCTATCTACTAAAGCCATATCGTCCCATTTATAGTGAGCGCGATACTAAAGGATTCTCTTATGGAAAAGCCTCGCCGCTTAACTATAAATAGCAAGATGAATAAAGAACCAATATATCAATATTCGTGTTTGTCGTGATCTATGTTTTTGTCTTCTAGGTTAAAGTTAATAACCATACTTGTATAAATAATATAAGAGAGTGAGTGAAAAGTTTAAGCTTGAATTGTAAAAACACACACACACACAAGCCATCTTTTCACTCCTCCAAATACAACTTTATCCTTGAGATAGCTCAAAGGGTTCTAAGTTTGTCGAGGAAAGATAGACAACACATTGTTTATCTATAGGACAAAACATGATGTGATATCGGTCCAAGTATATGTTGATGACATCATCTTTGGCTCTACAAACTACACTCTCGCAACAGCTTGAAAACTCGATGACAAAGAAGTTTGAAATGAGCATGATGGGTGAACTCACTTACTTCCTTGACTACAAATCGTGAAAACTGATAAAGGAATCTCCATCACAAGAGAAATACACAAGAAATCTCTTGAAGAAATATGAGATATCCGATCGCTCCTGGAAGACACCAATGGTACCTCCTAACAATCTTGGACCCGATCTCACCGGCAAGTCACTCAATCAAACCTATTTCGAGAGGATTGTTGGCCTTGATGTATCTAATCGCTTCCGCACTGTACATACAATTCTCATCCGTCTCATAGCAAGATATCACCCAATCCCAAAGAATCCCACCTCACCGCAGCCTAAAAGAATACTCTGTATCAAGGGAACCCCAAGCCTTGGACTTTATTATCCAAAGTGCTCGTGGTTTGATCTCAAAGGTTACTCGATTTTGATTATGCCGGTCCGCAACATGGATGTAAAAAGTACCTCGTGGTCCCGCAATTCCTTGGAGGAAAACTAGTTTGTTGGAGTGCTAAAAGCAACAATCACATATGTCTCTGCACCGGTCAATATGCGGTCACCGCAGGATGTTGTGCCAATGTTCTATGGATGAAAATTTGACTCAATGACTATGACATCCATTTCAAAATGGTACCCATCTTTGTGATAACACCAATAGCCATTGCAATCTCCAACAACCCCGTCCTTCATCAAAGAACCAAACACATTGATATCGATATCACTTCATCGTGGACCACATAATGAAAGGAGACATAGAGCTTCATTTCATCCCTCATCGAATATCAACTTGCCGATATCTTCACCAAACCGTGGATGAACCTACCTTCAGAGACCGAAGTCGAATGGGAATGCTTGACATTGAAAGTCGTGCATCCAAAACCAATCTCAAGAAGTTCTTTGAAATGGTTCATCTTCCCAACATCCAAAATCAACCTCTCACTAAATGAGTAAGACTCACCTGTGGTCCCCGACATAAAGCATTGAATGAGTAACTAAATGCTCCAAGTATTAGTTACTTAAATGTTCTAGGTTGGTAATCCCACTAATTTAATATAGGAATATATGTCTCATCGTTAGGGTCTCATCACTTACCCCATCCCACTTGGCATTAAATGCTTCTCTTCACAAAAATATCCTATGGATATTTTAACGCCGCAAAAGTGCACTTTTACCGCACTACAACTGCTCCTTGAAATACGGATTTTATCATGGTAGTGGTGGGTGGCATTAAATGTGGAATTTCAAACGATTTCAAAACCGCCTTTACATATCCACGCTTATGCAAAACCACCCTCTCACCACTCTATAAATACCTCTTCTAAACCAAACACACACACACAATTTTTTTTTCTCAACAAACTCGTGAAGAAAAATTTGGTAATTTACCCGCATCCCGAGCCAATCAAACTTTCAAAAGGACCCATCCCTTGTCACAAACATTGAATTGACGGCCCATATGGTTGTCAGAACAACCGAGGGAATCGGTCTCCCAACCCCGCTCCTAAACGAGAAAGGGAAGTCTCAGATCGACTAAAACCAAACCCAAGTCTCAAGGCCCCGAGGCTTCAGGAGCATAGCCTAAAAGGCAAAGAAAGCCCAAGACCGATTTGCCACCCAGTGGAGACCAAGCAACATCTACCAGATGACAACGAAGGACACCGATAAATCACAATCGCGCCTTGGTCCCAACTACTACTCCCAAGATCCGTAGGAAACGAACAACCCACCGGTAGGGGCGCCCACAACGCCTGATGATGACATTAGTTAATCAAAGCCTTTGTCTCGAGGGCACACCGATCGATCCCAAAGACTCGTAGGAACCAAACAACCTACCGATAGGGATACAACTATCACCGACTCCGCCAAAGGCACTGAAACACCCACCGTTGTCTCGTGGGTCACTGGGGACAAAGACTGGAGGAAAGAAACAACCCGCCGATACGGAACCCAAAACCAATCCCGACTCCCGAGAAGGCACTGAAACTCCCATCGTTGTCCGAGGGTCCACGGGGACAAAGACTCGTAGGGATCAATACCACTTGTCGATATGGAACCCATCACCACCCCTTGTTAATCAAGGCCGAGGTTGCCGAGTTACTAAATCGATGATGAACTGCTTGAAAGTGATGAAGTAATTTTATCGTTAGGGAAGACGGGACGGTGAGGTTCAATCAACAAGAACCTCACCGATCCACGTGAGCATACCGAGTCACCCTTTCACCGAAGATAATGACTCACCTCCTCATCCACCGTGAATTTAACCATTTTGATAGTATTCTTCCACTCACCGAAAGACACCGTTAAGTGGATCACTAGAGCTTCAAGGAAGTCGACTCGGGTTATTGAAATTTTTGGGATCAACACACCAAGCCGCCACCGCCATTCGATCTTAGATCCGATGTGCTCACCTTCAATGAAAATGTTCATGAGCACGTAGATCTTATGTACCAACATCTTCTTAGACCGGATGAAAACTCGTTAAGTTTCTCAAGCATCTTCGACGTGTGGGGTTACAATTGATGAAATCAGGGATGCTGTCAAAGAAGACCCAACACTCAATGCCAAAGTGCTTTGGAGGCCACTGAGGTGTATGTGAAAATTCATCTCGACTCACTGAACTAATAGATATGCTCCAATCTGCAAATGTTCGTGGTCTCCAATCTTCGCTCGCCTCTTCAGACGACGGTGGGCTCATTGAATACTCAGTAATCGCTTGGCTCAGCCTCGTCCTCTATGGCTCGGAATCTTGGACCCGAATGACCGCTGGAGATATCTCAGGCTAATTTGGAAGCAAAGGTCACCGGCATTCAATCGACACCTCGTACATGAAGGCAATGATCACCGAAATTTATCAGCCTTCATGGTCAAGCAGCTCCTTCCCCTCAAAGACCAACACTAACTCTTGCCTCACCGATGCTACGACAACAGCTGAGGGGAGAATAATGTCAAGAAACTCCTCTTCACATCGAGGGGAGCCAACATCATCATCTGCACCAGCCTCAAGAACACCCATCTCATCACTACCACCACAAACATCAACAACAACAACAACACTAATAAATACAACACCAATCATGACAATAACACCACCCTTGGTTGCATCGTCTTCCTCGTGCCGTGACAAAGGCAAAGGCATAATGACAACATCCGAGCCCGAGAAGATTCCCTACAAAATCGGATGACACCAATACCGTCACACCGTAATCAAATTGAGTAAACATCTTGCTAAAGAAGAAAGGAGATTGAAACTAGGAGGAAGAGAGAAAGAACAGAGAAGCACCGCAAAGGTAGTCGCCAAGAAGTCGAGAACATGGGATTAGATCCAAGCAAGCTCCAAAAGGGTCGTGCAGACAAAAGTTCAAGGATGCTCAGTCGCCCGGATGGTGAAATGAGAAAGAAGTTTGAAGCAAAGAAAAGGATAGTCATGACCATCGTGCAAGAAAGAATTGACCATTACAACTGGACAATGACAAGCCAAAGGAAGCCTGAAAAAATCACTGATGTTAAAATCATACCCAATTCCAAACCACTGGCAATGAATGTCTACAAGGGGGTTGATAAGAGACATTTCAAGATTCATGATCCCTTAACGTTCACTGACTTTGGGATCACTGAACTCGATGAGCTTGGTCCAATTATTGAAAAGAAGCAAAATAAGGTGGTTAAGGAGCTGATGAAGATGCTCAGCAAAAGATATGAAAGGCTGAGAGATGCACCAACCCAACTGGAATTCACCGCTTTAATCGCACCTCAAGGATCTCAACCACAAGCATCCACCGCAAAAGGAAGAGAGTTGAGTTCCAACCTGAAATAAAAGTGCCTGGTTTCGAATGCAACAGGGAACCGCCTGAAGGTGTTAAGTTTGTGAACTGTTTGGTGATTGAGAAGCCTGAAAGAGGGCTATTCTTCATTGATGAGTATGGAAACCCAGCGTTCCAAAGGTGGAGCGATATTGATAAAGTAGGAGTAGCAACAATGCTGAGCTACATACCAGTGGCTTCTCAAATTCAGACTCCCGCAAACATCAAATTCTGTGCTGACTTAAATGCCAAGATAAAAGATCATCCTGACAGGGAAACACTGATCACAAAGAAAGTCAAGCTTGAAGCACTGGGAATCCATCTGGACTGATCACTTTAATTTATCCTTTTGTACTAGTGATAGGAGCTATGTAATCTGATCAATAAAAGATGTATGTTTTGTTAAATTGCTCGGTTCCTTATTGTATTCATTAGTACATTCAAGTAAGTAAGAAGCCATTTGCTCACTTACACCGATCAAACACTTAGGCTATTTGTATATCCAAATAGGGGAGATCTGTTGGGTTCAAGAATACCCAAACCCCTTAATCTAGGAATTGAATAGAAAATAACCTAAGTGTTTAATCCGTTAAACACTATCAGTCACCGAGTGCATAGTCTCTCGGAGTCATCTTCGAGATACTTAGTATGAGGCTAAGAAGAAGCCTCTCCACCAATAAGACGGAACTTAAAGGGTGAAGACTAAGTCAAGAAGAAGATGGTGGATTCAAAGGAGTGATGACAATAACTCACTCGAATCCCTAAGACTCCTCCAACCTGTTAACATTGAAGACAAACCAAGGAAGAGATCAAGGCTTTAAGATCAAGAATGAGCGGGACTAGGCGGGAAAAGTTTACCCAAATAAAACTAAGTCCCCAAATGTTTACCCGGATAAAACTAAGTCCTTATCTACTAAAGACATATCTTCCCATTTATAGTAGCGGCGATACTAAAGGATTCTCTCATAGGAAAGAAGCCTCGCCGCCTAACTATAAATAGCAAGGTGAATGAACCGAATATATCAATATTCGTGTTTGCTGTGATCTATGTTTTTGTCTTCTAGGTTAAAGTTAATAACCATACTTGTATAAATAGCATAAGAGAGTGAGTGAAAAGTTAAAGCTTGTGAATTGTAAAAACACACACACACACACAAGCCATCTTTTCACTCCTCCAAATACAACTTTATCCTTGAGATAGCTCAGTGGGTTCTAAGAGTTGTGCTCAGACTTAGCCTGAGCTTAGAGAGGAGTCACCAACCTTTGTCATTTCAATCCCAAGTACTATTCCGCAAAGTACTTGGGTAATGTATTCTTTTGATTCATTTATAATAAGAATATAAACGTTGAAAATTATAAGTGTGTTTTACTTACTTTAATTTAAGTCATTATTCACTATTAGTTTACTTTATTTACTAAAAGTGGTTTATACGATAGTGAATAGGGAACAACAGGTTTGGTACAACAATGATGTATGAATCAAGACTAGATTATACAACGATAAACAAACAAGACTTCCAACTATTTGTTGAAGCTTGAATATGCCTTGATCTTCTTTGCTACAAAAGAGGATCACTATAATTTTTTACGAAAAGGAATATATGTGAATATGCTAGAAAGGGATAAGAAACAACTTGGTTTGGGTTTGCTATTTATAGCCAAAATGAACAGTAGGCACCACGGACCATGGAACCCATAAAAGGGTTCCGCCCGTGTAAAGTTTTGGTGCCTCCGGGGTCTGACAGCAAGATCACCAAAATCTTACCAAAGTCAACCATATCTATCCAATATTGTGTAAGATATGTAGAGTCTAAATCTACACAAAATATCTAGTGAAATCTTATAGAGATATCAATGATGCACTACATGATGTCATGTGTTGTTTTCTATTTTTAGAAATATGTTAAATGTAAATACATATGTAATGTTTTGTTTTTAAGAAACTAAAACATGCTTGATCTAAAAATGTTAACATACATTATGGTTTAGATTCATATCAATAACATGATTAATCAAAATGTAAATGCTTGAGTGATGAAGATATTACTTGATGAAAAGCTTGTTTTAATATCTATTAAACTTGACAAGCTTTAAGCTTTATAAAAATTAAATTTACTTTTGTCGTTAACAAAACTTAGGTAAAGATCATAAAATATAAATAACGTTTAATGACGATATTTGTATTAACAATCTCCCCCTTTTTGTTGAGGACAAAATATAAATTTTATTTTTATAAAAGATGTAAAGTTTGTACAAGGGTTATAAAAATATGAAATTAATTTTAGAACTTGAAAGATTTAGATAAAGATGATAATACTAGTATGTCCAATTTAGACATGATGTTGACTTTTCAGAAAGTCAAAGTATGCAGTTGACTTTATTTGTGAAAAAGCTACAAAAAAGATGTTAGTAATAAGCATCATCATAAGCATTTCCAATCACCATGTAACAAATAACAACAATATAAAAAACACCATTCACTTGTTAAAATTTTTCATGATATGAAAATCATGAAAAGGAACACAATGATGTGTTAGTACATGAAGGAAATCCTAGAAATGAAAATAATCCAAGAAAATTAAAAAAAAATACAAAGAAAATCCTAGAAAAATAAAAATACTGAAAAGATAGACTAGGAACCTCCTATTGAGGTGGTGGATGAGCAAGAGCATTAATGCGCTCTAGGATGTGGTTGAAGATGAACCTCATTTCATCTTGAAGCTCGTGGACCATCACCAGGGTCCTTTCGGTAATGTGGGCGGTCCGCTCATAATTTGAGCAACCGTGTCTAGGAGGGTAATATGGTTCATGATTTTGAGGTGGTGGAATGGTGGAGTTATTGGTGTTGTTAGTTGGAGTGGTGATTATGGAGGCTAGCAAAACACTTTGCATTTGCATGGTTTCACTAAGGTGGGAGTCCACCATATTGGAGAATTGGTGGAGATGATTTAGCTTGGCTTCAATCTCCTCTCTAGTTGGGTGATCATCCCACATGGATTCCTCAATGTCCTCTACATGAGGAGGCATGGATGTTGGAGGTAGTAGATGATCCCCATACAAAGGACCAAGATTTTCCTTGTGAATAGGATGGAAAATAAGAGGTTTAGGCCCTAACGGGTCGTTTGGGTCAAATGATGGACGTGGAGACTCATGAGCTATTCGATCAATAGTACCAAAGGATGGTAGTGGTGGTGGATGATTGGGAATAGGAGGCAAGTCCTCCAAGTCCTCCAAGAATGGGTTTGGAGATGTAGGTGGTGTAGAGAATAACTCTAATGGGATGAGTATTGGAGATTTAGGAGGTGATGGTGACTTGGATGTTTGGATAGGAGCCGGAGGTGGTGAGCTAGTGATGGGAGTCTTTGTTGGAGGTGGAGTAGTGACAATGATAGGTGATTTTGGAGGTGGTGTAGGAGTAGCCAAAGTGAGGAAGTTCTCATCTCTTATGGGAGATGAGATGGTTAAAGGAGAGGAATTGGAAGAGGAGCTTATGTTGACAAAGCAACATGGTCTTATGCTCATTCTAGCCGTTTTCTTGCAAGGCTTGGTTGATGGAGAAGACTTAGTCATTTTTGCTTAAGGTTTTGCTAGTAAATGAGAAGATTTGAGAAAGTGTGAGGATGATCATGTTAGAGGCTCTTAATTTATAGGATTATGAAATTATGGAGAAATGTGTTTGATTTGATGTTAAACCATAGAAGAGATGAGGTTTCTAATGATTTGGAAGTGTTTTTAATGATACTCATATCACCTAAGTGAAGCCATATAAGAAGGATGGAGTGAAGTGACAAAGATATGCAATAAATGTGTTTTAATGATTGTAGGATCTTGAGAATCAGATCACCCACGGATTGCAAGGAACCAAAATTTTGGTTCCTTCCTTTATGAAAAAGGGTTCCTTGGGTGGATTTTTGGAATTTTTAAATTTTGGTGGGAAATGGATATCCTAGATACCTAAGTGTGTTAAACTAGTTCTAATATGGGTAAAAACTAGTAAGAACAATCCTAGAGGTAAATTATGGTACTATGGAATGTTAAAATAAGCGAAATTTAAAAACATACCTGCAGGTACGACGACACCAAATTTTTACACAGGCGGAACCATTATTTTGGTGCCGTCTGGTCCGCCTGTTCAGGTTTGGCGGTACCAAAAAGTATAACAGACGGAACCAAAAAAAATGGTACCGTCTGGTCCGTGGTGATGATTTCATCGAGACCCATTTTTAACCGTCGAGGACCTTTCAAACACAAATTTTCTTAAAACATATGACATTAATTATTTCTAGTTAGGAAAAGTCGATAACACATGCACAAACATAGTGGAGCATAGACTTTGACCAAGGGCTAATGATTTTCACATAAAAGTGAAAATGGGTAAAATTTGATAACACACTTGTGCTATCCCCCTGCATAAACCGGTTAGCAAACAACATTGTTTTAAATTATTTTATCATCCTACAAAGTAAAAACAACCAAATAGTGTCATACACCATTGTTTTTGTCTTGTTCCAAACACTCCTTTAAAACCTCACTTATCCAATTTCTTGTAGATTTTTGTCATCATCCTACCAAGGCACTTGAACATCCCCTTGGTTTGCTTGAACTCCACCGATTCATTTTCAATCTCGGGAAGAGATGCATAGTACTCTTGAGGTGGAAGTCGAGAATTTGGGAGACCGTCTTCGGAGCTATTTGATGACGATGATGGTGAAGTTGGAGGTTTTGGCCTTTTACCTTTAGTCTTAGCCACTCGCTCGTCACTGAAGGGCACAAATATGTGAGGAATGAGAGCATAGTCTAGCTTTAACCCTTTTGGGCTTGGTGGAATGGGTACAAATGCTCTATAGAGACGGGTGAGTAGCATCCCATATGGAAGAGCAACGGATCCTTAAGTAGGAATATCTACCATTCTCCTAGCAATGTAGTAGGCTAATTTGAATGGTTGATGAGTGGACAAGTTGTAAAGCATGTGACAAAGGAAAGCATTGATATGGTCTCTATTTCCTATAGTGCTAATGATATTGGCTCTAAGGAGTTCCTCCCACTTTTTGAATTCTGGCTTAAGCTCATTGAGCTCCATACCATATGGATCTCGGTTCACTTCCTTTCCCTTTCGGGTGACACGGGTTGGAGTTTCCCTTTCGTTAAAAAGGTGCTCACGGATGATATCCTTATCCGCCAAAGGAGTTTGGTAGGGAAGAGAGCGGTCATTGATTGCATCAAGGATAGTGAGTGACCACTTATCCGAGTAAACATATGTACCACAGTTAGGAATTCCTAGCACTTGAGCAAGTTGGTCTAGGGAGATGGTGTAGTCAGTTTGATTGATCCTAAACCTAAACGCCATTTGATTGTCCTCATCAGTGAAAGAGACAACGCTAGCATAGAATTCTAAGACAAACCTAGGACAAATGGGTTCATCGATGTCGAGGAGGCAATCGAAGTTGATAGTGGCAAGCTCTTGACGGAGATTAGTTCCGTCGACAAAGGAGGAATGAATGGTCCTACCCTCATGGAAGTACCTTTGCTCTAGACTCTTAAAGATTTTGACTTGTTCTTTGGTGAGGCCCTTGGTTTTGTGGTGTTTAGGGATGTAGCTAAGAGTATCCTTGTGATCATAAAATTTGCGGATACCATGGTTGTTCCTATGAGCAAATATTTGCATGTTAAAAATAAAAAACAAACTTAGCGTTTTGGTTCTAGTGTGTGCCTATATGAAAACAATTTGGAGTTGCAGTTATATCGACTAATTTTATGCATAAAATGGTTTTCAATGGGGGGTTTTTGGCAAAAGGCATGAGATAACCCAAACGCTCCTAATTCAATGTGGCTTCATTTGAATATACCCGAGAATGCATATTAGTTATGCATTACTTTGCAAGTGATGAAAAATTTACATTTCTATTTGTATTAACAATGAAAAATTGTTTTCCTACAAGTGAGATGCTTTTCAAAATTTTGACATGGGGTTTTTGTTTAATTAGAATAAGGCCTTATAGTAATTATCTTTTAAGTAGTGGGAAACATGATTAGTTTATGCAATGTGAGAATTTAGTACCTAATTTTGATAACTAGTTATGCAATTTGCCAATTGAATCCATGTTTTGTACAAGAATATACATAATCCCCATGTAATGATTTTGTGCACAAATTTAGAATCCTAGACTCAGAATTAAGAGAAGTAATATAGTTAGGATACTTACAATGATGTTATCTTTAGTGATTAATGGGTGAGAAAGTCTCAACAATGAGGTAGGTGTGTTGTTGATACATTTTGGTAAAGTGGGTTGTGAGAAAGAAGATGTTTTGTAAGTGGTATTTTTGCTACTGTTGTCACCATGGACCAGACGACACCAAATATTTTCCGTCCGTGTTTTCGTTTGGTGCCGTGGGAACAGTAGCAGATTTAAGCTAATTTGTTTTGTTTTGTTTGTTCTAAGGTTTAGACTATGTTTTAACTACATGTTTGGTTCCATTAACCCTAAGCCAAGTCTAAGAAGATTAAATAGTTCTCGTTTGAGAGGCTTAGTTAGGATGTCGGCAATGTTGTCTTCGGAGGATACTTTCTCAATTGAGATGTTTCCTTTTTGAACATTGTCACGAAGAAAGTGATGGCGGATTTCAATATGCTTCGTACGAGCATGTTGGACGAGATTTTTGCTGAGATCAATAGCTCCTTTGTTGTCGCAAAGTATAGAGATATCGTTGAGATGAATTCCGTAATCCACGAGAGCTTGCTTCATCCAAAGAGCTTGTTGACATGCTTTTCCGGTGAGACGATTCGATTCGATGGTTGAGATAGCTAGAGCCGTTTGCTTCTTTGCAAACCATGAGGTGAGACAATGTCCAACAAAAGTACAAATACCACTTGTACTTTTTTATCGACATAGTCACCGCATGGTCCGAGTAGGCATACACTATAGTTTCTACGCCCGTTCCTTTGGGATACCATAATCCTAAACATGTCGTTCCCTTAATGTATCTAAATATCCTTTTCAAGGCTTATAAGTGTG
The DNA here is from genome assembly GCA_022545495.1 of Chrysanthemum lavandulifolium. Taxonomy (NCBI): domain Eukaryota; kingdom Viridiplantae; phylum Streptophyta; class Magnoliopsida; order Asterales; family Asteraceae; genus Chrysanthemum; species Chrysanthemum lavandulifolium. The sequence goes on along the minus strand of CM040240.1, from coordinate 166,819,521 downwards.
ATGCTTTGGGATTTTCTTGAAAGCAAGCACATAGACAAACACTAAACATAATGTTGGGTCTACTAGCCGTGAGATAGAGTAGACTACCGATCATTCCTCTATATTTAGTGTTATCTACCAATTCACCTTCCTCATCTTTGGTGAGTTTAGTGTCCGAAGACATGGGTGTCTTAGTTGGTTTTGAGTCTTCAAGACCAAATTTCTTAAGCATATCTTTTATGTATTTAGATTGGTTAAAGAATATGCCATCTTCTAGTTGTTTAATTTGAAGTCCTAGAAATAAGTTTAACTCACCCATCATACTCATCTCAAACTCTTCGTGCATGATTTTAGAAAAATCATCACATAGCTCTTGACAAGTTGATCCGAATATGATGTCTTCAACGTATATTTGAACTATGATAATGTGTGATTCTTTTTTCTTGGTAAAAAGAGTATTATCTACTAATCCCATGGTATATTTGTTTTCTACTAGAAAAGTCTTAAGTCGATCGTACCAAGCTTTTGGTGCTTGCTTAATTATGTATAATGCCTTCTTGAGTTTAAAGACATGATGTGGTTTCTCAAAGTCGGTAAAACTGGGAGGCTGAGCAACATATACTTCGTCATTAATAAACCAATTAAGAAATGCACTCTTAACATCCATTTGAAATAATTTAAAGTCATAAGCACATGCATATGCAAGTAAGATTCTAATAGACTGGAGCCTAGCTACGGGTGCATAAGTTTCGTCGTAATCAATCCCTTCTTGTTGATTATAACCTTGTGCGACAAGCCTAGCTTTGTTTCTAGATACTATACCATTTTCGTCCATTTTATTTCGAAAAACCCATTTTGTTCCAATTATAGTTTGATCTTTAGGTTTTGGAACCAACTTCCAAACATCATTTCTAACAAATTGGTTTAACTCTTCTTGCATAGCAATTACCCAAGATTCATCTTTTATTGCTTCGTTTATGTTTTTCGGTTCAATGGTTGATACAAAGCAAAAGTAATTACTTTGATTTTGGGCTTGTGATCTTAACGTTCTTTGATTTAGTTGTGCCATGACCTTTTCTAAAGGATGACTTTTGGATTCTTTGATGTTTATAATTTCATTATTTAATGGTTCATCTTCCTTGTCATTTTCAATTATTTCTTGACTTTCTAAAGTTGACTTTCAACTAAGTCATCATCTACCAAAGGTGATGTCTTAGAGGAGGTGGACTTTAAATGAATGTTATGTTCAACCCATTCCTCAACTCTCATTGTTTCTTTGTTTAAGACTATGTAAACTTTACTAGTTTGTGAGTAACCAAGAAATACACCTTCATAAGACTTTGGGTCAAACTTGGTGAGATAGTATTTAGTATTAAGAGTGAAACATTTACATCCAACCACTCTAAAATATCCTAAAGTTGGCTTTTTGCCTTTATGTAATTCATATGGTGTTTTGTTTAAGAAAGGACGTATTAGAACTCTATTTAAAATATATGTAGAAGTGTCAACGGTGTTACACCAAAACTTTTGAGGTATGTTTTGTTCATTAAGCATTGTTCTATTTCTTTAATGGTTCTATTTTTACGTTCTACAACTCCATTAGATTGAGGTGTTCGAGGAGCCGAGAAGTTCTGTGTTATACCATTAGTATCACAAAAGTTTTCAAATTGTGTTTCATTGTCAAATTCACGACCATGATCCGTTCGGATCGACAAAATGTTAACACCTAGTTGATTTTGAATTTTCTTGCTAAGAATTTCAAATTTATCGAAAGCTTCATTTTTAGTTTTCAAAAATAATGTCCAAGTAAACCTTGAGTAATCATCTACTATAACCAAAGTGTATAAGTTGCCTCTATAGCTTCTTATAGCGGATGGACCAAACAAGTCCATATGCAAAAGCTCTAGACACTTAGATGTGGACACCATGTTTTTAGCCTTATGGCTACTATGAGTTTGTTTACTAATTTTGCAAGCGTCGCAAAAATGTTGGTCATATTTTAGTTTTGGTAAATTTCTAACTAGCTCTTTTGAAGATAGGTTTTGGATAAGACTCATATTAGCGTGACCTAAACGTCTATGCCAAAGAGTAGAGTTATCATCTAAGGTTGTTAGACAAAGTTTGTCATTAGATGTTTTATCTATTTTAATGACGTATATGTTATTTTTCCTAACTCATAGAGGTGGCAAAATGTGCCTAAAAGCAAAAAGATGGGCTAAATGGGCAAATTTTTAGAAGATTTGGGCACATTTAGCCCCATCCTTTTTTTGAAATGGGCACATATAGCCCATTGAAAACTTAAATGGGCACTAACGGGGACAATGTTTTTTCTCAATTATAGAACATTACAATCGTTTTAAAGATTTTTTTTATATAATATATTTAAGTTTTTAAATATAAATAAGATATTACGTTTAAGGTATTTATTTCGTCGTTTTAGGTCTTTTATTAAGCGATTTGTATAACATGTGCCCGTTTAGCCCGTGCCCGTTTAAGCCCGTGCCCATTCTAGCCCGTGCCCGCGCCCGCCCGCCCGTTTTGTCACCTCTACTAACTCTTTTAGCTATGGTGATGCCATCTTTTAGTATTTTACTACCATTTTCTTCAAATAGTACTTTATACTTTTATCACATAATTGGCTAATACTAAGTAGATTAAATCCTAACCTATCGACATGAGCAACATTTTCAATAGTTAGGGAGTTATGAGCGATCGTACCTTTGCCAATGATTTTGCTTTTGATATTGCTACCAAAAGTGACATTACCTCCGTCATACTCTTGGTATGTTGAGAAGAAGCTTTTGTTGCCCGTCATGTGTCGTGAGCATCCACTATCTTTTATCCATTCATCAGGTTCTAATCCAACTTTCAAACATACCTATGACACAAATAGATCAAGCGTTTGGTCCCCAATATCTCATGGGTCCGTTTGGGTTAAACATACCATTTACTTGGTTCATATATGGAAATGATGGGTAAGGGTTCCATGGCATGTAATTTGGAGTTTGATATGGTCTAGGGAAGTTTTGATTCTAACCGGTACGTTGATAGTTGGGTTGTATGTTGTGGTTGATCTTGGGAAAGGGGCGTTTGGCAATAATTGTTTTAGACAGTTGTTGAATAGTTTTAGATCTAAATTCATTTCTAGCAAGTCCTACTCCTAATGTAACAGCAGGTTTTAGTTTAACATTATCCTTGGTTTTCTTTGTTACTTTGACAAATTCACTACGGTCAGAATTGCAAACAGTCTGTCCTGTCTGCGTCATAGTCCCCACGACACCAAAATTTACAACGGACGGAACCCTATTTTTGGGTCCATCTAGTCCGTCTTTATCATCTGCAGCAGCTTTGACATTTTGTTTGTCTTTTTCGCCGTTTGGTTTGACTCTTTGGAATTAATACTTCATTAATTCCTAGTCCATTCATGTTTCCCGGTGTTTTTTGAATTCTAACTATTTCATCGGCACAAGCAATATTTTTGTTAAACCTTTTAAATTTAGAGTTATGTTCGATGAGAACTTCTTGTGTGAGCTTTAGTTTTTCTATTTCAAGACTAAGCTCTTGGCATGATTTGCAATCATCGTCATTTGCTTTCCTCTTTTCCAATCGTTTTTCCTTTTCTTTTAACTAATAGACTTCATTTTCTAAAAATTCCTTTTTAGTCTTTAAAATTTATTTTTAGTTATGATTTTAAACTAAGCTCACACATTGATTATATTGTTTTTGCAAAGTGTCATCTTCAATAGAAGAATAAGATGAGTCGGAATGTACCTCGTTTGATTCATGTGCCATTAGAGCGATCTCATCCTTGCTTGATTCTTCATCATCCTCACTATCACTCCAAGCACCACTTACAAAAGCTCGTTGAGTTTTGCTTTTGGGTTGCTTTGGAAAATCTCCTATTAGATGACTTGTATCACCACATCTAAAACACTTTCTTTCACCTTTTCCCTTTTTGTCATTTCGGTCTTTTCGGAATGGCTTTTTTTCTTCTCGGGGTTGTCTTACGAACTTTCCTCTTCTTCTAAAGAACTTTTTGAAATCTCCAACGGCCATAGCATACTCCTCATCTTCACTACCGGAGCAAGATTCGTCATCATCACTTGATTCCGTTCTTGCCTTTAGAGCAACATATTTGACTTTCTCTCTTTTTCCTTTGATGATTTTCGAATCTTTCTCCATCACCATTTCGTGCACTTTGAGGTTTCCGATTAGCTCGTCAAGTGACAGTTTTGAGAGATCTTTTGATTCCTCAATAGCCGTTACTTTAGCTCTCCACTTCGGATGGAGTGCTCTAAGAAATTTCTTGAAAAAGTTCTTACTACTAAAATATTCATTTAATGCTTTAAGAGATGTAATAATAGTATTAAAGCGAGCAAAACCACAATCAATGGTTTCATCTTCAGGGATAACAAATTGTTCATATTGTTGAACAAGAAGATCAATTTGTTATCCTTGACTTGTGAATTTTCTTGATGTGTAATAATCAAAGATTTCCAAATGTCTTTTGCGGTTTCACACATAAAAATTCTTTCATATTCTTTTGTAGGTAAAGCATTATAAAGCATCATTTTAGCTTCATTATTCTTAGCTATTAATTTCTTTTAATCATCAACATAAATATCTTTTGTTGTAGAACTAAATTATTCTTTAATTATAACAAATGAAAGATCTATATCTTTTGATTTTACATATGTTTCAAAATGGTTTTTCCAATACATAAATCCATTGGTTTCAAAGAGTGGTGGTCTTTGCATAGATTGCCCTTCTTTAAAGTTTTCAGAATCCATGGATCATTTCAAATTTATAAAATACAATATATTTTAGAAATTCTTGAGCAACGAGGCTCTGATACCAATTGTGGAAAACTAGAAGGGGGGTTGAATAATTTATCGATTAAAAAATTTGTTTTGAAACTTATTGAAAGATCAATTGATATTGATCTTAGATATGTTAGTGAATAATAATCAATATGCAAGCAATACATATAAAGAGTAAATAAGGAAAGAAACAATCAAACCACGACAAGTTGTTTATAGTGGTTCGGTCTATAAAGACTCTTTTTCCTTGCCCTGCTCCACTCCCCGAGTCTCACACTCGAGAGTTTAACTTCACTAGTCAACAAGCTCCTTTCACCGGAGGAGAAACCTTTACACTTCGCTTACACACTATTTCCGAAACTAAGCTAGATGTCGAGTTCTTTTCGAAAGACTAAAATACTAACCACTCACACTCACAAGTTTATGATGGTTTGGTACAATAATGATGTATGAATCAAGACTAGATCATACAACAATAAACAAACATGACTTCCAACTATTTGTTGAAGCTTGAATATGCCTTGATCTTCTTTGCTACAAAAGAGGATCACTATAATGATATGAAACTGAGTTAGAAATGTTAGATAGAAGGAATGTATGTGAATTTCTAGAAAGGGATAAGAAACAACTTGGTTTGGCTTTGCTATTTATAGCGAAAATGATCAAGAAAGCACTGACGGACCACGAAACCCATAAAAGGGTTCCGCCAAGGTAAAATTTTGTGTCACGGGGTCGACAACAAGATCACCAAAATCTTACCAAAGTCAACCATATCTATCCAAGATTGTGTAAGATATGTAGAGTCTAAATCTACACAAAATATCTAGTGAAATCTTCTAGAGATATCAATGATGCACTACATGATGTCATGTGTTGTTTTCTATTTTAGAAATATGTTAAATGTAAATACATATGCAATGTTTTGTTTTTAAAAAACTAAAACATGCTTGATCTAAAAATGTTAACATACAGTATGGTTTTGTTACATATTGGATTTCATAAACACATCACATAACACAATATGGTTCGAATATGAGTAGAGTTTAGAGAGAGAAAGTGGAGGATGGGAGCCTTTCTAGAGAGTGAAAGTAAACAAAGAAAGAAAGGTTAGATTGAAATGAAAGGTCCAACCCTCTACCTTGGGAGGTAGAGGAATTTATAGTTACAACTACACGTCCTCCTTGATTGTGGATCGTGCATACTGATGGGTAAAGACCCGTCCGTCCTCTACGGTGTTGCACTAAACTAAATAACTAACTAACTAACTAGTAAATAACGTAATGTCTACGAGCTAACACATGCTAGACTAGAGTTGGGGTGACCGAATCTTCACTATGGATTTTCCAATTCCTAACAATCTCCCCCTAAGGGAGGTCACCCCATGATTTACATTTTGAATCCTAGCATTCTATATTTGTCTTTATGCTCGAGCTCGTAGACTTCAATTCTTCAATGTCCGCAGTATTTGTGCTTTAGCAGTGATTCTTCAAAGTCCAAGTGCTTTGTACTTTTAGTGGAGGTCTTTGTCGATCCACGTTTGGTGATTCATTAAGCGTGTTGAGATCACCACCACAACAAATCTTAGGCTCATCCAATATAGCATTGCCATTATGTGAAGTTGTGACTTTCGGACCGACATGCTCACATTTTGGATCATGATATCTTCTCATCGAGTCATGGAAGCTTTTGTTGATTCATAATATTTCCGTGAGCAGTAGCGAAGCATGGATTGAAAATATCGAGTCGCTTGATGAAGATATGCACTTATCATGATTTCTTTAGATTGTGAAAGAGATGAGTGAGCATGCGGCTATGGATTGACTTCTCAATTCGATCACCGCAACCGTCCAAATGTACCGCAAAAAGCAGCTAGCAATAAAACACACGAAGTGTCTTTGATCACTTTCGTTGAATTGAGGTACACGCCCACGGTTCCTCGTTGATCGATACAAGCATCGCCTCGTGATAAGGTAGGATTCCTAAGAATCTCCTTGACAGGTTTCATAATCGTTCTAGCCGTTCTCAAACCGGAACGTCTCAAAGAAGACAACACGGAGTGAGTGAACCAAAGAATTGAGATTCATCGATTGATGAAAATTGATTTGAAAACAATCGCGTATTGCGTAGAAGAAAGAGTTTTGCAATACGACGAAGGTTTTATAAGAAAAATCAATTTTCAATCATAAATACCCTTTTAATTTTGAAAGATTAATACACAGTCGATGTGCTAGAGAAAAGAATTATTGATCCAACGACCGGTTTTCAATGGTATCCGTCAATCCATTTCCTGGACCAAGGTTGATTCAAGAATGAATCGCCCCATTGTATCTATCCAGTTGTCACAAGCTTGATCTTTTGCAAGATCTCACATGTCACCCACCAAGAGCTTGTTTGATGTTAGCTCTAGAAGTATTTCCATCTTCATCGTGAATACTTTACATATCCCTTGGATGTTCTGGCAATACCACAAGGATAATGCGTAGGACTCTTAATATATACTTACTTTCCACATTGTGTGAAACAAAGAAGTCTTCATTAATTTTGTGTCCTAATGAGATATTATGGATGATCTCTTGGTTGTAGACTCAATAGTGCACATTTGGTTCCTATCTTGGGAGACTAGGAGAGGGTCTCCTTCTTCAATATCAACAATCTCTAAGAGAAAGTCGATAGATTATGTCGGTTCCCGTGAGAATGAAACAAGTCCTTTTAAGAGGAACTTGAGTGGCTTGGGAAGTTGTAGTCAAGACATCACTTGGGTCCATGATGTTTTGTCTTCAATACCGTGTTACCTTAGTAACCACTAGTAGCATATGAATTGAACCCGTTTACGCCCTAAGGTTGAATAATTGGAGGCTATTTATTTTCACCCTTTTCTCATTCAATTCTTTTCATTCTTCAACCCTTCAAGCTTACGAGATTTCATAACTAGAACCTTGTTGGGTTTATTCCGGTTCTAGCTCTATCTCAACTGCACTCTTCCCATATCTCAATTTTCTCCTTTTTCATCATACCTAAGGACACTACACTATCTAGTGGATTGTCCTGGTAGATCCTCCCGCTCAAGGGGATCGTGGAACTAATACCTAACCTCACCATCCTTATAACTCCATGCATAAAGTAAAATGGTTGGTATTTTGAGTACAGTTCATTCTTCCTTAAAACCAATTGAAAAATCATTTGGAAAATCAATCAAGGTACTTGTGATATAAAATCAAAGCATTTTGTACCTTAATAGTTTTGATCATTTAGAAATGCTCCCCCTCAACATGTGCATATGATTAGTAAATTGTTTAGCGCATGGAGGCAAGAGTTCTTTTAAAATAATTTCTTGATCACAATTTCGGTGGAAAAGCCATTTGATTTTCTTGGTAAATTCTCCCCCTCAATATGTGCGTAGGTATACGAAAGAGTTTGGCACATATTAGAGAGAACTTGCACTTTGAATCAAAACGATCATCTTTATCAAATTTCATATTAAATCACAAATTCTCCCCCGATCAAAAATTTCAAACCCTTTGAGATTTTGGATCCCAAGTGATTTAATAAGGTTTAGAAGACATGTGGAGAAAATGTGCCTGATTTAAAAACTCATCTAGTTTTTGGATAAATGCTCCCCCTCAACATGTGCATTATGTATATTGAAATCGTTTGGCACATGGAGGCAGGAGTGCCTTTGAAGGACAAAAACCAATTCCATTAAAACAGATTTGAGATTTAAATCACGATCTCTCCCCCGATCAAAAATTTCAAACCAATTGAGATTTGTGATCCCAATTGATTTAAATCATTTAGAAAATTTTGGGGAAAGACGTGGCAAGATTTGATTTTGAAAGATGATAGATAAGGACCATTTTAAGACATTAAAGATTGTTAGTGTCAGGTATGATTGTTTTAAGAGATCTTTAAGTAAAATAAAACAGTTTCACAATCAAACAAGAACAGAAAAAATTTCATTTTGAAGGATCTTTAAGTTTCAAAGAAAATCATACCATGACATAACATTAAATCTTTAGATCACCACTTTGTTTTTGTACAAACCGGACTTTTATGAAGAAATATCGTTTGAAAATATTTTATTTTAAATCACTCTCCCCCTCAATCAATGACCGTAGTCGATGATTGAGTGACTTAAGTTTTGATAAAATGAAGTCCGGTGATTTTCAAAATTTAGTCCAATTTATTTTCAAAACCAATATTTTTCCATTTTCAAAAACAATAATTTTTCAAAAATTGTTTAAAAAATGGTATCATCACAATTATCCTGCACAAAGATACGTTAGGTGGTGTAGACGCTGCTTATGTTGTTGTTGTTGTAGGGCTTGGAAGAAAACCGTCTGCAGATGCAGTGAGAACTCTAACATTGCATTTGTCATGCCAACTCTTCATAGAGGTCCAATTAAGCTCCGTTTCTTCATTTGATGATGAAGAAAACCATCTGCTGATGCAGTGAGACCTCTTACGTTGCATTTCATGCCAACTCTCCATAGATGTCAAATTAAGCTCCGTTTCTTCATTTGTCAACCCAAGATATAGTTACCCTTTCTTTTCGGCATCCAATCATCTTTTATTGTGGGATCCGGATCGGGAACATTCTTATAACCAATATACCTGCATACGTTAGTGGACATACATACAGATATATGGTGGTCGACAACACCCAAACATCAATCGACTAATAAAAGTCTAACCAACATATCAATCAGTTCATATAAGGTATGGGATTAATGTGTTTATCAAACTCTAATCATCTAATCCTAAAAATCATATCCTAGGCACCTAGTCCTTCAACGTAGATTAACATCATTTTCAGTTAAGCATTTAGGATAATTAAGAAAGTTCGTTAGATGATATAGATTTGAAAACATTCTCCCCCTCAATCAATAACTTAATTTTCTAAGAAATTTAAACGCGCTGAAGTCATTGATTAAGTTTTTGATTTTTACGAAAACACTGAATCTGATTGATTTTCAAGCAACTCATTTACCACCATTTGTGAAAACAACAAATATTTTTCTGAAGAATTTTAGACGGAAAAATATTTGAGTAGGAACAACAGTCCTTCGACATACTTTCCTTGTATTTGTTTCAGGATAAGTGCACGAAATATTTGAAAATTGGTTTAGCGTAGCACTTTCCTTTCTAGAAGAGCGGGTTGCTATCTGAAATAATAGCAAACCATATTTAAGCACGGGTTACAGTATGAAATAACTGCAAGCCATATTTTGAGACATGTTTAGAAAGAAATATTTACACCTCCTGCTCGAACTTCATCTAAAGTCCCGTGCCATTATTTAATGACATTTCTAAGACCGTAGATGTTATCGATACCAGAAGACATGTCTTTTGGTATTTTTCAATTTTCTGATTTTTATGGGCTTTTGTTGATTTTATATTTTTCTATTTTTGATGTTTTTTTTTTTTTTTTTTTTTTAATTATTTACAACGATAGAGAAATAGTTTAAGAAGATGATGATACGAGTATCGAGATAAGGAGATCGTTCAGCACTTTGTAGAAGATAGAAGTCATCATCTCTTAAACATTCACCACCAAAGCATTCGAGGCTCTTGAATCGTCGCAAGAACTTAAGCCTTCAAAAAGTGAATCTTTGGTAGCTTCTCCCCAAACCAACAATCCACGTAAAAAGACCATTTCCCCCAAGAAGAAGAAGTGAAGCAAACAGTCTAATTGTATGAAGCTCAAGAACCCGAAGAAGACGATAACACCGAAGTAACAGAGGTTTACACGGATCATTTCGTGGTTATCAAACCCAAGTAAATGATTAAGCTCGATCACATGAACTTGTTATGCGTCCCGATGTACACATAACTCTTCGAGTTTGAGCGGTTGTCAATTCGAGAGAACAATATATCAACACCTTCATTTCACCAAATGCACTCGGTTATCTAACATATAACCAATCACCCATAACGTATACATGTACCCAACAAGAGAAGACACCATGACATCACAATAACTGGTTGAATCACTGATCTTCTTTGCGGATGTCAACTCCGGAATAACTGATTAAGATCGATCATGTGAATATGTTTTGCGACCCAGATGTACACATATCTCTCCCTTGATGGTTGCGATCTCATCAGAATTGTCATTACATTGTGTACATGAAGCACTAACCGGAAGCACTTTATCATAAGTCATATAGAAGATGTCGATAAGCAATATCATCTCACGCTCCACATATTCTTCTCACATTTCTTCCTACTGAAAGCTGAGATAACACATACCAAAAGTATCCAGAGACCACTTCCCCAAATGGTTGGAATAATATATCCTTCCCCCAAATAGTTGGAATAATACACCGAAGCTATGAATAAACACCGAGTTTCTACGGTTATGACATTTGTCTTTCCGGGATTACTTCAATAGAAGAAGTATTAGGTTCATCACGTGTACTCGTTGTGTGTTTAGATGTATATCTCCTTCCCCTTGCCGGGTTTTGATACCTCGTAATCAAGAACACATTATACATGCCAAATACTCTTGAAATAGAGAAGACCAAACAATTAGATCAACTGACTCCTATGAGAATCAACTGCTACAGAAACTCTCCTTGACTACCTTAACCAACCCAGATGTAGACAATTTGAAGTAACCACAGATGAAGCAAACCCGATATACCAAACTTGAAGCTGAAGTAGAATTCCCCGCATTTGTATCTTAAGCTTGCACTTAAAGATGGAAGAACGGTGTCGAGAATTTATGCTCCAAGCAAATCTCTAAGTACTCAATACTCAAACAAAGTATGAGACATTAACACCTCTTGAGATTATCCACATCGTGGGTCTTTAACCATCCACCCCGATAGTTAACGGTAACTAGATAAACCAAGTCTTTAACTCAAATTCTTAAGCCCGAGCAAGTTATCAAATAAGAACACGCCTTTGTGAAGGTCAACTTCAATCTCAAATAAGTGATAAATGATTAACTCCAAAGTAATCAACTTGTGTCAAATGTCCAACACGAGAATAAATATACAACCGGATGTACATTAACCCACTGAATGAACCGGAACAAATGATTCTTTAAAATCAATGCATTCTTCCTAAAAGTATACATGTAGAGACTGATCTGGAAGATTCACCAATAACTTCGAGCGGATGAGGTAGTCATTTTTCTTGAAGTTCATGTGGTTGATTTATAGCGTGCATGTTGAGAGGAACAATAATCCGTGAAGATTTGGCAAAGGAATACCAAAGAGCGGATCATTATTCATGAGTGCAACTGCAATATTATGATAGTCATTATCAACGTCTTGAGGAATAACTAGAGATTGGGCTTCTTGAGTAGTCTGAGTTGTACTTCTTAGATGATCAACATTCGCTAGCGGTTGGAAATACTCATCAAACATATCTTGAAACAATGAATCCCAGTTATCCTTAGAAGTGAAGCATTAGGCGTTGAAGGAGAGTCATATGACCATAATTCAAGCATCCATCAACATGTAGTATATGCACTCTTCTCCCCCTCAAAAATTGCATCCGAAGATGCCATTTTTGATTTGAACAAGTGAATAAGAATACACACCAATGAATGTAGATCCACTTGAGGGTTGAAAGAGTGTGGAAAAACATGAAGCCTGTTGATGAAGAATGTCGATGAGAATGGTCATACACATGAAGATTTCTCTTCTTTTGAAGATAAAGCGCATCAAGCGTACACCTTTCTTTTCTTTGAGGAACAGGGCTCGAAGTGTTATCTGCAGATGCCATAATGATGAAGTACGAGGCCTGAACTGATGTGAACAGACGTCATAATAGATAAAATATCAAGGTTGAATTACTTGAACCCGTGAGTTATGAGATATCAATCCATTTGTTATCCATACTTTAAGCCAATCCATGTAATGAAGGATCGAAGTATCTGCAACTGAGTAAGGACTACTTGCACTAATATTACAAACTTGATTGCATATATTTTGGTTAGTGACATTAGTATCAAAACCCTTTGGGTTTCACAACCAACCTTGATTTTGTCATCCAGTAAACATCTTTCCGTAGGTATCCACCTAAGTCCAAAGATCCTTAAAAATTCTACCGGATGGTATCCGAGTTATGGCAAGGTCTAGGATTGTTAGGCTTCTTATGCATAGTGGAAGACTTATCCTTATTCCTAGTTTCCAAAGATTTAGCAGTTGGTAACCATCTAGGCGAAACTTTTGGTTTCATTTGCTTCATATGCACTGTGGATGACTTAGTGTAAATCCTAGACTTAACAGGTTGTACCATTGCATGAGCATTTACTTTCTTCAAGGATTTTGTGAAGCATTCATCATGATTAGCATTAAAGATACATTTCAGACACTTTGAGCAAACAGCTTGTTTGGATTCAGAAATAGATCTAGATTTCTTAGAGTGATCTGCTATGGGAATAACTTTAATCGAAATGCATCTACTCTTAGATGTAAGCCAATCCCTAGTCTTTAGATTAGTATTCCTAGGTAATGGTTTAGAATTACTAGCAGTGCCTTGAAATCTCGAAGAATTCATCACCCTGGTCTTGCACCTAAAATTCCGTCTTTGCGAATCTTTGCCTTCTTTCTAGCCATTTCTAGATAAGAGTTCTTATACAAGTCATTCATATCATTTTTCCTAGGCAAGTGAGGTGAAGTGACTGGTTTTGTCAAAACTTGTTTCGCATCAACTTGGGAGGCAAACCGCGTTTTTGAAAATTTTGGTCGCTCGGATCTAAACGCATTCGGTTGTCTAATAACTGGTTTCCCAAGATTGATGGTTTTGCAAACTTAGTGTTCACACAATTCCTACTTGTTTTTAAAGCTCGCTTTTAAAGCAACAATAGCGAAACTCTTTTCCTCGAAGTTGAGCTTTGAGATCATCAATTTTTGCTATCAAAGAGTTTGTTTGTTCTATTGACTTAGTTCTAGCTTCTTTGACAGAGTCACTTAGTTCTATGTGATGCTTTCTCAATGACTCATTTTCCTTTAGTAATTTGGCCACACAAGCCGCTAATTCATCATTTCTCATTTGAATATCATCAATAGTATTAACATCAGAATTACTTGTAACCAAATTACTTTTCACATGCATATTAGAAATATGTTTCTTCAAATTGTTGATAGTTGACTCTTTGTCTTGAAGTGAGCTTTCAAAGTGTTAATTTCAAAAGTTCACGAATTCGTGAATTTCGGATTTTTACATGGTTTGTTAAGTTGAAAACTTTCTTCTTTACTCAGATCGCAATTTCAAGGGAAATGCAATGTTTTCAAGTTTTGAGAATTTGTTTGAAAGTTCATCAAAGTCTTTTATCAACCATATCATATGTTTTGAAATTATTAGACTCAATTTCAACCAAGGAACATATATCGAATCATGTTCAACATTAAGATCGTATGTTTAGGTACATTAGTAGATGCACTTTGTTGAATAGTTAAGGTACCTCATCACATGACACCGCTCAATTTCCGTCCGATATCCGCATCCACATCATGTGTAACAAGATTCACCGGATCATTGGGTCGTGTTAAGCTTATTTATCTTTGAGCCTCGTATTCAAAGTCAAGCGATCCATCATCCGGTGCTTTACCCAACTCATCATTATTTGTTGTCTCGACATTCGCATTTAGCAACACCCGATTCTTCAATGGATACATTACCCAACTTATCACAACTATCTCTCAATCGCACTGCACACTCATCCACTTTTCATCATGCGAGTAAATTCCTCAATATACTTCTCCACATTATCCGTGAGATGGGTAAGTGTCTTTATGAACACGCTAATTTCCATTCCAGTGTGTCTCTTGAAAGATATTTCATTCATGTCTTGATCATAGTCTGATGTGAATTCCCTTCTAATGAATGACTGAAAATGTTTGTAGATCAGTTGAAGTGCAGCACTAGAACTATCCTTTTGAACCTTCTTGTTGAAACAAACAGACCTTGATAGATCTTGAGCTCGTGGATCGTTATATATGCCTATGTAATCACAAGCACAATAAAATACAATCTCTACTACTTATATTTATCAGTGAATATAAACACAAGTAACAAATAACTAAGAACTCGTGATCCTCTATGGATCTTTATATTAACTAAAGCGAGTTTTCCAATCGGTACATAACTCATTCTAATGTATTCCTTTATAGACAAGGAACCCTAAACAATATCGCTAAACCGTTTTCCAAGAAGCGTATAAACATAAAACTAAATAAGATATACACAATCACTTCCTAATAAAGCTCATGTATATCCACACTAAATAAACTAAACACGGAATAAACACTTCCATGAAATGCAGACTAATAACTATTATACTTGACAGATTATGTCTTCGAGAATCCACTCTTCTTGATAGAAACACTTGACGATAATTTCAAATAATCCAACTTCACATAATTCCCAACACTTCTCTTTGTCAAGTTGTAGCTCAATTGCTCGAGGTTTAACAAAGAAAGTTCTGTTAATGTGGATAAGTCCCGACGGAAGAGGCAATACATGTTCGTTCCATTGTTATGTGTAGAAGTAACATGAGGTGAGAGTGAAGTTGTTGAAAAGGTTTAATCTTGCTTCCTTTTGCATGGCATTCTGCAGCTTCGAACAGTGCAAATCTTTCTCATTGGACTCGAGCATGAAGAACTCAAATCATCATTGATTAATTCCATCATCCTGTAACCGTTCGATTATAGCTAATATTCTCATGGTTGTCTGACATCATACGGTTTGAGTACTTAAAATCATCAATCAAGAGTGTAAGACATGATGTTGTAGTATACACGGATTTTACAAGTCTATGATTTAAACCTAGAAATAGATTCTTTCGCGGGATTTTACAAAATCAAGAAGAAATCGTGATATAGTGACCAATAGAACGTGTTAAGATAGCTGATGGATCGACACAATGATAGACAATTGTCTGTTAGGTCTTATGATTGTTTGTAGGATTAGCAGAGATGTTGTTTAGTTGTGATTTGGGTTCGTTGATGCACGATTTTACGGAGAAATTTAGGTCTAAAAACTTAAAAACCTCAATAACTTCTGTTCGGAGCAGATTTAGGCCTTGAGGGTTGACCTAGTTCATTCGGCATGCCATTCTCCTCGTTCTCACGGTCGTTTTGATGGGTAGAATGCTGAAAACGGAGTTACGGTTCAAAAGTTATGGCCGTTTGAAGTTTTGTCGGGAAAAGTCAACAAAACGCTATGAAGACAAGTCGCTAGAGTGATAAGTCGCTAGAAGGACAAATCGCTAGTGACACAAGTTGCTAGACACAAGTCGCTATGAACCAAGTCGCTAAGTAGCAACTCGCTAAAACCTCAAGTCGTTGTGAATCAAGTCGCTAAGCACAAGTCGCTAAGACCCAAGTCGCTGAACACAAGTCGCTAAAGCACCAAATCGCTAAGTAGACAAGTCGCTAAAGAGCAACTCGCTAAGTATCCAAGTCGCTAAGGATCAACCCGCTAAGAACAATAAGGAGAAGTCGCTAGAAATAATAGAGACAAGTCGCTACGCCAACCAAGTCGCTAGACGAAGTGGAACCTCCACTACGTTGTACTGTTTGTCGGCTTGTATCAATAGACAAGTCGCTACTCCTCTAACTACAAGTCACTGAAATTAACCGACAAGTCGCTACGAAGAAACATATCCGAGAGCCAAGTCGCTGGAAGAAAACCTTAAACACAACCCTTTTCAATCCAAAACAAGCTCTACCACAGTGATTCAAGCTTTCCAAATCAAAACCCAAGAACTTACAATGATTCTAAACACAAAAGTACACTCAAAATTTAAACTTTAACACAAAAAATGATCCAAATGATGCAAAAACCCCTAAACTTTTTCAAACCCAAAAACCATATAAAACACTAGAAATCCAAGGATATGTAAGAGAGATGATCAAACCATGGCTCTTGATACCAATTGTTACATATTGGATTTCATAAACACATCACATAACACAATATGGTTCGAATATGAGAAGAGTTTAGAGAGAGAAAGTGGAAGATGGGAGCCTTTCTAGAGAAAGAAAGTAAACAAAGAAAGAAAGGTTAGATTGAAATGAAAGGTCCAACCCTCTACCTTGGGAGGTAGAGGGTATTTATAGTTACAAACTACACGTCCTCCTTTGGACTGTGGATCAGGCATACAGTGGGTAAAGACCTGTCCGTCCTCCACGGTGTTGCACTAAACTAAATAACTAACTAACTAGTAAATAACGTAATGTCTACGAGCTAACACATGCTAGACTAGAGTTGGGGTGACCGACTCTTCACTATGGATTTTCCAATTCCTAACAGGTTTAGATTCATATCAATAATATGATTAATCAAAATGTAAATGCTTGAGTGATGAAGATATTACTTGATGAAAAGCTTGTTTTAATATCTATTAAACTTGACAAGCTTTAAGCTTTATAAAAATTAAATTTTTTTTTGTCGTTAACAAAACTTAGGTAAAGATCATAAAATATAAATAACATTTAATGACGATATTTGTATTAACGGTCTTTAGAATGCGAGACAAAATACATCGAGATTTTGTCTTACAGAACTATGTCGGTTGTCCTCTATTATAGAGTCAAAAATAATACTTGTATAAATAGCCATAAGGTAGGAGTGAAAGTTAAGCTTGTGCATTAATTGTGAAAAACAGACACAATCAACTTTCACTCCTCCAAGTACAACTATGTCCCTGAGATAGCTCAGTGGTTCCTGATAGTTGTGCCTAGACTTAGCCTAAGCTTAGTGAGGAGTGCATACCCATACTTGTCATTCAGTCCCAAGTGTTGTTCTGCAAGAACTTGGGGTAATATATTCTTTTTGATTCATTTTAATAAAGAATATAAACGTTGAAAAATCTCTTGTGTTTTTATCTTGTTAAAAACTGATTTTAATTGCTTTACTGCAGTCATGGATCACACTTAGTGCTAACTACTGTTTTTTGCTATTTGTGATACGGGAACAACAAGTGGTATCAGAGCCGGCTGATTTACAAAAACACATAATCAAACACACAACAGGGTCAAAGAGTTAGGTTCTAGAGAAAGAAAGTGAAGAGAGTTGGGAACTTTAGTGAGACAAAGAAAAATGTATTATGAAAGCTCCAACCCTTTGCCTTGCAAGGCAAAGGGTATTTATAGTTAGTTACATGAGGCGCCTCCTACGGGCCGGATCGCATACAGTGGGTAAAGACCAGTCAGTCACCGCATTGTTACATAACAAACAACTAACTATCACTAAATGACTACGACTATGAGCTTTCTAACGAATACATATACTTGAGGTGACCGAGTATTTAACTACCGGATTTTCTAAATCCAAACAATCTCCCCCTAAGGGAGGTCACCTCAATTACAAACAGATATTATATTTTGGTGTTCTAGAATTCTTGATAAAGTTTTTTTGCTCTGTAGCTCGTAGTCTTTGATTCTTCATGTTCCGCATGTATTTTAAGTCAAGTGGAGATCTTTAACTGATCCATGTATTGGTGATTCTTTGAGCCAGCTTTGAGATCATCAGCCATAGCAAATCTCTGACTCATCCTTTGTTGTATCACCATTATGTGAAGTTGTGACTTTTGGACCGACATGCTCACATCTTTGGATCATGATATCTTCTCATCAGAGTAGCGGAAGCTTTGTTGATTCATGATATTTCTAACAGCGTAGAAGAAGCATGGTTTGAAAAATATCAAAGCCAGTTATGAAGACATGCACTTATCATGATTTCTTTAGATGTGAGTGTGTTGTGTGAGCATGCAGTAATGGATTGACTCCTCAATTCTGATCAGCTGCAACCATCGGGTGTCCCTGCAAATAACAGTTAGCAATAAAGCGCATGAAGGTGTCTTTGATCAATTTCGTTGAATGGGGTTGCAAGAACCTTGGTTCCCCGTTGATCGGTACAAATCTTGCTCGTGATCGTAGAATTTCGAAGAACCTCCTTGACGGGTTTCGCAGACTAATCAAGCCGTTCTCAAACCGGAAAGTCTCAAAGAAGACAACACGGAGTGAGTGAACCAATAATTAAGATTCATCGATTGATGGCGGTTTGAAAAACAATCGTGTATTGCTTAATAGAAAGGGTTTTGCAATACCACGAATGTTTTTACAGAAAACATCAATTTTCAATCATAAATACCCTTTTTAACTTTTGAGAACTTAATACACAGTCGATGTGCTAGAGAAAAGAGTTGTTGAGCACAACGACTGGTTTTTCAAAGGTATCCGTCAATCCATTGCCTGGACCAAGGTTGATTCAAGAGTGAATCGCCCCATCGTTTCTATCCAGTTGTTACAAGTTTGATCTTTCGAGAAGATCTCACATGTCACCCACCAAGAGCTTGTTTGATGTTGACTCTAGAAGGATTTCCATCTTCATCGTGAATATTTGACATATCACTCGGATGTTCTGGCAATACCACAAGGATAATGCGTAGGAATCTCAATATATAATTTCTTACTTTTCATATTGTGTGAAATAGTAGGTCTTCATTAATTGTGTGTCCTAATGAGATTTAGTGATGATCTCTTGGCTCTCGACTCAATAGTGCACTTTTGGTTTCCTATGCCGGAGACTAGGGAGAGGGTCTCCTTCTTCAATATCAACAATCTCTAAGAGAAAGTCGATAGATTATGTAGGTTCCCGTGAGAATGAAACAATCCCTTTTAAGAGGAACTTGAGTAGCTTGGGAAGTTTAGTGCGATGCGTCCTTTGGGTCCATGACGTCTTGTCTTCATACTGGCGTTACCTTAGTAACCACCAATAGCATATGAATTGAACCCGGTTTACGCTCTAAGGTTGAATTAATGGAGGCAATTTATTTTCACCATTTTCTCATTCAATTCTTTTCATTCTTCAACCCCTCTGCTTACCGAGACTTCATTACTAGAACCTTGTTGGGTTTATTCCAGACTCTAGCTTAATCTCGTGAGGCACTCTTCCTTATTCTCATTTTCTCCTTTTTCATCATACCTAAGGACTTCTACACTATCTAGTGGATTATCCCTGGGTAGATCCCTCAGGCTTTGGCGGGATCGTGGGAACGAATACCTAACCTAACCATCCTTATATCTCCATACATAAAGTAAATTGTTCGGTCTTTTTGTATTGTTCTTTCCGCCTCGAAACCATTTGAAAATCGATCAAGGTACTTGTGATATAAAATCAAAGTATTTTGTACCTTAATTGTTTTTGATATTTTAGAAATGCTCCCCCTCAACATGTGCTTCAAGTATTAGAAATCATTTGGCACATGGAGGCAAGAGGACTTTGAAATCTTAGATTGAGAATGAAAGATCCAATTCTTGATTAACATTTTCTAAAATGATCATCATCACTTCCCCGATAAAATCTAGTATTTTAAATACTTTGGATAACATTTTGGGAAGGATGAGGTTTTCTTTTGATTGCTCCCCCTCAATATGTGCATAGAGATTCGAAAGATTTTTGCTCATATTAGAGGGAACCTGTAGTTTGAGATAAATCAATTACGTTTCAATCTTTTTTGGTTTAAGATAGATGCTCCCCCTTAACATGTGCATGGAAAATTTTAAATCGTTTGACATATGTAGGGAGTAGAGCTTGTTATTATATTTATAAAACCACTTATTCAATTATCAGTTTATTTCAATTTAAATCACAAATTCTCCCCCGATCACAATTTTCAAACCCTTTGAGAATTGTGATCTCTATTGATTTAAATTGTTTTTAAAGCTTTTTGAGGAGAATTGTGACCTGCTTTTGAAAACATTTTAATTGATAAGGATCATATTATGAGACTTTAAACTCCATTATACAAACATGCTTAGGTATCTTATGAAAACACAACATTAGCCTTGGTCTGGATCCAATTATACAAAAATTGTTCCTTTTGATTATTCAAAAGTTGACCTTGCTCGTTTACGTGCCAATTGTTTGAAAAATAACATTTTTGATTTGTTTGACATCATTCTCCCCCTCAATCAATGACTTAAGTTGTTGATTGAGTGATAGTGATTTTGACAAATGAAAAGTTCAGAGGATTTTCAAAATAAAGTCCGAGTTATTTTCAAAGCAATTTAGTTTTCATTAGACGACAAATATTTTTTAGATAAATCTTTTTAGAAGGAAAAATATTTGTGAGGAAACATTTGTCTTTTTGGCGATAAACTTTCCTTATGAACTTTTGTTTTTAGAAACAGAGCACGAGGTTTCAAGATTAGATTAAGCATTGCTCTGTTGTTTCATTTAAAATGAGTTCTTTATCTGAAATGACAATAAACCAACATTTTCTCCATCTCATTTTTTAATGAAATAAAATATTTGTTATACATTGAACTTGACTAAAGACCCGTGCCATTTTTGAATGATGGATCAAAGTCCGTAGATGTTATCGAAACCAGAAAATGTGGTATGAAAAACAATATTTTTGGACTTTTTCAAAATTTTCTGATTTTTATGGGTTTTAAAAAAATTTATATTTTTCTATTTTCTTTTTGTTGGTTTTATAATTTTGTATTTTACTTTTTGATATATTGTAGGACCTTACAAATATCAACCTTATCACAAATACTCACGTTAAACACAAACACCCACGTTATACACGAACTGATGTTATGCGTATAGAAAGATAAAGAGAAGAACTATGGTGACTTAAGATGTGTAACTCGTGTATGTTTAGAGAGACAAAGGAAAGAAGATGAAAACAATAAGTTGTATATTGCTTCAAAGGAAAACACACACACACACACACACACACACTCAAGCACACCCCTCAAATGAGACTTTGAGGGGTTTATATAGTACAAGACACATGTTGCCCTAAAGGCTTTCCATGGGCTTTGTATGGGCTTTGTTGGATTGGATTTGGACATGGGATATATAAGCTTATAAACGGCAAGCTTAGCATATCTTCTAACCAATTAGCTTATCCTAATCCACGAGCCCGTTGACTATTCTATCACGATATCTAACACATGTTACAAATTCCTAAACGTGAATGACCATCACTTCTAATAAAACTATTAAGGCTAACAATCTCCCCCTAAGGGTTGGTCATTCAAATGATGCTCCACTTGATTAGGTCTTTACTTTTCTCGAGCAAGAACTTTGTGTGTAGATATTGAATAGTCTTGAATCTTTGTTCCTTCATGCTTTGTGATCAATTAATGTGGTTGTCTGCCGTTGTCAACTTCGTTGGTTAGGTATCTCCACGTCTTTCTCCACCATGCTCATACTTCTATTTGTCTTTAGGTTACCAATGATGTAGTTCTCGAGTCTTTAAACTTTGTAGATTCTTTGACATTGGCGAAGAATCATCTTTAACTTTGAGTTGCCTTTGATTTTGATGAGAACTTTCATGTGTCGTTGGTATGAGCATGTGGCGAATCTGCACGATCCATCCGCTCCGGAGCTTCCATAAGAAGAAAGCATAAAAACAGGTTAGTAATAAGCGGATTCCGGCACTTACAAGTTTGAATTTTGAGGGTGTTAACATCATAGTGTGAAAATACATCTCTAATTCTTACAAGGCCGTTCTGAACTGGAGTCCCACAGTGAGATAACGCGATGTCTAGAAATACACCTCTGATTCGGATGAGTCACGAGGTACACGAGCATCACCCCACGACCGTAGACCGTTTGAGACACACTAAGCGTAATCCACGGGGAGTTACGAAGTGGCTGCTTTGTCGGGGCGCTTGATGTTGACCACAGCGGGAGTTTCCATTCAATCACTTGAAGATCACGGATATGAAACTTCTCATAAATGTTACGGCGGATTGCTAAGATCTGCGTGGGACTCTAGAATATATCACTTGTGTCCTTATTGATGAACAACAAGCGATGTCATGTCATGTGTTCCTATGAGATCTTTTGATGAATCTCGTGGCTCTAGACTCGATTAGTGCATTTTGGTTTTCTGGCGGAGACTAGGGAGAGGTCTCCTTCTTCAATATCAACGATCTCTAAGAGAAAGTCAATAGATTATGTAGGGTTCCCAGTGAGAATGAAACAAATCCTTTTGAGAGGAATTGAGTGGCTAGAAGGTTTAGTGCGGTCGTCCTTTGGGTCCATGGCGTCTTTGTCTTCAATACCGGTGTCATCTAGTGACAACCAATAGCATATGTATTGAACCGGTTTACGCCCTAAGGTTGAATATGGAGGGCTATTTCTTTTCACCCTTTCTTTTACATTTCTTTTTAATTCTTCAACCCTTCTTTCTCCTTTCTCACATTACTCCTTTTTCAATCATTCCTAAGGACTTCTAATACTAACTATTTGTGATGTCCTTGGGTAGATCCCTCCGACTCTGGCGGATCATAGACAATTTCCTATCCTTAGTCACCTTATAACTCCATGACTGTCCTATTGTTATAAAACCATTTTCTTGAAAATCTCTCAGATTGTTTATGAATGAAAACCTGTTTGGAACACTATGAGAGTTTTATATTTTCAGAAACACTCCCCTTTCACATGTGCTAATAAGTTTTGACAGAAATCTGCACATAGAGGGTAGAGTTCGCACTTTTTGAATTGATCGGCTCATGATAGACAATTCTCCACGAGACACGGTTACGTTGCCTAGTTAAAGAGTTCCATTGTCAATTTTTAGGTGACAACTAGCTCTAATAACTACCTTGAAGATGTAAACACTCCTAGAAGAAGGAGGTTAGACCCATGAAAGTGCATGTCTATCACGAGTTTCTCGAAATGATACATATACTGACTGTATTTTATCGTCAATTCATTGGTTACAACTGAGTCGAGCTCTTTTGAGATTCAAACAACGATCATTAAACCTTTTTGATCACATTTTAATCACGTTTCTCCCCCTCAAAATAGCATATCCATGATGTTTTGAAACAAAATGATTAAAAGATATGTTTTTGAAAAGCATTTGGAAGGCGGTTTAGCATGAATTTTGGAACAATTTTGGTTTAATACTCCCCATAGCGAAAGCATATTTTTCATCGGAAAATTTAGAATCAATTAAGGGTTTAGAGGAGTTATCTTGGTACCAAATGTGAGAGATTTTGAAAATCTTTTTGAAAATTTCGAATCAATGCTACATAAGATGAAGATTTAAAAATCTTTTGAAGATATTGGAGAAGAATTATCTTCATTTGTTTTAGGATAAGTGCTCGATATTTATGAAAATCGATATTGGGACAAGTAAAATCGCACTTTCCTTTCTTTAAAGATCGGGTTGCAATCGGAAATACTTACAAGCCATTACATTTTAGGAAAAGTGCTTGAAAAATATTTTAAATCTTTGATTTGATAAGCACTTTCCTTTCTTTGAAGCCGGGTCCTGAGCGATGTGTCCGAAGCCATTAAATTGAAGTCGGGTTTCGTCTTGAAGTATCTGAAAGCCATTTTTTGAAGAAATGTTTTGAGAAGCGACATGTTTTAGAAAACATTTAAAGAACTCTCGCTCAAGCATCTGTACATACCGTATCATTGTTGAATGACATTTCTAAACGTCTGAATATCGATTATCGAGAGACATGTCGGAGAAGAATATTTTGATTTTTGATTTTATGTTGTTTTGTATTTTTGAAATTTTATATTTTTGTATTTTGCTTTTGTTGGTTTTATAAAAAATGGAAAATCAATAATAGAAGATAGAAAGAATGAAGAAGAAGAGTTTAAGAGTGGAATTGGAACCCTCGATGAGTTGGGTTACGAGATATTTGATTCACACTTTTACAACCAATCCACGAAGAAGAGTTTTCACAAATAACGATGTTAAAGTACAAGATTCCTCACGGTGAGGGTGATCACTATCAGCGGTTGTAGTGGTTTTGACTTCCTTATCTAGATGATTTTCACTATTATACGTGTTGGAGCAAGTATCAAAAATCTTTCTGTGGGAATCCATCTAAGACCTACTTTGTTGAAAACTTTTCCCATGGGTATCCACCTAAGGTAAGATCTAGGAGTTGTTTTCTTATCGGATCGTGGAAGACTCATTTTAGAAAAACTACGTCTGAAGAGATCGTCTATTAGGTGTCTTTTGTTTGTCATTTTATCGACGGGCTTGTTTCTATTTGGTGTCTTAGTGGATTGTGCCTTGGCACGAGAGTTATCTTTCTTGAGATATTGTGAGACACATGCCTCATGATTAGCGAAAAGACACATTTTTTACATGTAGTACAAACAAATTCAATATTCTTGTTTAAAAGCAATGACTTTAACTTTGTCACTACTGATCTTTTGGAAATTGATTCTTGTTCGAAAAAGACTTAGAATTCCTAGTGTTGTTTTCTAAGGGCATAGCATTTTCTTTTCTTAACTACTCTTAGATGTAAGCCAATCCTAGTCTTTTGTAGAGTGTTCCTAGGTAATGGTTTACTACTACTAGCGGTGCCTTGAAATCTTGTAGAATTCATCACCCTAGATGTTGTACCTAGAATTCCATCTTTTCGAGTGCATGCCTTTTTCCTAGCTTATTCTAGATAGTGATTGTTGACCATGTTGTTAGAACCGAAAAATTCTTTAAGCTGGATTGTTGGTGCATTCCGTGTACTATTCTTAGAAATGCGGTGTAATCACTTTTCTTTATCAAAAGCAGGTTTTCAAAACCTTTGATAATTCTCTTTTTAATAGGCAAAGTCGTGGGTATTGTTTTTGACAAATCATTTTCTCATTGACTTTTGGAGGCGAGAAATAGACATTTTGGTTTGAAAACCGGTTTGGGAACATTTTTTTCTCCTCACTCAATGGTTTTGCAACCTTAGTATCCACAACCTTTCCTTTTAGACATTCCAATGAGCTCTCAAAAGATCATTTTGCTCTTGCATGTCCTTGTAGGCACGCTCATCGACGGTTTGTCATACTTGCATTCCTCGGTTTTCGATCAAGTTGTTTAAAATAGGACACGTTTTCTTTTCAAGTTTTGCAAGAGCTTTTCATATTTTGAAACAATTGCGGAGGTCTCGGGCCGAGTCTTTCATGATCTTCAACGAATATGTTTGCAAAATAATGGACATAATATCGATAGTCATAACATCTTGAAGAGAATCATTGAGTTTTCCAAAACTTTGATGTGTTCAAAATATTCATTAGCTTGCTTTACAGGTTTATAGTCCTTGACAAAGTCACTGTTTCTTTCAAAAACGCTTGCTCGAAATGAATTACCCTCGAATTGATGTTATTAAGCGGAGGGGCAATTTCAGTTTCAAAAACCTTTTTCGTTTCGTCATCATAAAAACGGATATTAGTTGTAATATGGGTTTTAGTTTGTGATCTCTTGAAGTCTCCAATTCTAGTTTTAACATCTTCTAAAATGCTTCGCATCACTTGTGTTAAAAGGATTGTTTGAAGACATTTGTTCGATTTTTGAAAGAGATTTTGAGTTGAGGCGGTTTTGGCTGGTTTTGAAACGGGTGTTGACTCTTTGTTTGAAACACTTGGTGTGATTGAAAACTTTGACTTTTCTTTTTGTGACACAAAAGTAATTCCATTAATTTTGTTCCATTGGTTATAATCAATTGGTTTAAGATCTGGATTCTTTTGTTTCATTTTTGATCTACTCTCCACAGATAGTTCTAACGTTTCAAGAGAATCATGCACAATTATGGGTTCATGCAAAGGTTTTCCATTATTCAACACACTCTGTTCTTTCTGAGCTTTCTTGAGGAAACAAGGAGGTTTGTTACCAAGAGCCATTTTTTGAGTGGTATGAAAATATGGATTTACTTGATTAATCAGCATATTAGTTGATTTGGCTGAATGACCCGTTGTAACAAGTAAGTTTTCCAACTTTTTGATCATCTCATTTTATCAAGAATTTCATCAAGAAGAGAATCTTCTCATTTTGAAAATCGACAATTAAGCTTCTTCTCTTTTCAAGATCGAATAAGTTGCTTGTTGTTTAGAAAGTTGGTTTTAGATCGAAAATTTCCTTGTTTAAAGATTTTATTTTCAAGTTCAAATTCACATCAAGTGTGTCATACTTGAGTTGCAATTGTTTTCTCTTAAAGCAGAATCTCGATAACCAATTTCTAATTCGATACTTTGTTTGTATGAAATTCAAAGGCTCTTGCGTTCTCCTTGTAACTCTCAAGCTCGGTCAATTTTTTATTCAGCGGCCTTAACCTCGCGATTGACCTTACTAACTTTCTCAATTTCAATGCCACAATTATTGATTAATGATTCAAAGTAAGCACGGGTTTCCTCATCGGTCTCGTTATTTTGTGCCACTGACCTCCATTAAGGATCCACATACGGGTTTCGAGTTCGTATTGCTACAACTCGGATTGTCGGTATGTATCATAAGTAGGTGCGGATGTCACAGGATGCCGTTCATCATGAGTAAACTGATTAGCAACATTACTATAATTTGGTACCTCATTGAGTGGATCTGTGTCATAGACCGGAGTTTTATCAAAAGTACCACTTGATGTTGTGTCCTGCGGATTGATTCTATGACTGGAGGTTGCAGTATTTTTTGCTTTATCTGCCCATCCTAGATTCATGAATGTGTATTCTGCATCAGTCAATTCAATTCCCGACTCTTCTTTCTGTGCTAACATCAACATGTCTTGGAGCCTTTCAAGCTTAAATCGTCGTTTGACACTAGATTACGAACTAAAATAACTTTGAATTTTGGCTTTGAGGTTCGGGTAGCATTACGAACCGAAGTCATATAATGATTATTCCATGTTGATATCCCATATTCGATTCAAAATCGACCCCTTGATGTCCAACAAGCGCCTGCATATTGCATCGATTCCCCATTTGTATACCGTAGCAAATCCATTCGATTCCAATAACATCAACCATTTGTCCTTATTGACCCATATGCATACTCGGTTGAGCAAGCTGCGGATTATCGATGAAATCCATTGGTTGTTGTTATTTGGTGTAGTGGGACTAATGTTTACTTCATTGAAGAATCCTTTTAAGAAAGCAGTTATGAGACGATCTTCCTGAGTTGCCATTGATGAAGGTATGTATGATAAAGTTGATGTAGGATCGATTCAACGATAAAGGAGTTGTGTTTGAAAAGGTATGTCCGTTTGATGTTTTTCGGTGAATCTTACTCGTAAGCCTGTACAAAGTCGTAAATTTTTTCTCTCCCAAAATTTGAAATTCACTATAAAAATCAATTCTAAGGTCGTATGAAAAATTTGAGTTATGACAATTTTGACGCCAAATTTTACCCAAAAATTTGAATTTAGACCCAAAAATTTGAATTTTTGACCAAAATTTTCCAAGTTATACCAAAATTTGAATTTCGCGTAAAAATTGAACGTTTAGTCTCCTCAAAAATTTAAATTTTACTCAAGTTTTCCTTAAAATTTGATTTTTTTTTTTTTTTTTTATTTAAACCTTTATGCGTAGAAAGAGCTTAGGCGTGACCGAAGAAGTTCTGAGTAGGATGGCTTAGGCGTAGGATTCCTTAGGCGTAGGGAAATGCTTATCGTAAGTTTAAAGTTAGGCGTAGAAAAACTTATGCGTAAAATTTAGCTTATCGTAAGACAAATGCTTATCGTAAGGAAAATGCTTATCGTAAAGTGTTCTCTGCGTAAGTCTAAGCTTATCGTAAGATTAGGGTTTGCCCAAAATCCTTTACACTATCACGATGTAAAAGATATCCAAAAGTCGAAGTGTTCCACAAACTTATCCAAGTGAGGAAGCATCGAGTAATCATTAAGCTCGAAGAATCTGCACCAAAAGCTTATGCGTAGAAACTTATCGCGTGAAATCGGTGTTGACTTTCTTCTGCGTAGAACTAGGGTTTTGACCTCTGCGTAAAAATTTCCAATGATTCAACCGATTTCTCTTGCACATATAGCCTTAAAACACTCGAATAACCCAAAATGTTGACCTTTTTCACCCAAAGTGCTTAGATAAGTTCTGAGTAGAAATGACCAACGAACCAAACACGAGTTTAAAATTGAATAAAAACACGTAAAGCTTCAAACTTTTTGCAAAAAACTGAAACTTTAGCACCAAATAAACCTTAAACCACATGAATCTTGAATTTTTAAGTGCAAAAATTAAAGTTTTATGCGTGTCAAAGATGAATAACGTGAGCCTTGACGCGTACAATACCAAACCTCAAAAACAAACACAAACACTCCTAAACCATTGTTAGGCGATTGATACCAATTGTAAAGCCCTTTTTATCACGTATACCTTATCACTTTAACAAGCAAACCCAACACAAACACGTAACAGTTATGCGTAGAATACTAAACAAACTGTTATGCGTATAACATGAAGAGAAGAAAGATTAAGATGAGATGGTGACAAGAGAATGATGTCGTGTATATGTTTAGAGAGGTAGAGAGAAGAAAGATGAAACAATAAGATGTTATATTGCTCCAAAGGAAAACACACACACACACACACTCAAGCACACCCCTCAAATGAGACTTTGAGGGGTTTATATAGTACAAGACACATGTTGCCCTAAAGGCTTTCCATGGGCGTTGTATGGGCTTCGTTGGATTGGATTTGGACATGGGATATATAAGCTTATAAACGGCAAGCTTAGCATATCTTCTAACCAATTAGCTTATCCCAATCCACGAGCCCGTTGACTATTCTATCACGATATCTAACACATGTTACAAAGTTCCTAAACGTGAATGACCATCACTTCTAATAAACTATTAAGGCTAACATATATTATATACAAAGAATAGATGAAGAAGCACCTTTACTCCTTGTCTTCTTCCTGAAGATGTTTGAGTGTCTCAGGTTGTAGGCTCTTCAAGCCAAGTCATGGAAGGATAAACTCAAAAAGTTCTCTAGGAAGAGCTTTAGTAAAGATGTCTGCCAGCTGATATTCAGTTCTCACAAAATATAGTTCTACCACACCTTTCTCCACTTGTTCCCTGATAAAGTGATGTCGAATGTCAATGTGCTTTGCTCTAGAGTGTTGAAAATTGTTGTAGCAGAGAGCAATGGCACTTTTGTTATCACAATACAGAGGAACTTTGTTGAATACAAAACCATAGTCAGATGATTGGGATCTCATCATTTGTTTCTTTGAAAACCGGATTACTAACTTATCTCCAGCGCGAGCACCTCGGCGTGCTTCGACGTGTATCTTGACACCACATGCAGTCGCATGCATATCTTTGTTAGTGACATATTGGTGTCCTTGGATACCAAAGTCCCATGTTAATGGTTCCTGGAGATACCAAAGACACAATTTAACCGCTTCAAGGTGCTTTTGGTAGGCTTAGCCTTGTATCTAGCACACATGCATACACGTGAGCAGAATATCGATCTCTCGGTGTGAGATACATCGAGATCGAATCATACTTTGATATTTCGTTTGATCAACCATGACCCCTGAGTGTTCCTCATCCAGTTTTTGCGCTCCACCATGGGAGTGTCAACAGGGTCACTAGATTCAAATCCGAATTTCTTTAAAATTTCATTTGCATATTTAGATTGATTAATAAAAATGCCTCCGGGACATTGTGAAATTTGTAATCCCAAGAAAAATGACATTTGTCCCATCATAGACATTTGAAATTTGGAGCCCATCTCCTTTGAAAATCAGTCACATTCATTAGGGTCGGTCGAGGCAAAAATAATATCATCAACATAAATTTGGACATGAATTAAGTGTTTGCCTGACTTTCTCTTGAACAATGTGGGATCAACTGCACCTTTGCTGAATCCATTTGTTAAAAGAAACTTTGACAATGTATCATACCATGCCCTTGGAGCTTTTTTCAAACCGTAAAGGGCCTTCTTCAAGCGGTAGACATAGGTAGGATGCTCTGGATTCACAAAACCTTCGGGTTAGCGGCGTAAACCACTTCTTTGGGATATCCATTAAGAAAAGCGATCTTTACATCCATCGATAAACCACCATGTTCTTGCTAGCGGCATTATCGGAAAGATTCTCATAGCCTCAATTCGGTACAACCGGGCAAATGATTCCTCAAAGTCAATACCCTCCTCTTGTCGGTATCCTTTAGCCACTAGCCTTGCCTTATTCTTGAGAACATCACCGTGCTCATCAAGCTTTACTTTGAAGATCCACTTGAGAGCAATAATCATAGCATAATCTAGAGCAGGTACTAATTCCCATACATCAAGGCGATCAAACTCATGGATTTCTTCTTGCATAGCACTAAACTGTTGTCCTCGGACATTCTTTGTTTTCACATCTTTAGGTTAGATCTTTGATAATCTGAATTGAAGAAGCATAATAAGGCATCGATAGCAATTTGTTTTCAGTGGATCTTTGGCGAAGGTTCCCAATGATGTTGTTCGATGGATGATCATGTATCCATTTTTTGAGATGTTCATGTGGTTGATGATGAGGAACTGACGTAGCAGAGTTTGGATCCCCTAATGAAGATGGTTCGAGAACCGTCGTTTCAAATGGAGCATCTTGAGCGACAAAGGGTTATATCCATCATAATTAGTAGCTACATTTCCATGATGTACAACCGAATATTGAGGATTCGAAGATGATGATGAGTGATCGGCAACTGGCGCTTCTTGAGATAAAGACATTGAAACGAATGGAACATTTGTATTGGTTGGATTAGAAGCAGCTACAATTCGTGGTACAGAATTATCATTAGCCTGAGGTTCATAATATTCATCAAACATCAGATCAAACAATTTCTTTAAATCTTCTTCTGATGGAGGTACATAAGGATCTGCAGGGAAGTGATTCTGTACAAGAGAAGAACTGATGGGACTACTTTACAAATATTGAGGTGCAGGTCCAGAACAGGATTGTCTAGGAGCTGTTTGCTCAGACATCTCATTGAACGTGACATGAATAGATTCCATGATGTCTCGGGTTCTTTTATTGTAGATTCGGTAACCCTTCCGGTTTGGAGCATAACCAACGAAAACTCCAATGTCCGCCTTAGCTTTTAATTTACCCAAATCTTGACCTTCATTAGTAGGATAACATAAGGCACCGAACACACGTAGAAAAGACAGATCCGGTTTTCGGTTGTGGACAAGTTCGTAAGGAGTTTTTCCTTGAGTTGTATGAATTAGGGAACGGTTTTGGGTGTAGCATGCAGTGGCAATGGCTTCCGCCCAGAGAAACATCGGAGCCTTTGAATAGATCAGCATAGTCCTTGCAGCTTCTACAAGAGTTCGATTTTGTCTTTCAACTACACCGTTCTGTTGAGGAGTACGTGGAACACTTCTTTGATGGTTGATTCCAAATCTTTCATAAAATTGACTTAGTACTTTGTTTACAAACTCAGTTCCATTGTCTGTTCGGATGATTCTGACTGTTTTATTAATCCGAACCTGCAACTGTTTAATTAGTTTGATGATGACGTTGGGAGTTTCATCCTTTGACCTCAAAAACTTAACCCAAGTAAACCGAGAGTAGTCATCAACCACGAATAGCACATATTTCTTCCCGTTTATAGTTTGCCCTCTCATTGGACCGTACAAATCCATATGAAGGGTATGAAGAACTTCTATAATCGAGTTTGCATATTTGGATTTATGGGCATATTTCTTGCTCTTTCCCAATTGGCATGCTGAACAAAAATGATCTTTTTCATATTTTAATCTGGGCAAGCCACTTACGAGTTCCTTTCTAGAAAGATCATTTATGGTACCGAAGTTCAAGTGATTGAGACGACGATGCCATAACCATGACTTTGTTTTAGAAGCCTTTGACAACAAGGATATTGGAGAATATTTCATCATGTCTTCGATAGAGATGGTGTATAGATTAGAGCCATGTGTTCCCTTTAAAAGTTCAACACCATCTAGTTCTCTAACGAAGCAAGAATGCTTTCAAAAGCCAACTTCAAGATCAGAGTCGCAGAATTGACCAACAGAGAACAAATTATGACCAAGACCTTCAACATAATATACCCTGGAGATTACACTATCTCCAAACACATAGTCTCCATAACCCATGATACCTGCAGTTGAACACAGACAAGTATGGATGACTAGATAATTTGGATCCCCATGAGAGAATGGGTTCCATTTGGTTAGTGAACGAGATTTGAACACCGACATCAGTAATAGAAGCTATGACATCATTAGTGGTGGATGCAAGACTAGTAGAAGCACTTGGCCTATGTGTATGACTACTTCTTAAGGGATGATCCTAACAATAGGTTTCGATCGCGCATTACGCGGCGTTGAGTCAAAGGAACTTCCTTTTAGTCGAGCAAGTTTTGAACACCTTAGGCGGTGAACCTAATCGTTGTAGTGTAGTATTAGGCAAGCCTCGGAATTGATATCGTTCTCTAGGGAATAGGAATGCTAGTGAGAAATTACTACGCTATGGTTGGGGTTGAGGAAGATTATTTTTATCTTTTTATATTTTTAGAAAATTGAAAGGTACGAATCTCGGGGATTTGGATTTGGGGTTGGTATTTCTACCGATTACTCTACTTATCTAATTATCTAATTAACTAAGCTAAGGTGAGTGTAGTCTATGTCTATTGTTGTGTGCTCGTATGATGATTTAAAGATGTGTTTACCTAGATGCTATTACTCCCAAGTTATCTCCTATTGATGGTTGAATTGTCACGTCCTTATTCTTAATCGTTGTGTCTTCTAAGGTCGTAGGGTATCGTTTTCCTAACTCTTTGAGACTACCTTAAGGTTGTGCCTACAAAATCTCTAGGATTCATAAACTAACTCTAAGGTTACCTTTGGATGTTTAGCCTACAATAACTCTAGCGATTATAAACTAATGTTCACAAAGATTACTCAAGCATTAAAACACAACGAATGACCTATCGCAATACTAGGTCAATTACAATTAAGATAAGAGACAACCAATAAATATTTAATACCTAGGTTTCATATATCTAAGCAAACACACAAGTAAATTAGCCGGACATGGAAAACATGCAAGCATACACACAAAAATTGAAGACATAATTGAATTAATGAAGTAACTCACTTATCTTGTTGTAAAATAGGGTATGGAACCCTAAGATCTTGGTTTGGACCAAAGTTCGGTTTATGTTTTACTCCACAAAACTACCTCTCTAAAATTAGAAAATCGAATTCTATATATAGAGTTACAATATGTGACGGCCACTCTTTATTTAATGACGCCGCCGGGTCGCCGCCATTAGGTTTTGTCTTGGCCACGTCAACTTTGTGATGGCGTCACCTTATGGTTGTGACGCCTTTGTCGGCTTCATCTTCGGCGCCGTGAATCCAAATCTAGGCCGTCTAAGTTGTGCGCCCTACTCTTTAAAACTGATGCCGTCAAGTGCAAATTAGCAATTTGGCTACGAGTCGTTTCAAAAGCGTGTTGCGACGGCGTCGCCATTTGGTAGTGACGCCATCACCGGCATTCGGCTGACTTGAGTGTCTTGATTCTTGACTTTGGCCATTTTCTTCATATATTCGCGCCTTTTCGTCCGAATAAGTGTCATTCCACAATTTGCCTTCAAGAGACCTAAAAAGTGAAAAGGAACAAAATTAAGTAGTAGCGGATATAAAGTGGTCGATTAAGGGCTTAAATGACCCCTCAAAGTGTACCTTTCAAATCCTTATCAAATATCCCTACACTTGGTATTTGCTTGTCCTCAAGCAAATGGGCTTTTAGCCAATTAATTTATAAGTTAGGGGTCATGAAGCATTAGTTTAGAACAATTCATAACAAGTATAAGCCCCACAAAGTCATAACAAGCACGAAATTACATACTAGCACCTCACAATTGGTGTTTGGATACTCTCATCTCTTGGTGTATATGAAATATAAAAAGTTGGAAATGGAAGATAAACACTCATTAACCGGTCCTAGTACATAGATTACCATAGGCTTGAGACTAGATCAAACCTCCATCACTTTTGGCGTAAGCACCTAGGAAAAACTATCTAAGAGGTCTTATAAAGGGTTGTAACGTTAGGCTTACGGTAGGGAATGGCAAGTCAAAAATCTTTATGTTACAAGCATGAGAAGAATGGCGTTGCTAAGCCAAGACTCGACACTCTAAACTCTAGATAACTTGAAACAAACAAACGTAAATTTAAAGATAGATGTAGGATGGTAGCAGTATATATATATATATATATATATATATATATATATATATATATATATATATATATATATATATTACTCTATTTTCTTCTTTTCTTTTTTCGATTTTTTTTTTTTTTTCATACACTTTTACTCTACCATCCTCTACGATAACATCAAAATAATAGGGTTTATAGGCACATCCCTACACTTGAGTTTTATTACTCTAACACTAATTTGACCCGAATTGAAAAGATCAAAACACTTGGAGTACATTATTACGTAAATAAAAGGAATTTGAATTTAACGTTCCTTCCGTCACTTCATAAAATTTAACTTTTCCCATGAGTCCCAATCGTCCCAAAACTGTGTACAAAGGATATGACTCGACTTAACAACTTATGCAAGCAACTAGATAATTGAACTAACGGTTAAGTATGATAACAATAATGCACTAAAAGTGAGTGCATACAAGGTAGGCTAAGGCGATTTGGGTGTACATTTATGGGTGGATTGTAAACAATGCTCTTCATTGATATTCCGGAAAACCAAAACATCACGAGAACCGCAAAAGGATAGGCTCTGAGGGGTTAACTAGGGGTATCGTGTACTAAAGATGAGTACAACGCAGGTGTGGGGAATTACTCAACCGATGTGGAAGAAGTAATTATATTACGGTATCAAACAAGGTTATCCTAATGCTTCTTATCATTTAGTTATTCCTAACTACACAAGTGTAGTCTCACTAGCGATCTCGAATGCATCACAAAACAAGTTCTAGAATATATTATACTACCGTACACTCTGAAGCATTAAAGTGGAATGCTTTAATTCCTACAAATCTAAGGGCGATCCTCACATTTTGGGTGGAATTTAAGTGGTAAAGGGTTTTGTGCTAGTCATATAACTTCCTATCCATGAGACGCTTTATTAAGACTAATGGCCCACTCCTACATGTCATGAAAAATTTTAAATTTGGTACCAAAATTACCCTAACCGATGATTTTCATGGCTTATTACACAAATGAAATTGGACAAGGCAAATAGTCAAGGATAAGCATAGTTTCAAAGTTCCAGTTTTATTTTCCCTCCCTACACTTAAACTGAACATTGTCCCCAATGTTCCCAGAAAGTATCAAAGTTATGATAATGTAAGGTAATTAAAAACGAACGAAACTAATACTCCCCTGATTAGCTCGGTAGGATCCGTGTGAAGTAGTGGTTAAATTCTTCTCCAAGAAGAACGTATCGTGAAAAGCTCCATCTCATCTTATGTATCTTCTTCTTGATAAATAAAACACACACTTGAAGAAAATAAGCGAAACTTTGCGTAAATTCGTGGTAACAAAATATATATATATATATATATATATATATATATATATATATATATATATATATATGACTCTACTAATCTAGGATATAATGCTTGTGGAATGGATGTTTCTGATTTTACGAAAATTAAGACACAGAAAATTCCAAATATTTATAAGTAGCCGACGAACGAAAAAGTAGTAACTTGTTTCCACTCCTCCGGACACCGTCGGAGTTGCGATCTGGCCGTCGAGTTATCTTAATGAAACGGTGCGCAATTTTCGGAAAAATTTTGGAAAATTATATCTTTAGAATCAAAATTTCTCGCAAAACATCCATTATGACTCGATACAAGCATTTGACTCTAACAAACACACATGTATATCTTTTTAATAATCATAATTCTCATGTTCACGTTCTTTTTTGAAAACGTGTAATCCTCCTACACTTATCCTTATTGTGAAATACCTTTATATGTAATTAAGACGAGGTTAAAGACAAAATAAAGCATTTTCACAAATTCAAACATGAGAATAAACAATCGATAAAATATATACGACACACAAACAAGCAAACAATAAAGCATGGGTTGCCTGCCACAAAGCGTTTTTCTTTATTTATGAGTCTTGTAGCTAGACTCGAAGTCGTGCCCCTACGTACCTATATAAGTAAGTTTATCCTCAAGAATTTCATAAGGATCAAACTTATCATTTAAGTTCCTAGTGGTACGCTTAGTCCGGTACGCTTTTTCAAACTTCTCTCCATGAGGGTCATAGATCGTTATCCTAATGTGCCACTCTCCATTACCATCACTAGGCAGTCTATCCCAATTCCACTTATGCTTAGGCTTATCGCTCTCAACTTTCCACTTATTCATGACAAGGTTGACGGGCAAGCTTCCAAGGAATTCGGTCATCTTCCTAAACACTAAGGCCTCCTCGAACGGGTTCACTTCCATGTCCCTAGCTAATTCTTTTTCATGGAAAGTTGCATTACTACCAAAGGCTTCATCTAGATAGAAAGGTCATTGGGGACCTATGAAGTCTTTATTAATCCAAGGTCCATATCTAGATGGTGTTCTATCCAACTTAATCTCATGGGGGATTTCCTCTTCCGTGTAGTAAATATGCTTTTTGAAATCGTAAATTGTCCTAGCACTCCCTTCTCCTACCACTATTTTAGACATCTTACAATCAATGATGGCACTAGCGGTAGCTAAGAATCCCCTTCCTACTAACAATGGGCATGTCGGGTCCTTATTCATGTCTAGCACATGGAAATCCATAAAGAGTCAATTCTCCTACGTGTACTACCATGTCTTTTATTATCCCTACCGAATATGCGATGCTACCGTCCGCTAGACCTAGGATGGTTTCCGTTGGTTCTATCTTACCTAAGTTAAGGCTTCTATGGAGGACAACGGAACAAGATTGATGCATGATCCTAAGTCGGCTAGAGCATCGAGAGGTTTGGAGTTCCAAGCCTACACGGAAGAGGAATAGCCCGAGATCGTCTAACTTCTTAGGTAAATTATTTTGCACAAAGCGGACCCATGTTTTCCAAGTTTTAGTTCTCGCTCATATTTTTCTTTTAAAGCATTATAATAAGGTGCATGAGCTAGGACTTCAAGAACCGGTTTTTCTTGATGAAGTTCCTTGTACTCCTCCTCTAGATTAGGTTTAGGTTCTTGGTTGACGGGTTTCTCAAGAGTGGGTTGTACCAATGGTGCGGGTCCTTGGTACCTCATTTGGGATCGCTTGGAACCCTTGTTGATAGCATTTACCGAGTGGACCGTTGGGTGTGAGGGGCATGGATGCGCACTCTCCCATGGTGAACAAGAACATGAAGTCGATGAAATTGAATTCACTATTGGGTTCTTTATAGTATCACTTGGGAGTGCTCCAATTTCCCAATCATTTAAGGCTTTTAAGAGGGCGTCAAGCTTGTTTGTCATCTCGCCTTGTCGTTGCTTGAAATTGGCTTCAAGCTTAGTCAATCGAGTTTCTTGAAATGACATGAATCTAGACGCAATTGCCTCAAGACTAGTAGGGTTCCCGGTGTTTGGAGGGTTGAACCTATTAGGTGGACTAGATGAGCTTTGGGGTGGGTTTGAATATTGGTTCCACTTAAGGTTAGGGTGATTCCTCCATGAGGGGTTATAGGAGTTTTCTAATTTGTTTTGTTCGGGTTTGAAAGTGTACCACTTCTCTCCCGCCTCCGCCGGCAGCGTTGAGGCGTGAGTCCACAAAAGCTTGTTCGGGAGTCTTGTGCAATCACGAGTGTTGTGGGACCACTACACAACTCACAAGGTAGAGTGATTTTGTTGTAACATATTGGATTTCACAAACACATCAAAACATGATCACAAGTAGGCGTATAACTTAAGGTTTTAGAGAGAGAAAGAGTTAGAGGTTTGGGAACTTAGTGAGAGAAAATGAAAGTATTATTATGAGCTCCAACTCTCTACCTTGGGAGGTAGAGTATTTATAGTCTTACACAAATCGCCACCTACGGGTGTGGATCGGGCATACGGTGGGTAAAGACCGTCCGTCCTCCACGGTGTTACTTAACTAAATACTACTTAACTTTAAATAACTACGACTACGAGCTTTCTAACGATTACATATACTTGAGGTGACCGACACTTTAATAACTGGATTTACTAAATCCTAACAATCTCCCCTAAGGAGGTCACCTCAAATTACATTGAATACAAACAGATATTACATTAAGATTGTTCTTGGATTCTTGTTCATGTTCTTTGCTCGATGCTCGTAGTCTTTGATTCTTCATTTTGCATGTTTGGATAATCCAAGTGGAGGTCTTTAAGCGATCCACGTGATAATGAGTTTTGAGCCGACTTTGAGATCATCGGCTACCATAAATCTCGACTCTTCCTTTGTAGTGTTGGTATTATGTGATGTTGTGACATTTGGACCGACATGCTCACATTACGGATCATGATTTCTTCTCATCGAGTAGCGGAAGCTTTAGTTGATTCATGATATTTGCGGCGTAGCGAAGCATGGAGTGAAAATATCGAGTCGTTGATGCACTTATCATGATTTCTTTAGAAATGAATGTGTTGTGTGAGCATGCGGCTATGGATTGACCTCTCCATTACGATCATTTGCAAGCGTCGGGTGTACTGCATACAACAGTTAGCAATAAAGCGCACGAAAGTGTCTTTGATCACTTTCGTTGAATTGAGGTACCGCGGCCCACGGTTCCCGTTGATCGATACAAGTCTTGCTGTGATCGGTATAATTCGAAGAATTTCCTTGACGGGGTTTCGCAATTGCTCTAGCCGTTCTCAAACCGGAGCGTCTCAAAGAAGACAACACGGAGTGAGTGAACCGGTAATTTGAGATTCAGCGATTGATGAAAATGATTTGAAAAACAATCGTGTATTGCTCAATAAAGTGTTTTTGCAATACAACGAAGGTTTTAAGGAAAATCAATTATCAATCATAAACACCTTTTAATTTTGAAACATTAATACACGATCGATGTGCTAAAGAAAAGATTTTTAAGCACAACGACCGGTTTTCAAAGGTATCCGTCAATCCATAACTGAACAAGGATTGATTCATAATTTTGAATCGCCCCATTGTTTAATTCGGTTGTCACATGGTTGATCTATTGGATAGATCTCACATGCCACCCACGTAGGAGCTTGTTTGATGTTGGCTCGAAGGCTTTCCATCTTCATTGTGAATATGTTTGCATATCACTCGGATGTTACGGCAATACCACAAGGATAATCGTGGGACTTAAGATATAATCTCTCTTTCCACATTGTGTGAAACAGAGAGTCTTCATAGATGTGTCCTAATGAGATTTATTTGATGATCTCGTGGCTCTAGACTCAATAGTGCACATTTGGTTCCTATATCGGAGACTAGGGAGGGTCTCCTTCTTCAATATCAACAATCTCTAAGAGAAAGTCGATAGATTATGTGGGTTCCCGTGAGAATGAAACAAGCCCTTTTAAGAGGAACTTGAGTAGCTTGGGAAGTTTAGTGCGGTCGTCCTTTGGGTCCATGACGTCTTGTCTTCAATACCGGTGTTACCTTAGTAACCACCAGTAGCATATGTATTGAACCGGTTTACGCCTAAGGTTGAATTAATGGAGGGCTATTTATTTTCACCCTTTTCTCATTCAATTCTTTTCATTCTTCAACCCCTTGATTGCTTACGAGACTTCATAACTAGAACCTTGTTGGGTTTATTCGATTACTAGCTCTGTCTCGATCCGCACTCTTCCCATATCTCACTTTTCTCCTTTTTCATCATACCTAAGGACTTCTACACTATCTAGTGGATTGTCCTGGGTAGATCCCTCCGGTTCGGCGGATCATGGGAACTAATACCTAACCTTATCATCCTTATATCACCATACATAAAGTAAATTTGGTCGGTCTATTTGGTATTGTTCATACGCCATTGGAACCAATTGAAAACCATTTGAAAATCAATCCGGATACTTGTGATATATTATCAAAGCATTTTGTACTGAATTGTTTTGATATTTTTAGAAAAAGAGCTCCCCTCAACATGTGCATCATGTATTTGAAATCGTTTTGGCACACGGAGGCAAGAGGAAGAATTAACTTCTTTGATTACCATTTTCTAAAAGATATCAACATCACTTCCTGATCAAATCAAGTAGATAAAGCATATTGGGGAAGGATGAGGTTTTCATAAGTTTGCTCCCCTCAATATGTGCCTCGAGGTTTGAAAGAGTTTTGCACATATTAGAAGGAACCTGCACTTAGAGACAAATCAATCACGTTTCAATTCTTTGTGGTTTAAAAGGATGCTCCCCTCAACATGTGCATGGAAAATTTGAAATCGTTTGGCACATGTGGGAGGAAAGCTTGCTAAACACTTATGAAACCATTTATCGAATTATCGGTTTAAATCCAATTTAAATCACAAATTCTCCCCGATCACAATTTTCAAATCATTTGAGATTTGTGATCTCTATAGATTTAAATTGATTTTGAAAGCTTTTGAGGAGAATTGTGACTTGATTATGAAAACATTTAACCGATAAGGATCAAGTTTGAGACTTTAGACTCCAAAGATTAAACATGCATGAGTATCTTTTGAAAACATAATGACAAATAACCTTTACCAATTTATATTTGAAATTGTTCTCCCCTTATTCAAGAGTGACATTTCTCGTTGTTGATTTTTGATTGAAATCATTCTCCCCTCAATCAATGACATATGTTGTTGATTGAAGGATAGAGATTTTGAGTCCGGATGATTTTCAAAAGTAGAGTCCAAGTATTTTCAAAGCAATTTTGTTTTCATTAGATGACAAATATTTTCGGAAGAATCATTTGAAGGAAAAATATTTGAAAGGAAACATTTGTCTTTTAACGACAAACATTTGTTTTAGAATCGAGCATGAGATTTGAAGATTTAAGATAAAGCATGGCTCTGTTCTTTCTTTGAAAAAGCAGGTTCTTGCTGAAATGACAATAAACCATTGTTTCACTTTCTCCCAAAATATTTTTTGATTTTTTTTTTTTAAAATGTACATTCGAACAACATCTAAAGACCCGTGTCATTCTTTGAATGACAACACAAAGTCCGTAGATGATATCGAACAAGGAAAACATGACAAAATGACAATATATTTTTGAATTTTCAAGATTTTCTAATTTTTATGGATTTTGAAAGTTTTATATTTTTCTATTTGCTTTTGAAGGTTTTGTAATTTTGTATTTTGCTTTTCGAATAAATATTTACAAGAGATGGATGAAGAAAGACCTTTACTCCTCGTCTTCCTCTTGAAGGCGTTTGAGTGTTTCGGTTGAAGACTCTTTAGACCAAGTCGTGGGAGGATAAACTCAAAGCGTTCTCTAGGAAGAGCTTTGGTGAAGATGTCGCTAGCGGTATTCGGTCCTCACAAAATAAAGTTCCACCACACCGTTTTCTACTTGCTCCCGATGAAATGATGTCGAATGTCGATGTGCTTTGCTCTTGAGTGTTGAGCGTTGTTGCATGAGAGAGCAATAGCACTTTTATTATCACGATGCGAGAGGATTTTGTTGAATTCAAAGCCATAGTCGGATAATTGGGATCTCATCCATAGGATTTGAGCACAACAAGATGACATGGCTATGTATTCAACCTCTGTAGAGGATATAGAAGTACTCATTTGTTTCTTTGAAGACCAGACTCACAAGCTTATCACCCAAAAACGAGCACCTCGGACGTGCTTGACGTGTATCTTGACATCTGCATGATCGGCATCTGCATAGGTTGTTAGTGACATACCGGTGTCCTTGGTGCCAAAGTCCCATATTGATGGTTCCTTGGAGATACCGAAGACCCGTTTAACCGCTTCAAGGTGCTTTTGGTAGGCTTAGCACGATATCTAGCACACATGCAAGCAATGAACAGAATGTCGGTCTCTTGGTGTGAGGTACATCAAGGATCCAATCATACTACGATATTTCATTTGGTCTACCATGATCCCTGAGTGGTCCTCATCCAGTTTAGTACGCTCTATCATGGGAGTGTCAACAGGGTCACAAGAATCAAATCCAAATTTCTTTAAAATCTCATTTGCATATTTAGATTGATTTATAAAAATGCCTCCGGGACTTTGTGAAATTTGTAATCCCAAGAAAAATGACATTTGTCCCATCATTGACATTTGAAATTTGGAACCCATTTCATTTGAAAAGCGGTCACATTCATTGGGGTCAATCGAGGCAAAAATAATATCATCTACATAGATTTGAACGTGAATTAAATGTTTGCACGACTTTACGGTGAACAATGTCGGATCAATTGCTCCTTTCTTTGAATCCGGTAGATAGAAGAAACTTTGATAGCGTATCATACCATGCCCTTGGAGCTTGCTTCAAACCGTAAAGAGCCTTCTTCAAGCGATAGACGTGAGTAGGATGCTCGGATTCACAAAGCCTTGGGTTGGGCGGCGTATCGACTTCTTTAAGATCTCCGTTAAGAAAAGCCGTCTTTACATCCATCGATAGACTACCATGTTCTTACTTGCGGCATTAGCCAAGAAGATTACGATTGCCTCGATCGAGCAAGCTGGAGCAAATGATTCTTCAAAGTCAATACCCTCCTCTTGACGGTATCCTTTTGCAACCAATCGAGCCTTGTTCTTTAAAACATCACCATGCTCATCAAGTTTTACTTTGAAGATCCACTTTAGAGCAATGATCATAGCACAATCGGGAGCGGTACTAATTCCCATACATCTAGTCGATCAAACTCATGA
Source organism: Chrysanthemum lavandulifolium (assembly GCA_022545495.1). NCBI lineage: Eukaryota > Viridiplantae > Streptophyta > Magnoliopsida > Asterales > Asteraceae > Chrysanthemum > Chrysanthemum lavandulifolium. The sequence goes on along the minus strand of CM040240.1, from coordinate 166,776,224 downwards.
ATTTCTTCTTGCATGGCATTGAACCATTGTCTTCATTCATGGCGGTTTAACATCTTTTGGTTCGACCTTAGAGTACGGAGTTGAAGAAGCACCATAAGGCATCGGTTGCAAGTTGTTTCCGTGTGGATCTTTGGACGAGAGGGTTTCCAATGATGTTGTCCAATGGATGATCATGTGTCCATTTTCTAAGGTGTTCATGTGGTTGTTGTTGAGGCTGAAGTAGCGAGTCGATATCTCGATGAAGATGGTTCGATGATGATTCGAGAGCAAATATGTTTTCAAAGGGGCATCTTGGGAGTAGCAAAGGATTATCTCCATCATTGGTGCGAAACAATTCCATGATGTACACTCGATGATTGATGATTTGTTGATGAGACAGTGATCGGCGACGCTTCTTGACTTAATGACATTGGCGAAGGGTTAACTTCATTGGCGGGATAGGAGCGACCTCTGTTGATGGAATTGACATATCATTAGCACTTGGCTCATAGTGTTCATCAAACATTGGATCAAATAATTTCTTCAAATCATCTTGAAGGAGGTACATAAGGAGTTCTTTGGTGAGGATTTGAAACAAGAGTAGAACGATAGGACTACTTGATGAAGGTTGAAATGCGGGTCCAGGCTGGATTGTCCTGGAGCCATTTGCGGACGACTCATCGAGCGTGGCGTGAATAGTTTCCATGATATCTCGAGTTCTTTTGTTGTAGATTCGGTAACCCTTCTTGTTTGATGCATAACCTACAAAACTCAATGTCCGCCTTAGCTCTTAATTTACCTAAATCTTGACCGTCATTTGTTGGATAGCACAAAGCACCAAACACACGAAGGTAGGATAGATCGGGTTTTCGTTTATGGACAAGTTCATATGGAGTTTTCCATGAGAGGTGTGTATAAGGGAGCGATTTTGGGTGTAGCAAGCGGTGGCAATGGCTTGACCCATAGAAACATTGGAACCTTTGAATAAATTAGCATTGTTCTTGCGGCTTCCACAAGAGTTCGATTTAGTCTTTCAACTACACCGTTACATTGAGGAGTTCGTGGAACACTTCTTTGATGGTGATTCCAACACTTTCATAAAAGCGAATTAAGTCTTTGTTAACAAACTACGTGCCATTGTGCATTCGAACAATTCTAACAATATTGTTGAGTCGAACTGAAGTTGTTTGATAAGTTTGATGATGACATCGGGTTTCATCCTTTGTCCTCAAAACTTTACCCAAGTAAATCGAGAGTAGTCATCAACAACGACTAGAATGTATTTCTTCCCATTTATCGTTTGCACTCTCATTGGTCCGCACAAATCCATATGAAGGGTATGAAGAACTTCCATTCTTGAGTTTGTGGGTTTTGGTTTGTGGGCATATTTCGTGCTTTTTCCCAATTGGCAAGTGAACAAAGATGATCTTTTCATATTTTAATCTGGGTAAGCCTCGACAAGATCCTTTACGGAAAGGTTATTAATGGTGCCGAAGTTCAAGTGATTGAGGCGACGATGCCATAACCATGACTTTGTTTTAGAAGCCTTTGACAACAAGCGATTGGAGAAGACTTCATCATGTCTTCGATAGAGATGGTGTATAGATTTGAACCACGAGTTCCTCTTAACAATTCCACACCATCAAGTTCTCTAACGAAACAAGTATGTTTTCTAAAAGCCACTTCTAGATCGGAATCACGAAATTGACCAACAGAGAACAAGTTATGACCAAGACCTTCAACATAATATACCACGGAGATTACACTTTTACCAACAACATAATCTCCATAACCCATAATTGCACCAAAATGGTGGTTCCCGAATCTAACGGTCCGATGAATTTACTCACGAAGTTCATGAGCATGGCGATCTCCGGTCATATGCTTGGAGCGACTGAGTCCGGTACCACGAGCGATTTGAGCGATCTGCGGTTGAACACGAGACAAGAATGGATAAGCTGGATAATTGGGATCCCCATGCAAGAATGGGTTCCATTTGGTTAATAACGATGATTGGAACACCCACATCAAAAGTAGAAACAATGGAATCATCGAAATAGATGCGATGCTAGTGTCCGTATTTGACCTATTCAAAGTATGTTCACTTCTTAAGGAATAGTTCTACCGGTGAGGCATCCATTTTCTAGTGGGCATTGACTTAGCAAATTTAGGGCAAAACTCATTAACCTTACGGCGGTGGGTATCCATTGATAACCTATATTACTAAATTTCCTTCTGTGGGTTTCCACTTTGTTTTCTAACTTTCTTTCGCCTTTGCCTTTTAGCCTTCTTAGCTTGATTTTTAACATTAACAATTTTAACTAGGCATTTAACACATTAGACAAATCATTCACACCACATTCATGATTAGTAACAAAATCAAGCGATCATCATTACATGGTTTGCGGATAGTAGCGAATTGAATTAATTACGATGCGCTTATAGCTAATACTAGAATCAACACGATTCGTTTTATTCAACTCAAACTTAATATTCCTAGGGTGATCTTCTACTCTCTTCCAATGCACATTCTTAGCTTGCGAGGTCCTATCTTGCTTGGTATTGCACGGAGGCTTTGACCGCTTGCTTTTATGTCATGATTACTCTGTAGAGGGAATTATGGGAACATTAGTTGGTTGATCTACTTTTGCATTCTGAACTAGGCGTGCGGGATCGAACTACTTGAAGGCACATTAGAGTTCACTTTCTTATCTTGGGCATAGAATGGTTTGTATACTTGGCACAAGGCATAGAACAAGGCATCACGACTTTACCTTTCGCACCTAAGGATTTAGGACATGTTGCTATTAAACATTCTAGCGACTCACGAGATCGTTTGGCACGAATGCAAGCAAACCTAATTTCTCTATCAAGCGGCTTATTTATGAAATCCTCTTCCACAATCTCACGGAGACATTCTAGACTATCCTTAAGGTGAGCAAAATAGTTATGAAACACAAGTTCATTATTCCTAAGATGAGGAGGAATGTATTTAATGATCACGATATATTTGCGATCGAGGATGACTTTGATGCAACATTCTCATTAAAGACAAGTGGCGGTTTCCTTTTTCACGACTCCTCGATTCTCAATTTCTTTTTGTAAAGGCGTTATTTTTCGTTGTTCTTGTCACGAGTGACTTTCATTGAATCATATAACTCTTTAAAGTGTCGTTTAACCTTTTCATTTTCTTCTAGAAAACTCTCATTTTCTTTTGTAAAACATTAACCAAGTTTTGAAGATGAAAAGTTTGAGAACACTTGAGAATCTAAAGGAGGAGGCATTTGGGAGCCCGTCACATTGTTCTTTTCACCCTTTAATTGTGAAATTTGGGCTTTCAACTTTCGATCGTGTTACAATGAGCTTGAATCATTCATCACGTTTGTTTATCGAAAAAGTGCATCAAACTCGGAACATTTGAGGATGTCTTGATGTTTGAGGTTTTGACATTTTCTTTAAGATGTTGATATTTTAGTTGCAAATCAAAATGTTCAACTTCTAGTTTAGAAAGATGTTTTACCAAATTATCGTGATCATCACGATCAATTTTCTCATTTAGTTACGAGTTTTTGTTTTCAAGCTCAATGACACGATCATGGGAAACTTTCAATGCAATAGATAATTCATGAAATCGAGAAGCGATAATAGAATGCTTAGTAACGATATAAAACACATCTTGAGCAACACAACTCAAATCAAATTCTCATTTAAGATATGCAAGTTCTTCCTTTCAACTTCATTATATTTGAGTTCTCGTTCATAATCATTGACCTCAACTATCATTGCATCAAATTCCTTTTCCATTTCTTTAATATCGAATTTATTCCTTTTGAAGACTCTCAAATTGACCTTTTAATTGTTTAAAGAAAGGCATGACCTCGGTTAAATAACATTCTTTAGTTTGCTCAAAACCCTTTCCCCTCGATTATCCACAGTAGGTGTGATTCTCTTCTTACATGTCTTCTCAAAATCAACAAATAGTTGATAAACAACATACTGGTGATTAAGGTCTTGCTATTAGTGGCAATAGATCTAGGAACTAAATGCATTGGTGTATTTGGAGGATACACGATTCTTGGAGGCAATTTCCTACAAGGGTGTTCTTTTCAACAAGATTTTCGACTTTTGCATATCCATATCCTTTTCCGAACAATTGTTCAGGGGTTAATAGAGTCTGAGGCTTAAACTTGTTTAAGGAGATCCAATTTTCCTTAGTGTAATCATGGGGTTTTATCGTTATGTTTTCCTTTTTACACGCAGGATCGTTAAGCTTCTTTTCCATTTTCTCCTAGAGGCATCATCTAATTTTCTATCCTCTTCCGTGCTTCCAACACATGATGGTGTTTGCCTAGGCTTAAGAATCTCATTACCATCATATAGTACCTTATGAGCCGCTCTAGCCTTTTAACGACCTCTGGATTTGGTTCCTCAACAAGGGAATACTATGCTTATCACTTAAGACTCGTGCTTAGTGATCAAGTGAGCGATCGAATGGTATTCCTTGTGCGTACAACTTATTTTCAAGCTTGTTTTCAAAGTTTTAGATTGGAAAAATCATTCAAAAGTTTTGATTCCTTAGCATTGAATTCTTGCTTAAGCATTTTCACATTTTCTTGAAGTTCTTGTTTTTGCTTAGCGATTTTAGAAAGCTTTTCTTGTAAGGAGTTTAACTCTTGTTTTAATACTTCTTCTCTAAAATTACTTTTCTAATAATTGTACGCATTTGGTCATCCATTTCACTGCTCACGGGTAGTTAACTCAAACTTAGCACGTTGTTCATAAATAGCAACTTGTTCTTTATAGGCATTCGATTCGAGAGATAACGAGAATCATCGAGGGCATGCGGTGTATTCATCAAAAACATAGTCATCATTGATTGCGGAAGATGCATTACTTGGTACAATCTCACTTTCACTTTGCTTCACATATTGATCATATGGGACAATATTGCTATTACCCTCATCATCAATATCGATTCATAAGTTTCAAGAGATTGTACTTTATTATGCATCTTTGCTCATCAACTTCATCATATAGTTTTAATACCTCGAAATGATTGAATCTTTGGATGGACCACTGTTGTGGTGAAGAGACCTTTGGAGAGACCATAGGTGAGATGCTAGCCATGAAGATTGTTTGGGCGATGGGTTCATCATCGACATCGAGTCAAATGCATCACGATCGGCTACTTGAAAGGCATTTTGATGATTGTGACCTATTTCTGAATTGGTTGTTCATCAACATCGACATCATAGGTTTTGGCATTTCCTCGACAGAAACAACAACTCCTCTTCATCCAAAGCTGCTCCATTATCCCGAGCTTGCACAAGTAACATCTTGTCTCTAAGTATTACGCATTACGTGGACGTTTTGGAGATGTGCGGTTCCTCGCAATATGTCCCTCACCACCACAGTTGTAGCATTTGATTGGCTTTGCTTGTCCTTGATTTGGATTCCTTCCACGATTACGATTTGCCACATATCCTCTACCAACTCCACCTCTTCCTGTTCATCTGCCTTTCTTGAACTGGTTGCACCATAACCTTCCCATCTCGACGGTAGCTTGATTGTGTGGATTGGATGCGATTATTTCAGGTTATTGTTGGTGTGTGGGAGAGAGTTCATGTTTTGACTAACCATGAGAGCAGTTGATTGATGAAGTTTTCCATGAGTGTGTTTGAGTCGGGAGGCTTATATCTTTGGATCGGGGATGAGCTTGTAATTACCATTACCCATGGGTATGACTTGAGAAGCTTTGGTGGTAATTCCAACATTGGTGTAAAAGGTTGTAGAGTCATTTGATGAACTAGTTTCTCCTGCTTAGATTTGAACTGTTCAAGAATCCTTCGTTCAAACATAGCATGTCTCTCATTCGAAGAAGGAAGGCATCTGATTGCTCATAGTTGGTGTTCTTCAATCCTTTGGTTAGCTTCACGGGTGACAAACTTGTGCCATTCGGGATTCATGTTGTTCACAAACTTTGAGTTCGGTGAATATTTGGCATAGTCATTTTGATATTCCTCATATCATTCACAAGCTTGTGGAATCTCACGTAATATTCATAGATACTCTCTTACGGTTTCATCTTGAAGTGCTCAAATTCATCATACAATGTGATTCTCTGTCTTCCTTAGTTAATTCGAACCGAGAGAAGCATCTTGACATTATCCCAAACGACCTTGGCTTCGGTGTTGTGATTGATAAGCTTGTAGATATCTTTTGGAAGACCTTGAAGTATAATGTTTGAAGCCACGATATCGACATCGAATCTCTTTTCTCCTTATCATTGAGCTCATCATACGTCTTTGGTGCATCCAATCCAAAGATCATGGTTCCATCTGCAGCAGATATCAATTATGTCTCTTGTAGTCTCAATCGATAAGGTCCTTCATCGATTGACTTGAGAATGTTGACTCCATTTTCCTTTCCTAGACAATACAACCTAATTCGTTGAGCCCATGAGTCATAGTCGATTACATCAAGCATGGGTGGACGAGTGTCTGAACCATTGCTTGAGCGTCCTCGGCTCTGATGAGATGATTGTAGGCACGTTGGTAGACATGTTTACAGATTTCACGGGATTTTATAACTCTATGATTAAACCGGAAATAGATTCTTTCACGGATTTTACTAAATCAAGAAAACCGTATTAGAAACAAAATTAACCAAGTCGCTATAATCCTTGAACCAAGTCGCTAAGCACCAAGTCCCTAAGTAGCAACTCGCTAAACCTTAAATCGCTGTGAATCAAGTCGCTAAGCACAAGTCGCTAATACCCAAGTCGCTGAACACAAGTCGCTAAAGCACCAAATCGCTAAGCATACAAGTCGCTAAAGAGCAACTCGCTAAGTATCCAAGTCGCTAAGAGTCAACTCGCTAAGAACAATAAGGACAAGTCGCTAGAAACAATGAAAGCAAGTCGCTAACCCAACCAAGTCGCTAGCCGTAGTGGAACCTCCACTAACTTGTCTTGTTTGTCGACTTGTCTCAATAGACAAGTCGCTAAGCTCAAGTCGCTACGACTTAAACTACAACTCATAGAAATTACTAAAGCAAGTCGCTACGAAGAAAAACACTCAGAGACTCAAGTCGCTAAGTTGAAAAACTTCAAAACCACACTTTTCAATCCAAAACAAGCTCAACCACGGTGATTCAAGCTTTCCAAATCAAAACCCAAGCACTTACAATGATTCTAAACACAAAAGTACACTCAAAATTCAAACTTTAACACAAGAAATGATCCAAATGATGCAAAACCACTAAACTTTTCAAACTCAAAAACCATATAAAACCACTAGAAATCCAAGGATATGTAAGAGAGATGATCAAACCATGGCTCTTGATACCATTTGTAACATATTGGATTTCACAAACACATCAAAACATGATCACAAGTAGGCGTATAACTTAAGGTTTTTAGAGAGAGAAAGAGTTAGAGGTTTGGGAACTTAGTGAGAGAAAATGAAAGTATTATTATGAGCTCCAACTCTCTACCTTGGGAGGTAGAGTATTTATAGTCTTACACAAATCGCCACCTACGGGTGTGGATCGGGCATACGGTGGGTAAAGACCGTCCGTCCTCCACGGTGTTACTTAACTAAATACTACTTAACTTTAAATAACTACGACTACGAGCTTTCTAACGATTACATATACTTGAGGTGACCGACACTTTAATAACTGGATTTACTAAATCCTAACATTACTCCCTAGTTATCTCCTATTGATAGTTGAATTTTCCGTCCTTATTCTTAACACGTTGTGTCTTCTAAGGTCGTAGGGTATGCGCTTTTCCCGAACTCTTTGAGACTACCTTAAGGTTATTGCCTACGAAATCTCTAGGATTCATAAACTAACTCTAAGTTTACTTTTGGATGTTTAGCCTACAATAACTCTAGTTGATTATAAAGTAATGTTCACAAAGATTACTCAAGCATTAAAAACACAACGAATGACCTATCGCAATACTAGGTCAATCACAATTAAGATAAGAGACAACCAATCAATATTTAATACCTAGGTTTCATAGATCTAAGCAAACACACAAGTAAATTAGCCGGACATGGAAAACATGCAAGCATACACACAAACAATTGAAGACATAATTGAATTAATGAAGTAAATCACTTATCTTGTTGAAAAATAGGTATGGAACCCTAAGATATCTTAAGATAGCCAAAGTTAGGTTTAGGTTTTACTCCACAAAACTACCTCTCTTAAATTCTGAAAATTCAAATTCTACATATAGAGTTACAATATGAGACATCGTCACTCTTTATTTGTGGCCGTCGGTCGCCGCCATTAGGTTTTCGTCTTGGCCACGTCAACTTTGTGGCGTCAACCTATGGTTGTGGCGCGTCGCTTTCATCTTCGGCGCCGTCGGGATCCAAATCTAGGCCGTCGAGTTGTGACACTCTACTCTTTAAAACCGATGCCGTCAAGTGCAAATTAGCAATTTGGCTTCCGAGTCGTCTCAAACGTGTTGCGACGGCGTCGCCATTTAGTATGACGCCGTCGCCACATTCTCCAAAGACTTGAGTGTCTTGATTCTTGACTTTGGCGGTTCTTCATGTATTCGCGCTTTTCATCCGAATAAGTGTCATTCCAAAGAATTTGCCTTCAAGAGACCTAAAAAGTGAAAAGGAGCGAAATTAAGTAGTAACGGATATAGAAGTGGTAGATTAAGGGCTTAAATGACCCTTAAAAGTGTACCTTTTAAATCCTTATCAGTTTCCATTCCTTAGTGGGCATAGATCTATTCCTGTTAGGACAAAATTCATTAACTTTGAATGTGCGGCCAGTGGGTATCCATTGATAACCCATATTATTGAACTTTCTCCCTGTAGGTTTCCAATAATTACTAACCTTTTTCCAAATTAGCTTTCTGGCATCCTTAACTTGTTTTGCATTTCTTACATTTTTGACTGGGGATTTAACAACATTTTTCAACTCAATCACAGCACATTCATGATAAATACCAGAAACCAAACATTCATTACATGTTTTGCAAATAGCGGCGAATTGAATTAATTACGATGCGATTATAGGCGATACTAGAATCAACACGATTTGTCTTATTCAACTCAAACTTATTGTTCCTAGGGTGGTCTTCTACTTTTTTCCCTTGATCACTCTTGGCTCGCGATGTCCTATCTTGCTTTGTATTGCCTGGAGGCTTTGACTCGCTTACCTTAGTGTCACTAATTACTCCTATAGAAGGAACTATGGGAACATTAGTTGGTTTCATTACTTTCTGCATTCCTGGTCACATGCATATTTAGTACAAGCAGGCACCTTTGGTGCAACATTCTCACCACTGGTGATTGGCATTTTCCCTTTTACCTGACTCTTCAAATTCTCAATCTCTTTTTGCAAAGAAGTTATCTTTTCATTGTTCTTGTCACGAGTGACCTTAATTGATTCATATAACTCTTTGAAATGCAGTTTTACCTTTTCATTTTCTGCTAGAAAACACTCATTTTCATGTTGTAATACATTAATGATGTTTTGAAGATGAAAATTCTGAGAATCTAAAAGAGGAGGCATATGGGAGCCAGTCACTTCATTCTTTTCACCCTTCAATTGGGAAATTTAGGCTTTCAACCTTTTGATCATGTTACAATTTCGAATCTGTTCATCACGTTTGTTGATTTCAAAAACTACATCAAACTCAGGAGCATCCGAAGATGTCTTGGCATTTGAGGTTTTAACATTTTCTTTGAGATGTTGATATTTTAATTGTAAATCAAGATATTCAAATTCCAATTTAGAAAAATGTTTGACCATGTTATCATGATCATCCCTTTCGATTTTATCATGCAATTTTGAATTATTGGTCTCAAGCTCAATGACATGATCGTGGGAGAATTTCAAAGAAACAGAAAATTCATGAAATTGAGAAGCAGTAATGGAGTAATTAGTAACAGTGTAAAACACATTTTGAGCAATACATCTAGAAATTTAATTATCATTTAGGATGTGAAGATTCTTCCCCTCAATCTCATTACTTTTGAGCTCACAATGATAATCTGTAACCTCGTTTTCCATTTCATTAAACATTCTTTTCATATCTTTAACCTCAGTATCTATGGCCTTTTGAAGATTCTCAAATTGTTCTTTTAGTTGTTTAAAGAAAGGCATGACCTCGGGTAAGTAACATTCTTTTGTTTGCTCAAAACCCCTTTCCCCTTCAGTAATTCCCGTTGGAGTGATTCTCTTCTTACATATTTCTCAAAGTCAAAGAATAGTTGGTAAACTACATACAAGCTGACTAAGGTTTTGCTTTGGGTGGGAAGAGTTCTAGGCACTAAATGCATAGGTGCATTTGGAGGATACACAGTGGTTGGAGGAGATTTTCCACAAGGAGGATTCTTTTCAACAATATCATTAACTCTTTTTATCCATATCTTTCTTCTAAAACACTTGTTCAGGGGTCAATTGAGTATGAGGTCAAAACTTATTGAAGGCAATTCAGTTTTCCTTAGCATAATTTGGAGTTTTAAATGTAATTTTATACTCTATACACCAAGGAACTTTTAGTTTCTTATCCATTTTCTCTCTAGAGGCATCTTCTAATTCTCTATCCTCTTCAGTGTACTCTACACACGTAGGCTTTTGTCTAGGCTTAAGGATTTTATTGCCATCATAGATCACCTTTTGAGTAGCTTTTGCTTTCTTACCAAACTCGAGATGGGTTCCTCTACAAGGCTACTACTATGCTCATCGCTAATACTCTATGCTTAGTGATCATGTGAGCGATCAGAATGGTGTTACCTTGTACGTACAACTTGTTTTCAAGTTTTGTTTTTTTCAAAGTTTTTAGGTTGGAAAAATCATTTAAAAGTTTTGATTTCTTAGCATTGAATTCCTGTTTAAGCACTTTTATATTTTTTTGGTGTTCTTGCTTTTGCTTAACAGTTTTATTAAGCTTTTCTTGTAAGGAATTCAACTATTGTTTTAATATTTCTTCCCTAAAGTTACTTTTTCTGATAAGTGTACGCATTTGGTTATCCATCTCCTACTCACAGGTAGTCAATTCAAACTTAGCACGCTGTTCATATATGGCAACTTGTTCCTTATAGGCATTTAGTTCATAGGTCATGGAATCATCAGGTGCACATTCTGTGTATTCATCATATATACATTCATCATTGATGGCAGAAGATGCATCGCTTGGTACAATTATACTTTCATCTTGCTTCACATATTGATCATATGGGACAACATTGATACGACCCATATTTTCAATATTTGATTCAATGATTTCCATTGATTGTACTTCGTCATGAATCTTTTGCACATCAACCACATCGTATAGTTTCAATACCTCTGATATGATGGATTCCTTGGAGGGACTGGCTTGCTGAGGTGGAGAGACCATTGGTGTGATGTTAGCCATAAAAATAGTTTGTCTTGGTTGGTTCATCATCGACATCGAGTCAAATGCATCACAATTTGCAACTTGAAAGACATTGGGATTGCTCACAGGCCACACCATGCTTCGGTTGTTCATCCACATCGGCATCATAAGTTTTGGCATTTCCTCGAGAAGAAACAACAACTCTTCCTCATCCAACCTTTGCTCCATTGTCTTGAGCTTGCACCGGTAGCATCCTATCCCTAAAGTACTATGAATTTTGTGGACGTTTTGGTTGAGTGCGGTTCTAGCAATGTGTCCTTCCCTCCACAGTTGTAACACTTGATTGGCTTCCCTTGACCACGAGCCGCAATCCTTCCTCGATTCGATTTCCCATAACTTTGCACGGCTCCGTATTCCCATAACCGGTTCAACACCAACATTTCCTTGCTCATTATGTGGTAGACAAGCATTCTGCCTTCCTTGTACGTTTTGCACTACTACCTTTCCATCTTTAACAGTAGCATGATTGTGTAGATTAGATGCAGTTCTGAGATGATTGTTGGTGTGTGGAGTAAGATTCAAGTTTTGCTTAACCATTAGACCCAGTTGATTTGCAAAGTGTTCCATGAATGAGTCTGAAGGCATATACCCTGAATCCGGAATGAGTTTGTGATTACCTTCCCCAGTAGGTATGACTTGTGATGCTTTGGTACTTATTCCCATATTTGTGAAAAATGCAGTTGCATCATTTGAAGAACTTGCAGCTCCATCATTAGTATTGAATTTTTCCATGATCATTCGTTCAAATGGAGCATGCTTCTCATGTTGGAGCAAGTAAGCATACAGTTGCTCATAATTGGTGTGCCTAAGTCCTTTGTTCAATTTGACAGCAGTGACAAATTTGTGCCATTCAGGATTCATGTTGTTCACAAACTTGGAATTGAGCTGGATATTTGGCATTGTCATTTTGATATTCCTCATGTCATTCACAAGCTTGTGGAATCTTACATGATATTCAGTACCACTTTCCCCTGGGTTCATTTTAAAGTTCTCAAAGTCATCATACAACTGAGATTCTCTATCTTCCTTAGTTAGTTCAGAACCAGAGAGAAGCATTTGACATTATCCCAGACAGCCTTGGCTTCAGTGTTGTGATTGATCAGCTTGTAAATGTCCTTTGGAAAACCTTGAAGTATGATGTTTGAGGCTCTAATGTCAGCATCATATCTCTTCTTCTCCTTATCATCAAGCTCATCATACATTCTCGGTCTATCCAACATTAACGTAACATTTCCATCAGTTCTAGTTTAGTGAATGTCCTTAGTAGTTACGATTTGAAATGGTCCTTCATCAATAGACTTAAGGATGTTAACCCCATTCTCTTTTCCTAAGAAATACAATCTGATTCTTTGAGCCGAAGAATCATAATCGGTTTTATCAAGCATGGGAGGACGAGTATCGGATCCTGCAGCTTGAATGTCACCAGCAATGGAAGAAGTGACTGTAGACATGATTCCTAAGTACACGGGATTTTACTCTTTGATTTAACCGGGAAATAGATTCTTTCACGAGATTTTACTAAATCAAGAGATAACCGTAAAATGTATCACAAAGAAATGACAAGTCTCAATAGACAAATTGCACAACTGACAAATCGCTTCAGTCAAATCACACAACTGACAAATCATTTCTGTCAAATCGCAGTGGTAACAACCCGCTTCTGTCAAATCGCTGTCAATACAAATCGCTTAACTATCAAATCGCTTAAGTGTCAAACCGCAGTCGATACAAACCGCTTCCATTAAAACACTTTGTGACAAGTCGCTTAAGTGACAAACCGCTTAAGTGTCAAATCGCTTAAGTGACAAACCACTGGGGAACACAAGTACTTCCACTACTTTGTCCTTTTTTGTCTCTTTGTCTCAACACAAAAACCGCTTAGGTGACAAACCGCTTCCACAAAACAAGTCAAACCGCATAAAACACTTATCAAACCGCTTAAATGTCTGATCAAACTGCTTCAACGAAATCAACACCGAGAGACAAACCGCTTCTTTGAAAAACTTCAAAAACTAAACTTTTTCAATCCAAAACACTAAAACCAAGATGATTGAGGCCTTCCAATCCAAAGCCTAAACACTTATGATGATTCTAAACACAAATGTACTATCAAAATTCAATCTTTAACACTAAATATGATCCAAATGATGAAAACTACTCAAAACTCATTCAAACCCAAAAACCTATGAAAACCACTAAAAATCCAAGAACATGTAAGTTAAGTGATCAAACCATGGCTCTTGATACCAATTGTTACATATTGGTTTTCACAAACACATAATCAAACACACAATAGGGTCGAATGAGTTAGGTTCTAGAGAGAGAAAGTGAAGAGAGTTGGGAACTTTAGTGAGACAAAGAAAAATGTATTATGAAAGCTCCAACCCTTTGCCTTGCAAGGCAAAGGGTATTTATAGTTAGTTACATGAGGCACCTCCTACGGGCTGTGGATCAGGCATACAGTGGGTAAAGACCCGTTCGTCCTCCACGGTGTTACATAACAAACTAATAACTATCACTAAATGACTACGACTACGAGCTTTCTAACGAATACATATACTTGAGGTGACCTAGTCTTTAACTACCGGATTTTCTAAATCCTAACAAGTACATTACCTTCAGAGCCAAAGACTCATAAACCATCTCTCAAACTTACACCCGTTATAAAACCTTGTTGAATGAATTGTCAAATGATGGTGTCAAGTTGTCCAAATATGAAATTAATGTTGGTTTTGTTAACAATCTCCCTAAGAAGTGGTTGAACTTTTCTCAGGGACTTAGAAATGCAAATCATTATGAGACTCTTGAACTTCCTGAAATCTACAGGAAATTCGTCTATGAAGATAATCTCATCAATAGGCGATACCCTGATTTGAAGAAGTCTCAGGATGTTAAAAAGTCCTTGACAACCACTTCAACACCCATTTCAACTGCCTTCTTTTCAAACAGTGTGGTTCAAGATTTTCAGGAAAATTTTGACGATGAGACTGATGAGAGAACTAGCGAGGAGTACTTGAATGACTTGAACATTGAGTTTCAAGAAAGGTCACTCCTTGCTAATTCTAAAAGATTTATAAGAAGGAACAAAAACTTTTCTAATGATAAAGCTAATGAAGACACCGAGTGTTTTAAATGTCACAAAAGGGTCATTTTGCTAAAGATTGTTTTTCAAAAACTGTTTCAGAACCCTCTTACAAACCCTCAGGGTCAAACTAGTCCTTAGGTTTTAACAAAGTTTCAACCAAAGCTCTTTCAGTCTCCTCAAATTTATCAAAATAAGTCTGACCAAAACAAAGTCGTTGATTTTGAAGCAAAATATATGAAAGTTAAGGCCAAACTAGCCATTCTTGAGGCCACTCTCTCAGAAACTACACAAAATGTTAAATCTGTGCAGGGAAAAAACAAGGGCCTTGTAGCTGAAGTCTTTGACTGGGATGAAGAGCCAGTCTCCTCAGATGATGAAATGGTGCAAGTCAGTGCACTGATGGCTCTCTCGGAAGAGAACAAACTAGTAGTTGGAAAGAATCACGCTAGGAATGGTGAATGGGTTATAACATCACTATGAAGAAGGTAAACATCTTACTTTCCATGGATGATGATTCAGACTGGCAGTCTTTCATAAATTATATTAATGTTGACCTTAAGTTCATAGACGGGCAACGATTAAATCTGTTTTCCAAATATGACAAGTTAAGTTTTGAATTAAATAAGTGTAAGGATGAACTGCTTATTTTAAAATAAGCCAAACTTGAGGCTGTTACACTGCAAATTCAAAACTCTGAATTAGTAAAACGAAATCAAGCTCTTCAGGAAGAACTTAAAAAGAAAAAACAAATCATTGAAAGCTGGACCACTAAGAACCCCATAGTCTATGAAACTGTTCAAACCCCCAGTAACTAAAAGAGAATACTAGGTGAGGATCAACTAACTGATACTCTCGGTGAAGGTCAAAGTCCCAAACCTTTTGTGTCTGCTGGTTTGCTATGCCTAAACCCAGTGATTGGGTTGAAAGGGTAAACCCTGATAGTAAGATACCAAACTTCGATTCTGGAAAGATACTTGAACTTGAAAGTCAGGCACTCAAGAGCATGCTTGGACTTCCTGATGTACCCAGTAGTACTGAACACATCACTAAGTATGAAGCTGAATCACAAGCACCGCTTCCACCTCTGAAATCACTTCAGGGAGCTGCACCTAGCTCTGAGCTTACTTTTTACAATTCAACCCTCACTCTCCTAGAGAAAGGTCAGGCCTTGGTAGAACAATATTGAAAAGACCAGTAAAACCAACCCAAGAAGATTCAGTTCCTACTGAGACTTCCACATCTTCAGTTCCTACTGAAGAAGACCTAATCAAGCAGTTGACTGAACTTGTGTGGAAATTGAGTGAAAAGATGAACTCAACTGAGAAGGTTCTTGATTCAAAAATCAATGAACCAAAGTGATAAGGATTTAAAACGTATGATTTTAGGGGTCATTTAAGCTCTATTTTTACACATTTTATATCCGTTACTGCTTAATTTCGTTCCTTTTTTACTTTTTAGGTCTTTTGGAAGCAAAATGCTGGAATGAAGCACATTTGGACGAAAAGGAGCAAATACATGAAGAAAATGGCAAAGTCAAGATCGAAGCCACTCAAGACTTGTTGGGAATAATCTGTTATCACTGATAGTTGTGGAAGACACTGCTTGGATTGCACTAGCAGTGGAAACGTATTACCACTGCTAGTACATTATTACCATTGCTATTATATAATGGTTAGGAAAACGTGTCTGGATAAGTATAGAAAAGATCTTGTGTATATTCTATATTGTTAGCTTTATACTTATCTTGTAAAGGACTCCTTGTACTATAAAAAGAGGTCCTAGGTCATTGGCTTAGGTATCTAATTACTTACGTATTACTCACAAAGGCTTCAAGGTGTAACCCTAGTGATAAGCAAAGATCACTCGTATTATTCATTAATAATATTGGAGCTTAAGTTTTGTGTTTAATCTGTGTTTACTTACAATACATCATACAATCCGTCTTCTAAGTATTACTAAGTAAATTCCGCGTGCTTATTAATACAAAATATCATTGACACAAGGTGTGTGTTTAGATCCATCAAGTGGTATCAGAGCGAAGGTTCTGATATTTTGTTTTAGAAGATCCAAGGAATAAGCTTAACCTACTCACTCAATTCAATGGAAATGGAAAACAACGAGTCCAACTCTTCTACACCAAGGCTACCTAAGCTCAAACTTAATGAGTTTGAGATGTGGAGGATATTGATTGAGCAATACTTTCTCATTCAGTAATATGCTTTATGGGAGATCATCTTAAATAGTGATTCTTTCTAGCACGTGACAAAGACACGAAAGGTTGGTGACACGATGTGGTGACCATTTATGTGCACGAATCTAGTTACGAAAAGGCAATCAAGAAGAATGATCAAAAGGCTAGAAGTTTGTTCGATGACTCTCCTAGAGACCGGATCATAGCATTGACAAGTTCAAGACGCTAAAGAACTTTTGAAGAGATTTGCTCGGTGTTTGGTGGTAATGATGCTACAAAGAAGACACAAAAGACATTGTTGAAGCAAAGTTATGAAAACTTCTCTCGCTTCAAGCAATGACTCACTTAATAGCATCATCACCAAACTCGAATATTGTAACACAACTAAGCGTGTTTGGCATTGAGGTAGAAAATGAAGACCTCAATTTGAAGTTTCTAAGAGTTTGCCTTGAGTTTCAAACTAATGTTACTATCTCGGGAAAACAAAGCAGATATTGAAACAATGAAGCTCAATGATCTTTACAACAACTTCAAACTTATTGAACAAAGGTTGAAGAAGTCAGGGAAACTTGGTACAAGCTATAGTAGCTTGGCATTGTTGTCAACCTCTGTTGATAGTGATGATTCTGAAGATGATAGTGATGATGATGATATTGCCACTGCTGGTTCTACAGTTTCCACTGGTAATGTTAGTGTTACCACTGCAGGTTCAAAGAGGAAGATTGCTAGTATTGGAGATCCTACCTTTTATGCTTTCATCTCCACTCAAGTTAATGGCTTTATATTAACTCATGAAGACATAGAGCAAATTGATGAAGATGACTTGGAAGAGATGGACATAAAGTGGCAGATAGCTCTTCTTAGCATGAGGGCTAGGAAATTCTACAAGAAGACTGGCAAGCCTATTCACATCAATGGTGGTGAAACTGCAGGCTTTGACAAGAAGAAAGTGGAGTGCTTTAACTGCCACAAGATGGGACACTTTGCTAGAGAATGTAGAAGACCAAAGACCAAGAACAGCAGTCTACTTGGTACAAGCAAAGAAGGAACCAAGCGTGGAAGAACCAAAGGCAATGTTGGCTATTGATGGTGTGAGCTATGATTGGAGTTTCATGGTCGATGATCAAGAGGAAGAATCTTGGATGCTTCTCTTGTTTCTCTTGAATTTGCTCTCATGGCTTTCTCTGACTCTGAGGTACAAAACTTTGAAAGTTGTTCTAAAACATGTAGGGCTGCTAGAGAAGTAGAAAGACTTAATGAATCTTATGAAAGTCAAAGAACAGAGTTGATTGCTGCTAATTATGTTGTGACAAACCTTAGGAGAGGTTTAGCTGTATTAGAAAAATAACTAGAGCACTATAGAGATAATGAGACTAAATATAATGATGATATGATTCTTCTTAGAAGAGAGGTAGAACATACGATTGCTGTGAATGAGGCTTTCCAAAAAGAGCTTGATAAACTTAAGAAGATAAATGAGAATGTCAATTTAACTGTTGACACCTGTTATTATCAGTATAAGTCAATTGATAAAATTTGGAATGCTCAAATACATAGTAAAGTTAAGTCTGGTATGGGTTATAATATAGTGCCTCCACCACTAAGGGGTGTTCATTCACCTCCAGGTATAGATTTAGCTCATACAGGTCTAGAAGACTTTCAGGATCTTGATCTTGAATATGGTCCTCCCAAAACTGTGAAATGTGAGGAAGAGGTTAAGAATAATAATGATGTTTTTGAGAGTGCTAGTGACTCATCAGTTGTTGATGAGAATGTTAAAAAGAATGTAGAGACTTCTATCCTAAAAGTTGTTAATACTGTTACAGAGGAACCTAGGAAACAAGCTAATAAACCTAGATCAAGCTGTAAGGTATCTTTGAGATGTATAGGAACAAGTCTCTGACTCCTAGGGGTAACGGAGGAGTTGGAATCATGTTAAATCTCAACAACTAGGTAGTGATTTTGTGATGCACAATAAGGCATGCTATATCTGTAGTAGTTTTGATCATTTACATGCTTATTGTGACTATCATGTTGGAAAAAGGAAGTCCATGGAAATAAAAGGGTGGAGTCTAACGGGTTTCAAAATAATGTACACCCTAATCCACACGACAAAATGGTCCCAAGAGCGGTTCAACTAAGAAGTGGCCTCAAAACTTTTGCCACCGCAAAAGCTGTAACATCTTGCTACTTTAAGTCACTTTGTTAAAAGTGCAAAGTCCAAAACAAATTTTGCAAAATCTGCACAAACAGGAAAGGAACTTTTCAAACTAAAAGGTTCATTATAACTAACGGTGGGTACCTAAAAGCAAACCGTAGCTTCAATGCTCATTCAAAAGTCACCACCGCAAGGGTTGTAAACCGAAAAAAGGTGGACATGGGCAATCTTTGTGAAGGCCTCGGACGTTGGGAATGGAAACCTAAAGGAACTTCCTCTACAACCAATCCCAATGGTGTATCAATGACCTTTGATAGATTTAACTATATTGATACACGAGGCGATCCAAGTCAATCATGGCTTGGTTCCCCAAAAGAAACTAACTCTTTACTTATATGCGGGAACATCCAAGGACAAAAGATCGGATCAAGGATATCTGAGATAGTGGGTGTTCAAGGCACATGACTGAAACAAGTCCTATCTCTCGATTTTGAACATTATGATGGACGGTATGTCGGTTTGGAGGAGGAGTAAATGGTAAAGTTCTTTGGTAAAGGAGTCATCAAACGGTAACTTAGACTTTCAACTGTGTATTATGTAAAAGAGCTTAAGTCTAATCTTTTCTTGTGTCAAAAATGTGTGACAAGAAGAACAATGTTCTTTTTACCAAAGATATGTGCTTTGTTCTCTCTAAGGATTTTAAGATGCCTGATGAAAGTCAAATTCTTCTTAAAATTCCTAGAAAAGGTAATCTATATAGCTTTGATATGAACAACATTGTTGCTAAAGATGATTATGCTTGCTTGCTTGCAAAGGCCATAGTGGATGAATCCATGTTATGGCATAGAAGACTTGGTCATGTTAACTTCAAAACCATTAATAAGATTGTCAAAGATGGTTTGGTGAGAGGCTTACCTCATAAAAGATTTGAAAATGATCAAACCTGTGTGGCTTGTCTTAAAGGCAAACAATACGAGCTTCTTGCGGTCAAAGTTGGTTAACTCTATTGCTCACCCACTTCAAATGTTACATATGGACTTATTTGGTCCTACATCGGTGGCGACTTGAATCTAAAGTATTGTCTAGTGGTGATGATGATTTTAGCGAGGTTTACATGGTTTTCTTTCTTAGAACCAAGGATGAAACAACAGCATCCTCAAGATCTTTATCACGAAGTTGAAAACCAATATGATATGAAAGTTAAAATCATTAGGTGTGACAATGGGATGAATTCAAGAATAGAGTTATGGATGATTTTTGCGAGATAAAGGTATTAAAGAGAATTTAGTGTTGCTAGAACTCCTCAACAAAATGGTGTTCTTTGAGAGGAGAAGCAGGACACTAATAGAGGTCACTAGAACCATGTTGGCGATTCTAAATTGCCAATCACTTTTTGAAATTTGAAGCGGTTAACACTTGCATGTTATGTGCAAAGCAGGGTTTTAGTGGTAAAACAAAGAACAAGACACCTTATGAGTTATTTAGGGTAGACCTCCTATCCTTGACTTCATGAGACCATTTGGATGTCATGTATCTATTCTCAATACCATAGATTATCCGGAAAAGTTTGATGAAAAATCGATGAAGGGTATTTTGTTGGGTATTCCATGGTCGAGAAAGCTTTTAGAGTATTCAACTTAAGAACCCAAAGATTGAATAGAATCGCATGTTGAGTTCTGAAAACAAAGAAAATCTCAAAGGCCGGTCCGAAAAGTCATGTTTGATCTTGATACTTTAACCAATACTATGAATTATGTGCCTATCTCTACGGTGCATCTTCTTTTGATTTTGCGAGTTCGGAAGAGTTTCTTGATGATGATGAACCAAGCAAGGATCATGCAAATGATCAAGATGAATTCGATATACCACTTTGGGACTATGCGAGATAATGATGATATACCTAAAGTCGGAGATGCTCACCCTTCTAATGACTTTGGAAAGGAAGGAGTAGCAACTTGAATCTTGAAAATTAAAGCGGTGGAAATTGATTCCACGCTAGGCGAAAGTTTCAACGCAACACCGGATGTGGAAATTACAACTCGATTCTGAGGAAGCTCGAGCCAATGATGTTGAAATTTCAAATATGCCAAGTGAGATTGCGGTTCCTCGGACTCCCACACTTCTATCCATAAATCACATCCTCTTGAAAATGTGATTGTGGATGTCTATTCACCTGTGAAGACTAGAAGACAAACAAAGTTGCCTGATATTCATGGATTTATAAGTAAAATATAAGAATCTAAGACTCATGAAGGCAAGAATGAATGTCTCTTTATGTGTTTTCTGTCACAAATGGAGCCAAAGAATGTTTACAAGGCACTTGAAGATGAAAGTTGGGTGGAAGCAATGCAAGAAGAGTTGCTCCAATTTAAGCTTCAAAAGGTTTGGGTGCTTTGTGATTTGCCTTCTGGCAAGAAGGTAATAGGTACTAAATGGGTGTTCAGAAACAAGAAGGATGAAAGAGGAATTGTTATCAGAAACAAAGCTAGTCTTGTGGCTCAAGGATACACTCAAGAGGAGGGTATTGACTATGAAGAAGTGTTTGCCCCAGTTGCACGAATTGAAGCAATCAGGCTGTTCTTAGCCTATGTATCCTTTATGGGCTTTAAAGTCTATCAAATGGATGTAAAGAGTGCTTTTCTATATGGGCAGATTGATGAGGAGGTTTATGTCTCACAACCTCCAGGCTTTGAAGACCCTGAATATCCTAACAAAGTACACAGGGTAGTTAAAGCTTTGTATGGCTTGCATTAGGCACCAAGGAAATGGTATGAAACCTTAACTACTTATCTTCTTGCTAATGGGTTTCATAGAGGTAGAGTGGATCAAACTTTGTTCATCAAGAAAGACAAAAATGATATCTTGCTGGTTCAAGTGTATGTTGATGATATCATTTTTGGATCTACAAAGACAGAGATGTGCAAAGAATATGAGAAACTGATGAAAGAAGAATTCGGATGAGTTCTATGGGTGAACTCACATTCTTTTGGGACTTCAAGTACAACAAAGGCGGATGGTATTTTCATCAATCAAGATAAATATGTGGTGAGATACTAAGGAAGTTCAAGTTCAGCGATGCAAAGTCATCAAGCACCCCGCAAACAAGACTACACATCTACTCTTGAAGGAAAATAGTGGTGAACCGGTTGATGTGCACATGTACGGGTCTATGATTGGTTCTTTGATGTATCTTACATCATCTAGACCGAACATCATGTTTGCGGTGTGTGCACATGCAAGGTTTCAAGTCACTCCCAAGTTCTCTCACTTGACTACTTTGTGAAGAAGATTTTCGGATATCTTAAAGCATTTCCTACTACGGGATTGTGGTACTCCGAGATTCTCCTCTGATCCGGTTACTTACTCGGATAGTGACTATCTTGGAGCTAGTTTGGATAGAAAATCTACAACGGTGGATGCCAATTTCTTGGCAGATTAGTTTCATGGCGATGTAAGAAACAAACTATGGTGGCTAATTCATCAAGGAGGCGGTATGTGGCCACCGCAAGTTTACGTGCTCAAGTTCTATGGCTTGAATCAACTTTTGGACTATGGGTACAATTTCATGAATACCATCATTCATATTGACAATAGTAGTACCATTTGCATTATTAAGAATCGAGTTCAACACACAAAGACTAAACATATTGAAATTAGACACCATTTCATAAGAAACCCTTATGAAAAGGACTAATTCAAGTTGTCAAAATTCATATTGATGACAACTATGCTGATTTATTAACAAAAGGACTTGATGTGGGTAGATTTTAGTACTTGGTAACAAGTATTGGAATGCTAAATCCAGAAACTTTTTTTGTCAAAGTGTCTTTGGTGTTGAGTGGAAGTTTTTGGGTACTAATATTGTTGTATAAGTTTGTATATGTTCTGTGCTTGTGTTTTTGCTTGTTCAATAACTTTTATGCAGCATAGATGGGAGTTGATCTTATAAGGTGTATAACTGAGATACACAACAAATGATTATTGATTCACCATGTCTAATCCACATAAGAATCAACTAGTCCAGAGCAAACGGCTACTCGTAAAGACTTGACAAATCCGTTTATGGTTGATAGTTTACCAAAAACTATATGGTTATCAACTCACCATATTCTTTATGATTAAGAGTTGGCTAGTCCATAGCAAACGGCTCATGGTAAAGACATATCAAATCTGTTGATATCGGTAGTTTGCTAAAAACTATGATTAGAGCGATCTAGTTTTCATATGTTTTCTTTACCACGCTGCTCTTTGAAATTTTGTAAAAATTTACCCTTTGCTAGTTCACGCTTTCCTTGACGGTGTTCTTTTACTCTTGTTGTTCTAGCCGTTACAACTGTTGTGTCAGTAACAAATTTTTTACTAGCCGTTGTAGAAAAATTGCTTTCCATATATATATATATATAGGGTAACTTCTAGAGAATTATCTACTTTCCTATTTGATATTTATCCTCTAAAGATAAATACTTTCCTTAGATAATTTTTCTTGCGCTACACTCTTAAACCCTACCTCTATCTATCTTTTGTCTCAATTGGCTAGTTATTCCTTCAATAATTACTAACATATTATCGTTTTTCATCAAAAGTTTCTATGGCACCATTAAAATTTGAAGATGAGCACAACCAAGTGGCCTACCTACAAAAGTCAAACGAGAAGAGTGGCCGTGTTTTTCATCAGATTGTGGACTTTCTCAATACTAACCATATAAGGTATGCTTTGCTTTTAAAACCCACAATCTATATATCTCAAATCAAAGCAGTTTTGGACTTACTCATCCATAACACTTGAGAATAGAGATACACATGAAGCGATGGATGCTCTAAGAGCCACTGTGGATGGGGTAACTATTGATGTTCTTGAGGCATCCACGAGGAGAGTTCTCCAATTGGATGATCTCAATGGTATCATCACATTACCTATGCCGATATACATGATACTTTATCATCCATGGGGTATGATACCAGCGATAAAAGGATACTTTCAAAAGAGTGGTTTTGTCCCCAATGGAGATTTTTGATACATACTCTTTTACATTGTCTCGGTCCAAAGAAAACATCTTGTGAGAAATTTAGTTCAACCATGGCTTACCCTTTCGTTTGTCTAGCCACTGATAAGATTTTTAAGTGGTCAAAATATATTTTTACAAGTATGACTGGCAATGTAAAGAGTTCAACAAAATTTTTAATGTATCCAAGGTTTGTGCAAGCAGTGCTAAATGAGTTTCAACTGCAACCCCATACTAATATTTATAAAATCTGTTGTCTCAAGCCTAAAGTTTTTCAAAACATGAACAAAGATGGCAACATGATTTTTACACCTCTCTTAACTCAAATGCTTGCAAAGATTTCACCTGAACAAAACACACCCATAATCTCTGTTCCAAACATTGATTATACTTCACCTATTTCTCACACCTATGAGAGGAGACGCAAACAACCAACTTCTTTCATGACAACACAGCATGTTTCTGAACCTTTTGGTCTAGGAACAAGCGTTGGTAGTTCTAGACTTCAACCTAGTCTAACTAGGGATGAATCGAGCCATTGCCCCATGATTCACCTCTCCCAACAGTCGCACGGTTGGAAGTGATGAGGCGATGGGCAACAATTGGAATTGATGGTTTTGTGTACAAAGTTAGCCAAGGAGTTGAATCTCTGAAGGACTGGCACATGTTAAGAAGCGGCATGCCAAGGATATTAAACACTTAAACGAGGAGATTCAGACCTTGAAGGAAGAGTTGCAGGGGTTGAAAAAGCAAAGGAAAACTGTAAAGTTGGTGATCTCATCTTCATCCTCACCTAATGATGGTGATTCAGCTGGTTTTGATCAAGATTTGGGTAATTCTCCCAAGCAGGGGAGGAAAAGCAGTGCGAAACTCGGGGAGGAAAATTGATTTTGAAGATGAAGGTGTTACTAGTAAAGGTGCAAAGGAAGGCGATACTCGAGAAGAGCAACTAGAGCAAGATATTTTACATCTCTGCGATGATCCAATTTCCACCGCAGAGCCAAATATTCCCACCGATGAACATAATGTTGCCACCGCAAGTGAAGAAATTGATAAGCAGGAAGAAAGATAAAGGTAAAGCGGTTATGGAAAGTGAAGAGCAACTGGAAGGAAGATTTCAAAGAAAGAACAAGTTCATATTGCTCATGATAAAGAAGTTGCTAAAAAGATATATGAATATGAAGTTGCTGAAAAGAAAAAGCTTGAAGAATTGGAAGTTGCACGCTTTATGGAGGCTAAAAGGTTGGATAGATTGGAAAATCCTATTTCCACTGTTCAACCTACAAGACTTAGAGAAAAGACTCGGAGTTCACTATGTACCTACTGAAAAAGAAATTGAGTTCTTGATTACAAATGATCCATGATCAAGAAGAAGGCAATTGACCTTGTAGTGATGCATCTTTAAGCGAAGAACAAAGAACTGCGCTTAAAAGATTTTATCTGAGATGAAGAATAATCAAGCACTTCAAGAGGCTATTGTTTCGATCAAGAAAGGCCAAAAGAAACCAAGACAACCAGCTAAGGCACAAGTTATTGCATACATGAAGACTTATTGTTGCAATGTTGGTGGTTGGAAGAGACATCAATTCAAAGGAATGTCGATGATAAAGTTGAAAGTATCTACTACGAGTTCTTAGATTTGATAAAGATTTCATTCCAATGGACTCGAAGAAGAAGCAAGAAGACATCTGATTTGAAAAGAAAGGCCAAAGATAGTGAATCTCGATGGTAAGAAGACCAAGTTTCTTTGAAGAACAAGAAGTTCCAAGCGAGAAGTTCATTGAAGAACATATGACCGGAATGATTGTGATAGAAGAAGAAGATATTTATCAAGAACCACTTTGCAAGTTAGACATCCTATCATTGATTGGGAAGTTTACACTGCTAGTAATTTTGCTCCAACATGTAAGATCACAAGGCTAGGTGGTGAAACTTCATCATTCATTCAATTTGAAGATCTCATCAAAGCTTTTGACAGAGATGACTGATCTGTGCTAAACCAGTCAAGTCTAATCACACAAGCTAGCCACTTGTGAATGGCTAACCATAATAGACTTAAAACTGCTTAAAATACAAATGCAATGAAGTCCTGGAGAATAGAATGAATTCCCGGGTCGTTAAGTCCCACGGAGACTCAATGGTGTGTAAACACTTGATCAGACGATAGAATGATCACTAATGATAGTGATCGATGAAAGCAGTTGATTGAACAATTATAACTAAGGAAAAAGGAAATAAATTACGAGGCTTAAATGCAAATTAAGAAAATTAAAAGATAAAATATATTAAATAAACGCTATCACTATTTTTAAAATGATGAGCGTTTAAAACCTAAAACATACGTTTAAATAAAATTACGTAACGTCACGAAATAAAGCGTGAAAATAAAGAAGGAAAATACCTACGGATATGAAAAATACATTTTACAATCCTAAATATAAAAGAAAATTATTAGAAAAGGAAAATTATTTTACAACTATTTATTAAATTATTATTAATTAAAACTATTTATTAAGTATTTAAAATGCACTAAAATAGAAGAAAATACAAAATTAACCTAGAAAATGAAATTATACCTTAGAAAAATCTAAAATATGATAAAACTTATTTTAAAACTGAAAATATATTTTTAGACTTTTTATGTATTTATTATTAATTTAAAACTATTTAAAAGTAATTAAAATGCTAGAAAATACTATTTAAACCAAGAAAATTATGGAAAAATATTTTTTGGCTTTTATATTTATCTTAACTTAAGAAAAATGAAAAATTATTTTTTGAACCTTTTCTTAATTTTTGTATTAAATGCTATTTAAAAATGCTAAAAAAACTAATTTAAATCAAGAAAAATAGCAAACAAGCTAGGAAAAATCTGAAAATTTCAGGAAAAGCTTAAAATAATATTAGGAAGCTAGGAAAAATAGAAAAACAAGTGCTTGTGTGGAGGAAAATGAAACTGATGTGCAAAGTGCTAAGAAATAAGCACTTGGAATAAGCTAGTGAGCACCAAGGGCCACCAAACTGAAACATAAGCTTGGATAAGCTAAAAGAGCCAAAATGCAACAAGTCTCAACAAGCCTAAACCACTGATTTGTAATTATAACAGATTTGGATGATTTGAGCTTATGAGCTAAGATAAGTCTTGAGGCCAACTTAGAGCTTATGCACAAGCCACTCAATAAGCTAAGACTTAAAACAGAAAATTGGAACTTGAAGGAGACCTGGCTGAGAACTAATAAACCAAAGAAGAGACCTAGATGAGCTCAAATAAGCTCTGTGACAGGGCATGCAAGATCTGCTGAAACACATGCGACTAAGTGCTCTGCAGCAGGGCATATAAGCTCTCATTCACAAGCTGTTTGAGACTTCTAAAAATTGACAAAATTCCACAAAATAATAATAAGAAACAAGACCGGTGAACTTTTAAAACTACAATTTTCATTGAAATTGGTCCAGAAATGAATCCAAGAAAATTCACCCTATTTGAGCCCAAAACTGAGTTTTCAAGCTTTTTTGACTTTTTAGCAGTTTTGGAGTTCTGACTTTTTCCAACTTTGAGAGTGATTTATGGACTGATGTTAAGATATTATGATGAAATAAAGTTAATGCAGGCTAGTTTTATGATTGTTGAACACAAAATAAACTTTTGAGTTTGTAAAACTCCAACAGTTAAGCAATAAGACAGATTTTTGTGATGTTTGACTTTAAGGTTTTGCAGGTACAAGTTAAAGACAGGAATGAGTACACTAGGGCTATACAAACATAAAACATCAACATTCCACCACTGAGCAAACCCCTATGACAGTTAATTCAGCAGATCCAAACACACCTTTGTATGACTGTTTTGAACTTAAAATGAGATTACCACTGATTAGGCTATAGCAGACACTAAAACTGATTCTAATATCCTAATTATTACTTAATTAAACAGGCTTAAACCATCCTTAACCACAAATACAGATACAAAGACAAAATGTAAACTGAATGAAAAATGGAATTGAGATTAATACTCACAGGTGTCCAACTGGTATGCAGGCTAAAACCAAACCCAATCCTATGCTAACCTATCTATTCCAACCCATATCCATCCTCTGCAACAGCTATAATCATCACCATTCCCAATTTGCATCAACAGTTGACTTTTGTTGACCATCAACCAAACTTGCTTGAAATGGATGCTTAAGCTTACAAAAAGCTTTGATAAGCTTAAATAAACTGATTTGAGTTTAAAAATGCGCTTCTAAGAGCTTATGAATAAGAAATGGAAACTGAGATTTTCAACAGTTAACTTAAAACTTGGAATCTATATAAAAGACTTGGATTGATGTTCAAAACACATTACAAAGATGATTTAACATAAATGTGATACCAAGAAACTGAAATTACAACATTTTAACTAAAACTAAAACATTTAATTAAAAAACGACATTAAAGAAAGAAAATAAAACTAGCTACTTCTTCTTCTTCTTTCTCTTCTTCTATTTATATGAAAAATGTCTTCCCCACTTGTTTCCGATCAATTCCACTTAAATTCGAGCCATTGGATAGCTTGGAGTGATCATGGCCGTTTGATGCATTTTGGCGCCAAAAGGTTTTAGCGGTGGAAGGATTGAGTGTTAAGGGAGGATCATTTAATGATTCTTGTTTTGTGGTGGAGGTGGAGGGACAAGGGAGTAATATGTTGGTGGGGGATGGTTGTGTTGAGATATTGCGGGGGTAGCGGTGGGAAGACGAAGAAAAAAAGTAGCGGGGGTTTATTGTTTTGACGAGATTTGACCGGGTTTGGGGTTGGGTAAGCGGGTTGGATGGGTAAAAGGTGAGTTGGGCTTATATTGGGCTTGGGATAGTTAAGGGTTTGGACTTAGGATTAAAATTGAACCCATTAAGTAGATTAGGGACCAAACGTGTACAATTCGAATCTCCGAGGACCAAAGCGTAACCTTTTCGAAAATGTAGCCCAAGGTTTGGTCTTGCCAAATCAAATAATATAAGGACCATATTTGCCATCTTTGAAAATTCCAAGGACTAAACATGACATTTTCAAACTTAAAGGACCTTTTACGCCATTTGACCAAAGATTCATTCAAGGACCATTTTGATAATTTAAAATATTTGGGGACCTTGAATGATATTTTCTTTATTTAGATATACGAGGGATTGTTTTGACAACTTTTGAAACTTGGGGACTAAAGCGCCAATTTTGCAAACTTGATCGTTTTCATCGATTTTGATCTTTTGCATTTAAAACACATAAAACAACGATTTGTGATATTTTCATCATTTTGATGCATTTTGAGTATTTTCGGATGTTTTGCGATCTAGATAGTACAAAAATGATGAGTATTTAGACACTCATCAATCCCCACACTAAGATATTGCTAGTCCTAGCAATGATTTGAAACTTTAATGGATTTTAAAAACTCTTTACCAAAAGCCATCACTACGGAGTAGCCAATTGTTTCAATTCAAGTAAGAACCTTGGTACAACGATAACCAAATGATTTTGAGCAAACCACCGACTTTCAACGGTTTTGATTTGTCTTTACGAAGCCGTTTGCTCGGACTAGCCAACTCTTAGATAAATTATCACTATTATCTTTGGTGAGTGATTACCAATTATGGTTTTTCCACTCCCTTTACCACAAGCCATAAACTTGTGGGCTAGCCAACTCTTCACTTTTAGGATATGGTGAAATGAATACCATACAATTTTGGGCAAATTGCAAGCCGTAAGCGGTTTGATATATCTTTACCAAGAGCCGTTTGCTCTGGATTAGCCAATCCTTTGTTTATCAAACATGGCGGATGATAACCATAAAATTGAGTAAGTGAAAACACTTACTCCAAAAAAAAATTTTGGCCAAAACAGGGGAATTGGGTGGATAATACATGATAAAATTCGTGAGAATTTCCCCACACATAGAAATGAATATTGCCCTCAATATTCAAAGTACAAGCGGTTATGCGAAACGAGAACGTAAAGGGAAATACTACGGCCATTATTTTGAAAGTTTTTTTTTTTTTTTTTTTTTTTTTTATATATATATATATATATATATATATATATATATATATATATATATATATATATATATATATATATATATATATATATATATATATATATATATATATATATATATATAACATGTGGGCATCACCCCACACTTAGGTGGTAGAAAGGGTAAGAAGTCGAAATATGGGTGAAAACCCATATGGTGTGTCTCTTTGTTTTTGATTTCCGAGTCGCTAGCTTGACTAGACCCCAATTCATTGGTTCATGGGAAGCAAAGTGGAAGAAACAATCTCAATCGGACTTTCGTTCAAGATGTTTGGATAAACATTGAAGCACGCGAAAGTTCCACACCGATGAGATATAGAGAGCAGACCCGGCTCACAAATGATAAATGAAAATGCCGGGTCGAAGATAGTATCCTCATTCCGAAGGAGAAAAGGAAAAAGCAACCACACCATTAGTGAAGAATGGAATAAATATGTGCATCACAATGCATGTCCATTCCTCATCGAGAAAAGAAGCAAATCACCATTTTGACATTTTAAGCTTAAATTTGAAGCTTTTATGGTGATTGGTAACAAAATTCCGGGAGGGAGAGTGGAAGCGGTTCTTGATCAACAGATTTTCAAGAAAAGGATGTCTCCTCCGAATCAAAGTAAGTATTGTCAATTCTTGTTGGAATCGACTCATCACTAAGAAAATCATCGACCTCCTTCCAAAGTTGTCATCTTCCTCATACGGGTGAGAGAAGGAATGGAAGAGTCGGAAATGGGATAAGAAATGAGTGGATGATCATTATATAGGAGATTTCTAGTTTCTCCAAGATCGGCTTGAAATCAAAGAGATCATCGTCACTTTCGATGAAAGTGGGTGATGTGAGTGAGTTCATCGGTGAACTACTCAAGAAGAGGATCGGGGCGTGGGAGTGATGCCTCAACATACTCGATGTCTCCATAAGATTTACAATCATCGCTAAAATCGGAGAAAGTCTCAAAATGATCATTTGAACACTCGAGGGGAAGAAGAATCACACATATGATCGAAATTCCTGTGACTCTCTCGGGATTGGGACAAGGTCCTCAACACTAGACTTTATAAATTAGTCCGATTCCTTTTCGAGAACAGTGTCAAGATGCTCATCCCCGTGTTCGGAGAGTGAGTGGGAGCTTGGTGTGATAACAATAGGCGAGGGAGTTTAGAAGGACTAGCATACATATGTTTAATACTTTCCATTTGTTCTTACGCTAGTAATTCCATCATAGTCTTTTCTCCACGATTTTTCATGGAAGGAGTTTCAAGCGATGAACTTGATGAACCGTTATAAAATTGTAGGATATCAAGGATATCTTCATCATCATCGTCATCGGGAATGAAAGCGGAATCGAGAGCTAGGTGCATTTGCTTTTTCTTTTGCAATTGATTCCTAATAGATTTTTCAAAGGCAATCTGGGAATCTAATTTAGCGACCAGCTCTTGACTAACAAAACTTGCATGGATTTCTCATTTGGATTATCTTGGGGATGTTTAGATTCCTTCAAATATTTCACTAAATCCAAAAGATCAAGGAGAAGATTTTGAGGAAGTGGGTCATTTGATCTTGTGAGGTTGGTCATGATCTGAAGAGTCGTAATTGTTACAAGGAAATGGATTCCTTGTTTGATAATCCGAGCTAGAGTGAGGACCTCCACAATAATCTGTGATAAAAGCGATGTGGTGTGAGTGGTATGTGTTGTAGTCATAATTGTTATCGGGAACACCTTTCATGACAAGCGTGTTTCTGATTGACAATCGAATCTGGAATGTGAACCACCACGGTACTCACAACAATAAAGCTACTTGAGTCTCACGATGTGGTGGCGGTGGAATAAATCGGTTGTGTTATGGTAGGAATAGGGATCTGGTTATAAACAGACCGTTTCTGATTCCACCACGCTTCAATTGGGGCAATTGCCACCATTATAAGGACCACCACACCATTGACAACCAAGAGGGTGAGGATAAGACATAGAAAGAATCAAAAGGTTTTAGAGGGTAAGAAATGAAGAATCAAAAGGTAAGAGGGTAAAGAGGAATATTTTGGTATTTTGAAAACATGATGATAAAAACAAAGAATGAAAATATTTTTGGCGTTTTAACACTTTAGGAAAAGTGTTAATGAACTTTCGGATTTTCGATAACTTTACAAAAACTTTTTACAAAAGATGGTATATGTGCAAGAATGGATCGAAAAGGTTTAACACACGCTAAAGCCTCCCGTGTGGCGCCAAAATTTGATCATGCTAAACCAGTCAAGTCTAATCACACAAGCTAGCCACGTGTGAATGGCTAACCGTAATAGACTTAAAGCGCTTAAAACACAAATGCAATGAAGTCACGGAGAATAGAATGAATTCCGGGTCGTTAAGTCCCACGGAGACTCAATGGTGTGTAAACACTTGATCGAGACGATAGAATGATCACTAATGATAGTGATCGATGAAGATGATTGATTGAACAATTATAACTAAGGAAAAAGGAAATAAATTACAGAGGCTTAAATGCAAATTAAGAAAATTAAAAAGATAAAATATATTAAATAAACGCTATTACTATTTTTAAAATGATGAACGTTTAAAACCTAAAACATACGTTTAAATAAAATTACGTAAGCGTCACGAAATAAAGCGTGAAAATAAAGAAGGAAAATACCTACGGATATGAAAAATACATTTTTACAATCCTAAATATAAAAGAAAATTATTAGAAAAGGAAAATTATTTTACAACTATTTATTAAATTATTATTAATTAAAAACTATTTATTAAGTATTTAAAATGCACTAAAATAGAAGAAAATACAAAATTAACCTAGAAAAATGAAATTATACCTTAGAAAAATCTAAAATATGATAAAACTTATTTTAAAACTGAAAATATATTTTTTAGACTTTTTATGTATTTATTATTAATTTAAAACTATTTAAAACTAATTAAAATGCTAGAAAATACTATTTAAACCAAGAAAATTATGGAAAAATATTTTTTTGGCTTTTTATATTTATCTTAACTTAAGAAAAATGAAAAATTATTTTTTTTGAACCTTTTCTTAATTTTTTGTATTAAATGCTATTTAAAAATGCTAAAAAAACTAATTTAAATCAAGAAAAATAGCAAACAAGCTAGGAAAAATCTGAAAATTTCAGGAAAAGCTTAAAATAATATTAGGAAGCTAGGAAAAAAAGAAAAACAAGTGCTTGTGTGGAGGAAAATGGGCGATGTGCAAAGTGCTAAGAAATAAGCACTTGGAATAAGCTAGTGAGCACCAAGGGCCACCAACCGAAATGCAAGCTTGGATAAGCTAAAAGAGCCAAAATGCAACAAGTCTCAACAAGCCTAAACCACTGATTTGTAATTACAACAGATTTGGATGATTTGAGCTTATGAGCTAAGATCAGTCTTGAGGCCAACTTAGAGCTTATGCACAAGCCACTCAATAAGCTAAGACTTAAAAGCAGAAAATTGGAACTTGAAGGAGACACAGGTGAGAACTAATAAAGCAAAGAAGAGACCTAGATGAGCTCAAATAAGCTCGTGGCGGGCATGCAAGATCTGCAAAACACACAATGCGACTAAGTGCTACTGCCTGAGGCATATAAGCTCATTCACAAGCTTTGTTTGAGACTTCTAAAAATTGACAAAATTCCACAAAAATAATAATAAGAAACAAGACCAGGTGAACTTTTTAAAACTACAATTTTCATTGAAATTGGTCCAGAAATGAATCCAAGAAAATTCACCCTATTTGAGCCCAAAACTGAGTTTTCAAGCTTTTTTGACTTTTTAGCAGTTTTGGAGTTTTGACTTTCTCCAACTTTGAGAGTGATTTATGGACTGATGTTAAGATATTATGATGAAATAAAGTTAATGCAGGCTAGTTTTATGATTGTTGACCACAAAATAAACTTTTGAGTTTGTAAAACTCCAACAGTTAAGCAATAAGACAGATTTTTGTGATGTTTGACATTAAGGTTTTGAAGGTACAAGTTAAACACGAGAATGAGTACACTAGGGCTATACAAACATAAAACATCAACATTCCACCACCGAGCAAACCCTATGACAATTAATTCACAGATCCAAACACGCCTTTGTATGACTGTTTTGAACTTAAATGAGATTACCACCGATTAGGCTATAGCGAGACACTAAAGCGATTCTAATATCCTAATTATCACTTAATTAAGCAGCTTAAACCATCCTTAACCACAAATCTGAGATACAAAGACAAAATGTAAACCGAATGAAAAATGGAATTGAGATTAATACTCACGGTGTCCAACTGGTATGCGGGCTAAACCAAACCCAATCCTATGCTAACCTATCTATTCCAACCCATATCCATCCTCTCTCATGACTATAATCATCACCATTCCCAATTTGCATCAACAGTTGACTTTTGTTGACCATCAACCAAACTTGCTTGAAATGGATGCTTAAGCTTACAAAAGCTTTGATAAGCTTAAATAAACGATTTGAGCTTATGAATAAGAAATGGGCGAGATTTTCAGAGTTAAAATTAACTTAAAACTTGGAATCTATATAAAAGACTTGGATTGATGTTCAAAACACATTACAAAGATGATTTAACATAAATGTGATACCAAGAAACTGAAATTACAACATTTTAACTAAAACTAAAACATTTAATTAAAAAACGACATTAAAGAAAGAAAATAAAACTAGCTACTTCTTCTTCTTCTTTCTCTTCTTCTATTTATATGAAAAATGTCTTCCCCACTTGTTTCTGATCAATTCCCACTTAAATTCTGAGCCATTGGATAGCTTGGAGTGATCATGGCCGTTTGATGCATTTTTGGCGCCAAAAAGGTTTTAGCCAGGTGGAAGGATTGAGTGTTAAGGGGGAGGGATCATTTAATGATTCTTGTTTTGTGGTGGAGGTGGAGGGGACAAGGGGAGTAATATGTTGAGCTGGGGGGATGGTTGTGTTGAGATATTGCAGGGTAGCAGGTGGGAAGACGAAGAAAAAAAGGGCGCGGGGTTTATTGTTTTGACCAGGATTTGACCGGGTTTGGGGGTTGGGTAAACGGGTTGGATGGGTAAAAGGTGAGTTGGGCTTATATTGGGCTTGGGATAGTTAAGGGTTTGGACTTAGGATTAAAATTGAACCCATTAAGTAGATTAGGGACCAAACGTGTACAATTCGAATCTCCAGGGACCAAAACTGTAACTTCTGAAAATGTAGCCCAAGGTTTGGTCTTGCCAAATCAAATAATATAAGGACCATATTTGCCATCTTTGAAAATTCCAAGGACTAAACATGACATTTTCAAACTTAAAGGACCTTTTACGCCATTTGACCAAAGATTCATTCAAGGACCATTTTGACAATTTAAAATATTTGAGGGACCTTGAATGATATTTTTCTTTATTTAGATATACCGAGGACTATTTTGACAACTTTTGAAACTTGGGGACTAAAGCGCCAATTTTGCAAACTTGATCGTTTTCATCGATTTTGATCTTTTGCATTTAAAACACATAAAACAACGATTTGTGATATTTTCATCATTTTGATGCATTTTTGAGTATTTTCGGATGTTTTTGCGATCTAGATAGTACAAAAATGATGAGTATTTAGACACTCATCAATGACCTTGACAAATTATGGAAGTTAGTTCAAGAAAGGTTTGATGCTCAAGATCTCAAAGATATGAAGGAGATGCGGTTATGGGTTAATCTTAGAAGGCTCTATGAACCGGATGTTAATGATGATTTAAAATTCTCATGTACATGTCACAGTACTAAATGGTTTTACTATGATTCATGTGAAGTTCACCATGTTTCTCAAACAAATGGAGTAGATGCATTCATGCTTCTTGAGAAAGAATATCCACTCGAGCTGGAACTCTCACGGTGATGTTATGTACAACAATAAGAGTTCATGAAGACAATGAGAAGGTCGAGCATTGTTACATAGGCTTCAAGATCAATGTTCAAGAGCTATTGAAGTTAAGGAAGAAGTAAAGTGTTTGGTTGAATTCCCAAATCCTTGAAGATGATGCAGATTGAAGAAACTTATTGATTCTGAGAAATCATAAGTTTAGGGAGGTTTGTTGGGAATAATCTGTTATCACCGATAGTTGTGGAAGACATTTGCTTGGATTGCACTAGCGGTGGAAGCGATATTACCACTATTTGGTACATTATTACCACTGCTATTAGATAATGGTTAGGAAAAGCGTGTCTAGATAAGTATAGAAAAGATCTTGTGTATATTCTATATTGTTAGCTTTATACTTATCTTGTAAAGGACTCCTTGTACTATAAAAGGAGGTCCTAGGTCATTGTATTACGTATCTAATTACTTACGTATTACTCACAAAGGCTTCAAGGTGTAACCCTAGTGATAAGCAAAGATCACTCGTATTATTCATTAATAATATTAGAGCTTAAGTTTTGTGTTTAATCTGTGTTTACTTACAATACATCATACAATCCGTCTTCTAAGCATTACTAAGTAAATTCCGCGTGCTTATTAATATTATAAAAAATATCATTGACACAAGGTGTGTGTTTAGATCCATCAAGACTGATCAGCAGAACCTGACGGCATCCCATCCAAAGAGCGACGTCATCCCTCTATGAAGACTTGATCAAAACATGCATCGACGGCTTAGTGAAATTTACGGTCATATAACTTTGGCGTCACGCTTTAAATATGGGCGTCACTCACGGTTTTCACTCTAGGCGGCCCGGATCTAGAATCAAGGCGACATCTCGACTAAAGACCGATGGCGTCACAACTCTAAAGTGATGACGTCCATCGATGACTTGGCCCGACAAAACCCTCGTGGCGTCCCATGCAAAGGTGGCGTCGCGATTGTAAATCTATATATATAATTCGATTTTTACGTATTTTAGGAGGTAGAATTTTGGAGACCAAACCCTAACTCGGTTGTAGTCCGACTTGAATAGTATTCTAGGGTCCCATACCTATTTTACACATCAAGATATGTTTGTTAATCCAATTTATCATTATGTCTACCCCATATTCAATTGATTGTGTGTATGCTTGCTTGTCTATCATGTCTAGCTAAATTACTTGTGTGTTTGCTTAGATCTATGAAACCTATTTATTGACTGTTATTAGGTTTTTTTGGTAAAGGGGAGTAATCCTGCACCCTGGTAAATATATTAACCAAAAAGAAACGTTTAAGTACAATGGATATGAGTGAAATCCCATATCTCAGCCCGTTACATAGGCATAAAGCTTACATAATAAGATACTTCCTATTTTCTAAACAAGAAAACAAACCACTACTCAAATGATAACATAAGACATAACGAAAGAAAATTACTTCCTAGGACCTTGAAGCTTGGTGCCATACATGGCATTAAAGGCATCCAAATTCCCTGGAAGATCATGAACCTAATTCGCATATTTATCGTAGTCATAGTCATCATACTCATCTTCAAATTGATGGCCACCACCGAATAGATTAGCAGACTCATCAAATGGGTTAGCAACCACCTCATCTTCAAAATCAGAAACCACGATCTCTTCCACTTTAGAAAAAGGGTTAACTCTCTTAGTAGAAGAGGCGGGCGGATTACAAGATGCACTAGTTTTAGGAGCCACATCCGACTCCATCTCTTTCAAATCACTCACAAGGGGTTCTTGCGATGCAGTACCTGTCTTAGTAGACTTATCTTCATTAACTTCCATTGTACGACCAGAATCCACGTCCTTGTAGGTGTCATTAGAAGGAATACCAAACGTATCCGTATTAAGAGAATCAAACTGGTTAGATGTAGAGATCGTTGTTCCACTCGAACTAGCCACATCAGAGGCATTCTTCTTATTAACTTCCACTTTCTTAGGTTCAGGAGGAGTCTTTTTGGGTTGATATTGAAACTGCTTACCCACAACAGGTTTAGTAAACCCTCCTTGACCCGGAATATTAGACCCACCTTGCTTTCCCTTTGATTGTTGTTAGGTTGTTTCTTGTCTTAATTGAAATTGGCTTAGGAGTGCAACTAGGCTTTTCGTTGTGTTTAATGCTTGAGTATGCTTTATGATGATATGGTTCATGGATGAAATAACTTAGGCTTGCCGACTCCGTGAGTCATATACGAGAGATAACCTCAAAGAACTAGGGACTCCGCACACCCTACGACCTTTAGGAATACAACGCATTAAGATAAAGGACGTGACAATTCAACCAACCAATAAAAGATAACTAGGGAGTAATAATATCTAAGTGAACACATCTTTAATCATCATACGAGCACACCATAATTAGACATAGCTATCCGTAGTAATTAGATAATTAGTTAAAGTAGAGTAATTGGTAGAAGTACCCCCCCCCCAAACCAATTGCCCCGAGATTTTACATTAGCTTTCTAAAAAACCATAAAAAAGATAAAAAAATAATCATCCTCAACCCCACCTTCTCGTCAAATATTTCTTACTAGCATTCCTATTCCTCTACGAGCGATATCAATCCACGAGGCTTACCCCATACTACACTACAACGATTAGGTTCATTTGCACTGGGAGGTTGAAAAACTTGCTCGAAGAAAAGGAAATTTCCTTGACCCCGAACGCGCCTTCCGCGCGCATCAAGTTTTTGGTGCCGCTGCTGGGGAATAGAATAGCTAGTTAGACTTCTATCTCGTTTAGGTTCCCTTTCTTGATTACTATCAAGTAAGATTTTTTTATCATTTTTATTAGCTTCCTTGTAGTCTATCCCCCTTCTTTGTATTATTCTTTGTAACCTTATCACTTTTCATCATGGAAGGAGATAACTGTTCGATCGATATACTCTGACCAAACTAACTATGTAGCTTGTAAGGGCTTAGCAACCTCGGATAAATCCTAAGTTACTAACAATGAAACACTGAATTTACTCTATTAAGTATGCGAAAACTACTTCAATAAAGCTAAGAAGAATAACTTTAAACTTCAACGATTTTATTAATACTTTGAACCTGCTTGAAACACAGATTCACTAACAACCCTAATAACTCTAATATCGAACTTGATAAACTCTAACATTCTCTAATATTGTGTATGCATTCGTATCTAATAGTCGTATCTCTAATGCCAATCTAGGGGTCCTTTTATAGGCATAAGGAATACCCTAGTCGGTTTACAATTACAATCCTTGTACGACAAGTAATACTAAACTAAACTAAGAATATTCTAGAATTACGAAGCTTTCCATAAACGATATAGCAGCTCTTTAGCTTTGCAGTACTTTAATTTTGAGCAGTACTTTGACTTTCATTAAGCAGTACTTTGACTTTCTTTAGCACTTTGACTTTCTTCAGTACTTTGCTTTTTATATCCCAACAATCCTCCCCTAACTTGAATTCTACTTGCTTGATTTCAAGTTCCTTTGTGTATGTATCTTTAACATCTTTGTCTTCAAGGAAAGATTGTGTCTTTATCTTCATATTTTTTTGTACTCTCTGTGCTTGTATTATCATCATCAAAGTAGTCTTTATAAGCAATCCCTTTCAGCAATTATCAGCATCCTTCATCTTTTCAGCTACTCAGCAACATATGGCAAATTGTACATCAGATCATAAAGTTTCAGTCTATTCTCATCACTTCCAGGTGTGTAAACTCCTGTGAGAGGTGAATCATTGAAAATTTAATGGATTTTGATGTCTCTTTACCAAAGCCATTAACTCTGCAGTAGCCAATGTTTAGGTGTGTAAAACCATGATACATTGATAACCATATGATTTTTAGCAGATCATCAGCTATCAATGGATTTGTTATGTCTTTACCAAAAGTCGTACCCTTTTGGACTAGTTAGTTCTTGCAACTATGGTAAACTAATTACCATATAAATGGTTTTTCCACAGCCTTTACCACAAGCCATTTTTCTTGTGGGCTAGCCAACTCTTCACTATTGCAGATATGGTGAGTTGATTACCATACAACTTATTGGCAAGTTTTCAACCATCAACGGATTTAAGATATCTTTACCAGATCCGTTTGCTCGTGGATTAGCCAGTCCTTTTGTTAGACATGGTGGGCTGATAACCTTTTGTTGTAACCATGTCAAAAACCATTTGTTCTTTGTTAACTTTTGTTTCAAAATATTTTGCACTAACAAAAGTTTGCTTATTTTCTATTAAAAAGTCTATTCTTGGTTTTGTCTTTGTAAGCGATACTTTGGATAAATCTTGTTTGTCGATAGTACTTTGAATAAAGTCTTGATTTTTAAAAAATTTATACAATTATGAATCATACCAAGATTTTTGCATTGTCATCACCCTAGTTGTCCATTTGATAAACAATTCGATGACCATAAGAGTGTTTTCATTCTCCTCTTCAACTTCCATACCATGATCTAGCATTCTTCTCATAAGATCTCTTGTCGGTGGATATCTTCTTTCGCTAACATGTGAATCATGGTCCCATCTTCTAACTCTAAAACATGCACTCTGATTTTCAAAGAATCTCCGACTAGTTATCTCCCAAACATCTTGGTTTTGCAGATTTCATCGATGCTTGTTTCTTACATTTCCCGATAGTTATCGGATCTCCAGCAAGACTAAGCCAACTCAGTTGAAGGAATATGCTCAAAATACTCTTGCACTAGTTGATATAGGTGAAACGGATCCTCTCTATCTATCATGTGTAGTATATCCCATAGCAAATTAAATACTATAAAGCTTTCATATTCTCTATGGAACATCAGATAGTCTCCATCCTTTGATTCTACAACTTCAAATGTAGACATCTTAGACTTCTTTCTTGCAACATCTTTGGACTTAGGATGCTCAAAATCTACAACTTTAAGATAATTTCTCACTCATCAAGCATATCATTCTCAATTCTATCTTCTTTGATGGTACATTCATCTTGATTGTTCTTTTTCTCTTTAAGCTCCTTTTCTTGCATCCTCATTCTATTTTCATCATCAAAGGAATAATACCACCACTTCCTTTTGATAAGCTTCTCTTGACATCATACAAGTCTTTCATCTCTAAATATTTCAATTTATGCGAGACCTATATATCCTCTACCCTTCGAGATAGGCCATCATAGCATTCCTTTCCTTAGCAATACTAGGTGGTCTTTGTGGTATAACAATGGCTTTTACGGTATAGCAACTTGACATCCAATTGAGCTTGTAGCTTCCTAGCAGCATCTTCATTCTTAGCCACTTCAATAGCTCTCAATTCTACCAAAGTAAGCTTCTTCTTCTTCTTCTTTGTTTCTACCAGTTTACCTTTTCCTTTATCCTTTGGATCTAAATCGAGTTGAGAAGCTTGAGGTTGTTCTTGACTCAAGGGATACTAACACCTCTTGGTCTTGAAAAGTTTTGCAATATCGAGCAACAGCCTCATCATCACTTGCGGTGTGCTCCTTTTGTTGGATTGGACTAGAAGGACCGACTTCTTCTTCATGTAAGGCTGTTGAAGGACCACTTCTTCTTCAAAATTTAGGGTCCTTGGTGTAATTAGCTCTTGTCTATATGTTCCTTGAAGAACAAAGACCTTGATCATCGAACCTTGATCTCGATGCTTTGTACACCGGTCCTTTGAGGTTCGATGGGCTCGGTACTGAATATTAACTTAAGCTTGATTACCTTGAGGTTCGGTGCTGAAGTTCAACCACGGTTCTTCATAATGTTGACATCTTCATTCAAGTTTTCTTGCTCCAATATCCTCCCCAATTGGAATGAAGACTGCTTGTGAACTTTCTTGCCCTTTGAAGTCTTCTTAAATTTATTCCTTTCTTCTTCTGTAACTTCACCCACAACCTGTGATGTTGAACTAAAGGCCAGACAAAGCTCTTCAATCTTCTAAATTTGTTGTTCAATTTCACCAGTTGTGCAGCTTGAGCTTCATAATCTTTCTTTAACCTCAATAGCTCCCTTGTCAAAGCATAGTTATCCAGAACTTGACCCTCAGAAGCCATATCTCCCTCATCTCCTCCAGATGTTTGAGACCCATATGTGGAAGTATAATCATTGGGAGATGATGGTGGGTTTACCTCTGGTTCTGAATCAGCATGAGCAATATCTTGTTGAGATGCAGTACCTTGGGGTGAAGTAGTACGTTGAGAAGCAGTACCTTCCCTAGAAATAAAAGGCTCATGATCTTTACTTTTAGCAGCTTCATCTCTAACTGCTTGCATTATCTCCATCATGTGAGCTGTTAATGGTGTAACCCTCCCAGAGAATTTGTCACTCTTTCTAGCCATGAAGGTGAACACCTTTGGTGGTTGGACAATAGCAGGTAACAAGCTGGAAGGTTTTGGGACATCCTTAAGCTGTTTGTTCAAGAAGACTTGAACAAATCTTGGGTACATGAGGAATGGTGAACTATTGGAGATGTGAGATAACATACCATCCAGAATTAATCTTGGAAAGTTAAAGAGGCGATTAGTAGCTAATCCCACTAAAGCAGATGCGATATTGGATCCAAATTGTTCCCATAAAGTACTCTTGGAACTTATGCAATGAAGTAATACATGAACAAGATACTTCCGATTAATGGACTAAACAAGGGTTTCCTAAAAGTTGTTTCGATTAGAGACCCTTCATACCCAATATCCCTTAGCGTGTCCTTGAGAGAAGTTGTTTGTCAAAATGAATATCCCCTTCTGCATCATCAAACAACAAATCTTCTTGTATGGTGGCTTCACTAACTCTAATGATCTTCCCAGCAACCTTAGCCTGTATCTAGGATTCATCATCTTCCATGTGAGATCTAGCAGTTTCCCAAAATTGTTGAATCCAGGGCTCAATTATGCCAGGTTCAACCAAAAGAGCATAATTGATTAATGATCCAGCGAGAAAATCAATTATGTCATGAAAAGGAACATTGTACGGTGTCTTGTCCAAGTTAGCCACCATGTTATGCTTACTAACTGTGTTACGATTCGCCATTGAATGTTGTTGTAAGACAAAATGGTGCGATGAATAGTGAATGTGAATAAGAGAAAAATAAGGAAAAGATTGATAAGTATAAAGATGAGAGGGAAAATCGGAGGGTAGTTATTTATAGGTAAGATTTTAAAAAATCATAGCCCAATTAATACAGTTACCGTTGTTTGAATTTTACCCCATCTTTTGACCGTTGGAACAGTACATTGACAAGACTAGCGATTGCTTTCACGTAGCGATACTTTCAAAGATAACGCTACAGCGTCGTTCGGGGTCAAGGAAACTTCCTTTTCTTGAGCAAGTTTTATAACACCTAGGCGATGAACCTAATCGTTGTAGTGTAGTAATTAGGGTAAGCCACGGGTATTGATATCGTTCTCTGGGGAATAGGAATGCTAGTAAGAAGTTACTACGCTAAGGTTAAGGTTGAGGAAGATTATTTTTGTATTTTTATATTTTATGAAATGGAAAGGTACGAATCTCGGGTATTGGATTTGGGGGTTGGTATTTCTACCGATTACTCTACTATTATCTAATTATCTAAACTAAGGTTGTGGGAGTCTATGTCTAATTAATGTGTGCTCGTATGATAGTTTAAAGATGTGTTTACTTAGGTTGTACTACTCCTTAATTATCTCCTATTGATGGTTGAGTTGTCACGTCCTTATTCTTAGTTGCGTTGTGTGTCTAAAGTTGTAGGGTATCGTTTCTCCTAACTCTTTGAACTTACCAAAGGGTCTCGTCTACAAAACCCACTAGGGATGATAAACTCTTACTCTAAGGCACTCTTTGGATAATTTAGCCTACAACTACTCGGGTAATCATATTCTAAGGTTCACAAAGATGAATCAAGCATTAAGTACACAACGAATGACCTATCGCATTACTAGATCATTAATCAACTAAGATAAGAAACAACCAATCAATATTCAATAATTAAGTTTCATACTTCCTAAGCAAACACACAAATAAATTAGCGGACATGGAGAACATGCAAGCATACACACAAATAATCAAAGACATAATTGAATTGATGAAGTAAATACTTATCTTGATGTAAGATAGGGTTTAAAACCTAAAATCTTGTACAAGACACCTTAGGTTCGGTTTTAGGTTTTCACTCCAAAGACTCTCTCTAAAAGCGAAAAATTCGGATTCTATATATAAGATTACATATCGACGGCGTCACCTTATGTTTAAATGGCCGTCGTGTCGCCGTCATTAGGGTTTCGTCTTGGCCACGTTAACCTTGCGGCGGCGTCACCTTATGTCCGTGTGCCGTCCTCTTGACCGGCGTCGTGCGGGTTGCATCTAGGCCGTCGAGTAGCAGACGGTCTACTCTTTTAAAGCCCGGCGTCGTCTCTTGAAAATAGGGTTTTTGTCTTGATCGTCACAAAAATCCTCTGACGGCGTCGCAATTAACACTGGCGCCGTCGCCTTACATTTCAATGACTT
The DNA here is from genome assembly GCA_022545495.1 of Chrysanthemum lavandulifolium. Lineage (NCBI taxonomy): Eukaryota > Viridiplantae > Streptophyta > Magnoliopsida > Asterales > Asteraceae > Chrysanthemum > Chrysanthemum lavandulifolium. Next base: position 166,732,005 of record CM040240.1, on the reverse strand, counting down.
TGAGTGTCTCGATTCGACTTTGGCCATTTTCTTCATATATTCGCGCTTTTCGTCCAAATAAGTGCCATTCCGGCATTTTGCCTTCAAGAGACCTAAAAGTGAAAAGGAGCGATATTAAGCAATAACGGATACAAAAGTGATCAAATAAGGGCTAAACGACCCTCAAAATGGTACCTTTTAAAACCTTATCAAATATCCCTACACTTGTTATTTGCTTGTCCTCAAGCAAATGTGCTTTTAACCAATTAATTTATAAGTTAGGGGTCATGAAGCATTAATTCAAAGCGGTCCACAACACATATAAGCCCATAAAAGTCATAACAAGCACGGAAATACATACTAGCACCTCACATGGGGTGTTTGGATACTCGCATCTCTCTCGGTGTATATATGAAATATAACAAATAGGAAATGGAAGATAAACACTCATTAACGGTCCTAGTACATAGATTACCATAGGCTTGAGAATAGATCAAACCTCCATCGCTTTGGCGTAAGCACCTAGGAAAGACTATCAAAGAGGTCTTTTAAAGGGTTGTAATGTTAGGCTTACGGTAGGAAACAAGGGTTTGGTGGGATAGGCTATTTAGTGGTGGCAAGTCAAAAATCTCTATGTTAAATGCATACGAAGAATGGCGTTGCTAAGCCAAGACTCGACACTCTAAAACTCTAGGTAGCGAAATAAACAAACATAAATTTAAAGGATAGATGTAGGATGGTAGCCGTATTTTTTTTTTTTTTTTTTTTTTTTTTTTTTTTTTTTTTTTTCTTTTTTTTTTTTTTTTTTTTTTTTTTTTTTTTTTTTTTTTCATACACTTTTACTCTACCATCCTCTACGGTAACATCAAAATGATAGGGATTATAGGCACATCCCTACACTTGAGTTTTATTACTCTAACACTAATTTGACCCGAATTGAAAAGATCAAAACACTTGGGGTACATTATTATGCAAACAAAGGGAATTTGAATTTAACGTTCCCTTCCGTCATTTCATAAACTTTAACTTTTCCATGAATCCCAATCGTCCCAAAGCGTATACAAAGGATATGACTCGACTTAGCAACTCATGCAAGCAACGGATAATTGAACTAAGGGTTTAGGGTGATAACAAACATTTGCACTAAAAGTGAGTGCATAAGGGGTAGGCTAAAGGCGATTTGGGTGTATATTTGGGGTGGGGTGTAAACAATGCTCTTCATTGATATTCGGAAAAACCGAAACATCACGAGAACCGCGAAAAGGATAGGCTCGAGGGGTTAACTAGGGGTATCGTGTACTAAAGATGAGTACAACGCAAAGGGTGTGGGGAATTACTCAACCGATGTGGAAGAAGTAATTATATTACGGGTATCAAACAAGGGTTATCCTAATGCCTCTTATCATTTAGTTATTCCTAACTACACAAGTGTAGCCTCACTTGCGATCTCGGAATGCATCACAAAACAAGTTCTAGAATCTAATATACTACGGTTCACACTCTAAGCATTGAAGATGAATGCTTTAATTCCTACTAATCTAAGGCGATCCTCGCATTTTGGGTGGAATTTGGGTGGTAAAGGGTTTTGTGCTAGTCATGCAACTTCCTATCCATGAGGCGCTTTTGTTAAGACTAATGGCCCACTCCTATATGTCATGAAAAATTTTAAATTTGGTGCCAAAATTACCCTAACCGACATTTTCTCATGGTTTATTACACAAATGCAATTGGACAAAGCAAATAATCAAGGATAAGCATAGTTTCAAAGTTCCGTTTATTTTCCCTCCTACACTTAAAGCGAACATTGTCCCCAATGTTCCCGAAAATATCAAAGTTATGATAATGGAAGGTAATTAAAAGCGAAAAAAACTAATACTCCCGATTAGCTCGGTAGGATCCGTGTAAAGTGGTGGTTAAATCCTTTTCAAGAAGAATTATTGCGTGAAAAGCTCCTTCCAATCTTATGTAACTTCTTCTTGACAAACTAAACACACACTTGAAGAAAACAAAGCGAAACCTTCGCGTAAAATCGGTGGTAATAATATATATAAGACTCGATTTAAACTAGGATATAATGCTTGTGGAATGGATGTTTACAAATTTCTAAGAAAATTAAGACACGGAAAATTCCAAAAATTTATAAGTAGCTCGAAAAGCGAGAAAAAAGTAATCGATGTTTTACTCCTTCACAGCGCGTCGGTTGCAATCTGACGCCGTCGGTTATCTGACAAAAAGCGGTGCGATTTTACGGAAAAATTTACGGAAAATTTACATCTTTAGAATCGGAAAAATTTACGCAAAAACATCCATTATGACTCGATACAAGCATTTGACTCGAACAAACAAACATAAATATCTTTTAGTTAATTGTTATTCTCATGTTTACGTTTCTTTTGAAAGCGTGTGTAATCCTCCTACACTTATCCCTTATGTAAAATACCTTTATATGCAATTAAGGCGAGGTTAAAAACAAAATAAAGCATTTTACAAATTTAAACATGAGGATAAACAATTAATAAAAGATATATGACACTAACAAGCAAACAATTAAGCATGGGTTGCCTCCCGAAGCGCTTTTCTTTATTTAAGAGTCTTGTAGCTAGACTCGTAGTCGTGCTCTACGTTGCCTCACCACCGCCTCTTCTTCTAAAACAATATCCTCATCGTTCACCATTTCAATATTATCCAATTGATAATGCTTCACCCGTTGCCCATTAACGGTGAATTCTCTTCCATCATGGTCTAGTAGCACCACCGCCCATTGCTCATCGCTTTTTCTTGAAAAGGGTCCATACCACGGATTTGAGTTTTCCGGGAATAATCTTAGTCTTGAATTATACAAGAGCACCTTATCCCTTCCAAAAACTCTTTAGGATTCTTTATTCGTTGATCATGCCATCTTTTGCCCTTTCTTTGTAAGTGATTGATGATTAAATGCGCTTCGACCTCGGTTCATCCAATTCTTGAAGTTGTAAGAACCGATTTGACCACCTTGAGAATAATCCATATTACAGGCCTTAAGTGCCCAATATGCTTTACTCAAGTTCGATAGGGAGGTGGCAAGCCTTTCCGTATACCGAGCGAAAAGGGTTGTCCGATAGGTGTTTTATAGCGATTCTAAATGCCCGAGTGCCTCATCCGGTTTGAATGCCCAATCTTTCCTATTTTGGTGGACCGTTTTTCAAGTATCCGCTTTAATGCCTGTTTGTGTTTTCTACTTGTCCATTTATGCGAGGATGATATGCGATAGAAAATCTATGTGGGACATATACTTCTTCATCACTTTTTCCATTTGAGCATTGCAAAGTGAGTCCTCTATCATTGATTAATGCTTTGGGAATCCCAAATCGTGCGAAGAGCTTTTAAGAAAGTGAATAACTACCCTCGCATCATTAGTTCTAAGGGCTTGAGCCTCTACCCATTTGGATACATAGTCGATAGCTACGAGAATGTATTCATTTCCTCCGGAAGATGGAAAGGGTCCCATGAAGTCTATTCCCCAAGCGTCAAATATTTCGCGAGACTTGGATATAGTTACGGGTGACTCATCCGTCGCGAAATATTTCACGATCGTTGGCATGCATCACACGTTTGAACTAATCTCTTAACGTCTCGAAAAGCGGTAGGCCAATAGAATCCGGCGTCGAAAACCTTTCGTGCCGTGATATTCACACCGTGATGTCCTCGGATGGTCCCGCATGACATTCTTTGAACTCGATCAATCTCTCTACCGGCCGCATAGCGTCGAATGATTTGATCGGGACATATCTGCGAATAGGAAGGGTTCATCCCGAGTAATGTTTTAGCGTAGTGAAGAACTTCTTTTATCTTGCTTGGTCATGTAATTTGGCAAAACCCTCTTGGACGGGTAGTTAGCATAATCCGCATACCATGGCTCAATTTCCTTAATGGCCATTAGCGTTCCTCGGGAAAAGAGTCGCGAATCTCGGTGTGATCTAATTTCTCAAGATCGGGGTTCTCAAGCGTGATAGATGATCGGCGAGATTTTCATTACTTTTTATCTCGAATTTCAATGTCGAATTCTTGAAGTAATAGGATCCACCTAATCGGTGGGGTTTAGCATCTTGTTTTGAAAACAAGTAGCGTAAGGCGGAGTGATCGGTGAAGGCGACAGTTTTAGAAGAGCGAGATATTGCACGAACTTGTCGAAGGCAAAAACAACGACTAAAAGTTCTTTCTCGGTGGTTGTATAATTCTCTTGTGCTACATTCATGGTTTTGCTAGCATAGTAGATTGGTTGAAAATGCTTTTCCTTCCTTTGGCGAGCACCGCGCCGACAACATAATCACTAGCGTCACACATGATTTGAATGGTGAGACCAATCGGGGTGACCATTATAGGTGCTGAGTGAGATCTTTCTTTAGTCGGTTAAATGCTTCCTTGCATTCTCGGAAAAATCAAAGGGCATCCTTAACAAGAAGGCTGTGTCATTGGCGGGCAATTTTGAAAAATCTTTAATAAACCTTGATAAAACACGCATGACCAAGAAAGCTGCGAATGGCTTTAACGGTAGTAGGATAGGGAGTTTGGAAATTGCTTGATTTTGCTCTATCGACCTCAATTCCATTCCCGAGACTTTATGCCCTAAGACAATTCCTTCTTTTACCATGAAATGACATTTTCCCAATTTAAGACCAAATTAGTTTCCTCGCATCGTTTCAACATCTTCCTAAGGTTGGAAAGACAAAGGTCGAAAGAATTTCCAAACAGAAATCATCCATGAAGACTTCCATCTTGTCCTCAATTAACTCGTGGAATATGGCCATCATACATCGTTGAAAGGTTGCGGGTGCGTTACATAACCGAAGGGCATTAAACTTGTAAGGCGAGCGTTCCGTGAGGACATGTAAATGTAGTTTTCTCACGATCTTGAGGGCAATGGAATTTGGAAGTATCACGAAAAGCCATCAAGGAAGCAGTAGTATTCATGCCGGCTAACCTTTCAAGCATTTGGTCAATAAGCGGCGGAGGAAAATGATCTTTCGGGTGGCATCATTCAACTTTCGTAGTCAATACATACCGCCACCCGATAACCGTTCTTTGCGGCACCAACTCACCCTTCTCATTTTTACAACCGTCATCCCTCCTTTTTGGAACCACTTGGACCGGGTGACCCATGGGCTATCGATATGGGGTAGATGAGACACTGCATCCGAAGCTTAATGACCTCTTTTTCACTACCTCCTTGATGTTAGGGTTAACCCGTCTTTGCGGTTGAGCGGTTGGTTTGTAATCTTCCTCCATGAGGATTTTGTGAGTCTGAGAATGTAGAATCGATTCCCTTAATGTCGGCAACACTCCGCAATCACCCTTTGTACTCTTTTAAAACTTCTAAGAGCTTCTCTTTCGACTAGTGGTTAGCGAAGAGCTTATGATGACGAGGAGTTGGTCCTCCCGCGAAGGAAGGCGTATTCGGTGACTCGGGAGATCTTTCGGTTCTAAGGTAGGAGGCTCTTTGATCGATGGTTTTAGCTTGTTTCCGGCCTCTGAAGCTCAATAGGTTCAATTTCATCTGGCGTGGATAAAGGACACGACTCAACCATCTCAATTTCTCGATCGTCGTATATTACGTTGTTATCATTATTCATGAATTCGTTTAATAGATACTCGTCAATGCGACCATCTATGTCATCAACAAATTCATCAACTTCCTCAACTAAATATCACAGGGCGACCGCGGAAGAGGAATGTCTCATAGAATCCTTAATGTCGAAGGTCAAGCTCTCGGATCCTACTCGTAAAGTGAGTTTACCATCATGAACATCAATGATGGCACGGTATGTAGCCAAGAAGGGTCTTCAAGGATTATTGGGACGGAATTATCTTCCTCCATCTCTAAAATTACGAAATCATTGGAAACTTGAATTCCCCACCCTTACAAAACGTTCTCACAAACTCCAATGGGATATTTGATTGATCGATCGACTAATTGGATACTCATCCTAGTTGGTTTCGATACGAATATCCGAGTTTAAGAAGCAGGAGTGAGGCATCGGTTAATGCTTGCCCAAGATCGCCAAGGCGTTTTTCATAAGCGCCCTATAGAGCAAGGAATGGTAAAGCGCCGGATCTTCCTTCTTCTTGGGCATGCTTTTTGGATGATAGCGAACATTCTTCTCTAATGATATCAATCCTTCAAGTTTCTTCCGATTAGATATCAACCTCTTGAAGTATCTACTATGTTTAGGGATGTGATAGAATACATCAAGGTGGTATGTTGACGGATGTTTGTTTCAAATAAGACAATATTCTTTCATTGTCTTCTTGACCTTTGATTCTTTAGGCGAGAGGATAGGGAATCCGTGCGAGAGTTGGTCGTTGAAATTTGGTCTTTGGTGTTTGTGGGGGAGGATCGTGAGGAGTTGGAAGGGGTGCGGGAATCGTCTCATTTCCTAACTCGGGTTCCCTTGTGATGGGGTTCGGTTGGGATGTGGGGATCCTTGGTAGTAGTTCTGATCGAGTAGTGATTGCGCAAGTTGGATCGTGAGGGTGGGCGAGTCCACTCATTCTTTCGTGGAGGTTGGTGAGCCGACTTTCTAATTGACTTCTTTGCTCTCGGATAAACCCTCAAGACCTTTTAAGAGTGCGGCCCTTCCATGGTGAGCTGCCGAGTTTTCTTCAAAAGAATCACGGATGGTGTACTCGGTCCGTCCTTTCCTTGATTTTCCATTTGAGTTGCCCCAGGGTCACATTCATCGGTTTGATAAAATGCGAGGTGAAGGGTCATCATAAATATCATGACTAGAGAGGAAGGCGCTTTCTTGGTGTGTGTCATCGCACTCATCGCTCTCGTGTGGTCCTCCACAAATGTCGCATATGAGATATATGGGTTAGTCGACCTTTTTGGTTACGGTGATTTTATGAGGTAAGCTAGTTTCTTTTGTGCTTTCTCAATCCGATAATCGAAGGATAACTCTTCACTTGAGAAAGTAGAGATGCTTGCGCGTTCTTGCTCATTCAATGGTTGTCTTGATATTGGATGTATTCCTCTATTCGGTTCCACCCTTCTTACTGCGGTGAGGTTCGCGATTCTTGACGGTCAAAATCAATCCCTTTTGATCCTTTCGGAGACATTGTCGTAAAAGATTTGAACAAGCAACCAAAGGTTGATACCGTGGTGTGGGGCTTGTTGAATAAGATCTTTATAACGACTCGAGGAGTTGGTGATAGATTCTCCATCGGTTGATGAAAGTGCGAATTTTGCTCTAGCTGCTGCGGTTCTTCGAGGAAAGAACTTTTGGTGAACTTGGTTGTAAGTTGTTCCCATGTGAAAATGGACCTTGGAGGGAGCTTATCGAGCCACTCCTTGGCTTGCCCTTGAAGAAAATGGGAAAAACCGGAGTCTAGATGTCTCCTTAGATGCTCGTCGGTATAGATAGCATCAACAATTTTTAGAAATTGTTTGATGTGGTGAATTGGGTTTTATTTGTGGGATCCATGGAATTGACATGCCTTTTGGATTAGCCAAATGTCGGGGCGCATGCAATACCTCATTGACTGTTCGAAGGATAGACAATGGCAGGTGAATCCGGATCTGAAGGGAGGAGTATTCCCAGGGTTTTCGCTTTAGGAGGATTTATGGGTCCATTGGTGGAGTGGCAAGAACTTCCTCGCCATTTTGACTCAGATTGTCAATGATGATGGTTTCGAGAGATTGTGGGGAATGAGGGATTCTTCATCGGATGTAACTTCATCAAAATTGATGGAAGTGCCTTGAAGTTACGAATCGTGGAGAGCTTTTCTTCGCTATTGAGCTCTCTTTCGGGTTACGCAAATGGTTCAAGAAGAGTTTTGGTGGGCTGCGGGTTCTAAGTTGCTTAAGGGGTTGGTATGGGGCGTGGTTGTTGGTTATCACCTTCCATGATGAAAAGTGATGGGTGTTACGAACAAAGGTCACGAAGAAGGGGATAGACTAAGAAAGCTAAAAATGAGAAAAATTTACTTGATAGGAATCAAGCAAAGAACCTAAGCGAGGTGGACTACTAACTAGCTATTCTATTCCCGGCGGTGGCGCCAAAAACTTGATAACGCTACAGCGTCGTTCGGGGTCAAGGAAACTTCCTTTTCTTGAGCAAGTTTTATAACACCTAGGCGATGAACCTAATCGTTGTAGTGTAGTAATTAGGGTAAGCCACGGGTATTGATATCGTTCTCTGGGGAATAGGAATGCTAGTAAGAAGTTACTACGCTAAGGTTAAGGTTGAGGAAGATTATTTTTGTATTTTTATATTTTATGAAATGGAAAGGTACGAATCTCGGGTATTGGATTTGGGGGTTGGTATTTCTACCGATTACTCTACTATTATCTAATTATCTAAACTAAGGTTGTGGGAGTCTATGTCTAATTAATGTGTGCTCGTATGATAGTTTAAAGATGTGTTTACTTAGGTTGTACTACTCCTTAATTATCTCCTATTGATGGTTGAGTTGTCACGTCCTTATTCTTAGTTGCGTTGTGTGTCTAAAGTTGTAGGGTATCGTTTCTCCTAACTCTTTGAACTTACCAAAGGGTCTCGTCTACAAAACCCACTAGGGATGATAAACTCTTACTCTAAGGCACTCTTTGGATAATTTAGCCTACAACTACTCGGTAATCATATTCTAAGGTTCACAAAGATGAATCAAGCATTAAGTACACAACGAATGACCTATCGCATTACTAGATCATTAATCAACTAAGATAAGAAACAACCAATCAATATTCAATAATTAAGTTTCATACTTCCTAAGCAAACACACAAATAAATTAGCGGGACATGGAGAACATGCAAGCATACACACAAATAATCAAAGACATAATTGAATTGATGAAGTAAATACTTATCTTGATGTAAGATAGGGTTTAAAACCTAAAATCTTGTACAAGACACCTTAGGTTCGGTTTTAGGTTTTCACTCCAAAAGACTCTCTCTAAAGCGAAAAATTCGGATTCTATATATAAGATTACATATCGACGGCGTCACCTTATGTTTCGTGGCGCCGTCGTGTCGCCGTCATTAGGGTTTCGTCTTGGCCACGTTAACCTTGCGGCGGCGTCACCTTATGTCCGTGGCGCCGTCCTCTTGACTTCGGCGTCGTGCGGGTTGCATCTAGGCCGTCGAGTAGCGACGGTCTACTCTTTTAAAGCCGGCGTCGTCTCTTGAAAATAGGAGTTTTGCTCTTGACCGTCACAAAATCCTCGGCGGCGTCGCAATTAACACTGGCGCCGTCGCCTTACATTTCGTGACTTTGAGTGTCTCGATTCGACTTTGGCCATTTTCTTCATATATTCGCGCCTTTTCGTCCAAATAAGTGCCATTCCGACATTTTGCCTTCAAGAGACCTAAAAGTGAAAAGGAGCGATATTAAGCAATAACGGATACAAAAGTGATCAAATAAGGGCTAAACGACCCTCAAAATGGTACCTTTTAAAACCTTATCACATTATCATCCTTAGGTTTCTCAACTGTTTCTTTTGGGATTCGAACTAGATGGACTGAATTAGATTGACAAGTAAGCTTTTTCCTAAACTCTAAATTGTCTACTCAAAAACAAGAAACATCTGTCCTAAGTGGTTGAAAACTACCAGTGGGATGAGGGATTGCATGATAACCCTTGTCTTTCTTAAATTCAGGAGGTGTTTGACTAATTGATTCCTCATTGCTAGATTTGTTCTCTTCTGAGCTAATGAGTTCATCATCACTAGTTGTTATCTCCTCTGAATCAAGTAGTTCCTTATCACTAGGTGGGTTCTCTTCTGTGCTACTAAAATCCATACCAAAACCTAGGCGGTTTTAATGTGTGCTCTTTTACGTTTTCAACAAAATAACATGTGAAAGGCCGATTCTCCCAATGACAAATTTTTCTAACAATTCATCCCTTTCTTTAGTCATCTTTTCAAGTTCGAAAGCCTTACATCTAACTTCCATTCAATTAATTTTAATTGATATTCATGTTGCTCATATTTTTACGCGAAGCCATTTCATTATTTTCATGAGTTATAATTTTGGCTTCCATTGACTCTAAAGTTATTTGATAACCAGCTACCTCAGACCTAGCCCTTCTACAATTATCTCTTTCTGTTACATAATCTTTAAGCACTTTTTGATAAAAATCATTACACTTAGAGCATACCTCAGAGATAGTGGATGAACTTGGTGAAGTAGCTACCATAGCAAGCAGAACAGGCTCTTCTTCACTTTCCATGCTCCAATCAAAGCTTCCAAGACCATCTCTTGATCCCAAAGCGACAAATCACGGTTCCTCATCAAAGTTGTGCTCCAATCAAACTCTTCCACTGCGACCATAGAGTAGGTTATTGGTTCATCATCAAATTGACACTCAGTCAACCTCGATAGATTTTCTTGAGCAACCAAAGCTTTTGTTTCAGTAATTGGAATTTCCTTTAGTTCAAGCTTGGGTTTCTCAATCATTCTATTTGCCTGATATTTAGCAAACTTGCATTCTCTTGCAAAGTGTCCAGTTCTTTGACAATTAAAGCATTCAATCTTGGACTTGTCAAAGTCAATGCCTCTTCCTGTTTTCTTCATGAACTTCTTGATCCTAGCAGTGGTCATAGCAACTTGCCACCTTATATCAATTTCTTCAAGAGCATCCTCTTCAATTTGTGACAAATCTTCTTCATAAGTAACAGGTAAAGTGGCTTCCTGAGCGAAGAATGAACATACAACTTCATCAGAGTGGATGGTGTTTGGTGGTGATGAGGTGGGGTAGGCATGGTTGTGTAGATATCTTGTTTATCACCAACGATACTTTAGGCGGGATAAGCGGTACTTTTAGTGGAAATCTTGCTTCTATTTTCGAAGACACAAAAGCAATGATGTGAGATTTTGAACTTGTTTGGCCATTCATCTCATGCTCATACACCTTTAAGTGGTTGTAAAGATCATCAAAGTCCATAGTGTCCAAACCAGGTTGTCCTCGATCATAGTAGCAATCACATGCCATACGGATGGCAAACTTCTTAAGAACTTCAGGTTTGCATCTTTATGAGATACTTCTACTTTGTATAACTCTAGCATACTAAGGAGATTTTGGAATCATCATAGGCGACATCAAGACCTTCTCTTTCACCAACAGGTGAATGTTTCAAGCTGTTGCTTCAACAAATTTCTATGCATCTTCTTGGAAGCATCATTACCTCCAAATCTTGTCTTGAGAGCGACCCATAGTTGTTTTGCATCCTTAGCATCATGGAACTTGAGTAGGTGACCATCAAGAATAGCGAGACAACGGTATGTTGAGAGCCTTTTCTTGATTTCTTATTGTAATTCTTGGCAAGATAGGCTTAGGTAGTTTAGGTTGTCCGAGAACTTCTCTGATTCTTCATAACTTCATTACCATTGACAATCACATTCCACAATGCATGTTCGTAATAGCAATGTCTTGCCTCATCTTCATGCTCCGAGATCATATTCTTCCTTCTTGATGATAGGAATTACGGTGAGGTGATGGATGGGGGTGGTGCGGCTTCGATCGACATATTTAGGGTTTGTAGTTAAATTGGTTTTAAGGGTTTCTTCTTAATCGAGTTTCCACACAAGCTCGATACCACTTGTTGGATCGATATACTCGACCAAACTAACTATGTAGCTTGTAAGGGCTTAGCAACCTCGGATAAATCCTAAGTTACTAACAATGAAACAACGCATTTACTCTATTAAGTATCGGAAACTACTTCAATAAAGCTAAGAAGAATAACTTTAAACTTCAACGATTTTATTAATACTTTGAACACGCTTGATACAGTTCACTAACAACCCTAATAACTCTAATATCGAACTTGATAAACTCTAATATTCTCTAATATTGCGTATGCATTAAAGTATCTAATAGTCGTATCTCTAATGCCAATCTAGGGGTCCTTTTATAGGTATAAGGAATACCCTAGTCGGTTTACAATTACAATCCTTGTACGACAAGTAATACTAAACTAAAATAAGAATATTCTAGAATTACAAAGCTTCCCATAAACGATATAGCAATTCTTTAGCTTTGCAGTACTTTGATGTTGAGCAGTACTTTGACTTTCATTAAGCAGTACTTTGACTTTCTTCAGTATTTTGACTTTCTTCAGTACTTTGTTTTTTATATCCCAACAATAACCCACCAAACAACAATCCCCCATCAAACAACCATCCGCCACAAAACCCACCACTTGATCCGATTTATGCCAACCAACTTCGCGCTCGTATTTTTAGTGAAATTGGAGAACTTAAGAAGTTGAATAGGATAATTGAAAGTGCACTTGAGAAAGCCCTTAAAGAAACAACTAGTACTTTAGATAGCAATTCAACCACTAGTGATGATTCAGATGATGAAATTAGGGAAGGATATTATAAAGTATTGGAAATTATTGAGGGTAGTGAGGAAAAGAAACTTAATGAGTATTTCAAGTCATAACCTAATGGGAAGGAAATCGCCTATCACTATAACGTAGTTAACTACCCGCGACCACCTTTCGAGCCATGCATAAAAAAGGGTGACCCTAGAAACATTAAGATACCATGCATGATTGGGTACTTGTATAGGGATCACACTTACATAGATTACAAGGCACCCATGAAAAGAATTTCTAGGCTCTATTACAATTAGATCATGAGTGAAAAGCTAGGACCTAGGAGAGATCCCTTCTATCCTAGGAAAGTAAGTAACTATGTTGGGAGAGCTAGAGGATTGCATGTCTTTGTAGGTAATTTCACATATAGGTGTGATTTCATGATCTTGGAAGATGTTAAGGGCATCATTGATGGGTTCTTAGGAGATGTGATACTTGGAAGACCATTTATTGAGGAATCCATGATGATTTATGATCAAGAGGAAGGAATAGCCAAGGTCTCAAATGGGACCGAATGTGTTAAATATGTAATGCGCTACAAAAATAAAAGGTTTAAAGGCATTGTTGAGCTAGATGTGGACAATATTCTGGCTTTTGAGGTTGATTGTAAGGATAACGTTCACTACACCGCTTGTCTAGAGTTAGGCCCCGAATATATTCGTGATGAAGGAAGAGTCAAGGCATTCGAATGGGCATCTAAGATATACGGAAAATAAGAGCACGACTTCGAGTCTAGCTACAAGACTCATAAATAAAGAAAAGCGCTTCGTGGGAGGCAACTCATGCTTAATTATTTGCTTGTTTTGTTTTTCAATTTTCGTGTGTCTTATATCTTTTCCATTGTTGTTTATTCTCATGTTAGACTTTGTAAAAATGCTTTATTTTGTCTTTAACCTCATCTTAATTACATATAAAGGTATTTTACAAAAAGATAAATGTAGGGAAGAACACATACGTTTCTAAGAACATGAACATGAGTATTATAATTAGTGAAATTGATATATTTGTGTGTTTGTTAGAGTCAAATGCTTGTATCGAGTCATAATGGATGTTTTGCAGGAATTTTTCCAGGTTTTATTGATGTAATTTTTCCAGAAAAATGCAGCGAACCACTTTCTGCTTTAATCCTGACGGCGTCAGGATTAAAGCCTAACGATGTCAGGCTATATAGAAATAGATTACTCAGTTTTTCATTTTCTGTGCACTACAAATTTTTGGAAATTCTCAGGTCTTAATTTTCCCGAAAAACTGCAAACATCCATTCCACAAGCATTATATCTTACTTGCTTTCTAGTGTAGTTGCGTGTCATATATAGTTTTACCGCCAATTTTACGCGAAGGTTTCGTTTTTTTTCTTATAAGTGTGAAGGTTATATGAGACAAAAAGAATAAACACATATTGGATGAAGCTTATACTTATGCATTCTTCTTAGAAGAGGATTTAATCTCAACTTCACACATATCCTACTAAGCTAATTAGGGGAATCCTAGTTTCTTTTCCTTAATTACCTTCCTTTATCATAACTTTGATGCTTTTGGGGAACATTGGGGACAATGTTCAGTTTAAGTGTATGGAGGGAGAATAAAACAGGAACTTAGAAACTATTCACTCATTTGATCATTAGTCTTGTCCTTGGTAATTTGTGTAATAAACTATGAGAAGTATTCGTTAGGGCAATTTTAGCACCAAATTTAAATTTTTTTATGACATCGACAAGCTAAACTTTAGTCTTAATAAAGCGTCTCATGGATAGGAATTATATGACTAGCACAAAAACTGTTTATCACTCAAATTCCACCCCAAAAATGTGAGGTTCGCCCCTAGATATTTAGGAATAAAAGCATTCACCTTTAATTCTTAGAGAGCGTACCGGTAGTATAATAGATTCTAGAACTTGTTTTGTGATGCATTCCAAGATCACTAGTGAGACTACACTTGTGTAGTTAGTAGTAACTAAGTGATAAGAGGCATTAGGATAACCCTTGTTTGAAACATGTATTATAATTACATCTTCGACATCGGTTGAGTAATTACCGTACACCCTTGCGATGTACTCATCTTTAGTACACGACACCCCAAGTTAACCCCTCAGAGCCTATCCTTTTCGCGGTTCTCGTGATTTTTCGGAATATCAATGAAGAACATTGTTTACAATCCACCCCCAAATGTACACCCAAATCGCCTTAGCCTACCTTATATGCACTTATCTTTAGTGCATTATTGTTATCATTACTAAACCCTTAGTTCATTTATCTAGTTACTTGCATGGTTGCTAAGTTGAGTCATATCTTTTGTACATAGTTTTGGGACGATTGGGACTCATGGGTAAAAAGTAATATTTTATGGAGTAACGGGAAATAACGATAAATTCAAATTCCCTTTATCTACATAATTAAATACTCCAAATGAGAAAAACATACGGGCTACCATCCTACATCTATCTTTATGTTTATGTTTTTAAATTTATGTTTGTTTTGTTTCAAATTATCTAGTGTTAGTGAGTCGAGTCTTGGCTTAGCAACGCCATGCTTTACATGCTTGTAACATAAGATTTTTGACTTGCCACCACTAAAAATCCCCCATCCAACAAAACCCTTTGTTTCCCTACCCTAAGCCTAACGTTACAATACTTGTAAAGACCTCTTAGATAGTTGTTCTAGGTGCTTACGCCAAAGCGGTGGAGGTTTGATCTATTCTCAAGCTTATGGTAATCTATGTACTATGCCAGGTAATGAGTGTCTATCTTCCATTTCCATTCATATTATATATCATATAAACCCGAGAGATGAGAGAATCCAAACACCACTTGTGAGGTGCTAGTATATAATTTATGTGCTTGTTATGACTATTGTGGCGCTTTTACTTGTTGTAAACTATATTAAACCAAGGCTTCATGCCCCCTAACTTATAAATTGATTGGTCGAAAGCACATTTGCTTGAGGACAAGCAAATACCAAGAGTAGGGATATTTGATAAGGATTTAAAACGTACCTTTTAGAGGGTCATTTAAGCCCTTTTTCGACACATTTTATATCCGTTACTGCTTAATTTCGTTCATTTTTTACTTTTTAGGTCTTTTGAAAGCAAAATGCTGGAATGAAGCATATTTTGACGAAAAAAACAAATACATGAATAAAATGGCAAAGTCAAGATCGAAACCCACTGAACAACGATCGTGAGAACGTGGCGACTCAAGTGAGTCACATTCATACGTTTTAGGTTGTTTTTTGTCTTAATTGAAATTGGCTTAGGTGTGCAAGTATGCTTTTCGTTGTGTTTAATGCTTGGGTATGCTTTATGATGATATGGTTCATGTATGAAATAGCTTAGGCTTGGCGACTCCGTGAGTCATATACAAGAGATAACCTCAAAGAACTAGGGACTACGCATATCCTACGACCTTTAGGAATACAACACGTTAAGATAAAGGACGTGACAATTCAACCAACCAATAAAAGATAACTAGGGAGTAATAGTATCTAAGTGAACACATCTTTAATCATCATACGAGCACACCTCAATTAGACATAGCTATCCGTAGTAATTAGATAATTAGTTAAAGTAGAGTAATCGGTAGAAGTACCCCCGCCCCCAAACCAATTGCCCCAAAATTTTACATTAGCTTTCTAAAAAACCATAAAAAAGAAAGAAAAAAATAATCATCCTCAACCCCCCCCCCCTTCACGTCATATATTTCTTACTAGCATTCCTATTCCCCTAGAGAACGATAACAATCCTCGAGGCTTACCCCATACTACACTACAACGAATAGGTTCACTTCCTAGGAGGTTGAAAAACTTGCTCGAAGAAAAGGAAGTTTCCTTGACCCCGAATGCGCCTTCCGCGCGCATCACAAAGTCAATCTCAAGTTCCTCCAAGTCAAAAAGTAACTCCAAGCCCAAACAGAATTATGAACTGTGCCATTATACAAGTCATACCACTGATAATTGCTACAAAATTCCCTTTTGCATGATCTGCAAAAGAGAAGATCACAGAACTTTTGATCACTTGCAATATGCAAAATCACTCAGTGAAGCAAGCTATATCAACCTTGGTCACCAATATGCTTCATCATCCAAGCAGGCTCAAAGGCGAAAAGCTAAACCTTTTCCTCCTTGTCCACATTGTGGTTTTAATGACCATCATCTTGATGATTGTCTAATGAACTCCTGCTGTGAAATATGTTGAAATCCAGTACATGAGACATCTCAGTATGATATGGTCATACATGCAAGGAGGAGCTCAAAACAGCCCCGCAACACTGAGTCTTCCTTAGTAAGAAATTGCAAAACATGTGGTAGCACAGTTCACTCAACCACTGACCCTGAGTCCATTGTAAAGTTTAAACAGTCCATCAGACCCAAGCGCACTAGTAAATGGGTTAGCAAGAGAAACTAATTCAGTTTACTATTTTTGCCGAGGCAATGCAGGGAGCCTATTTGACATCTAGATAGTGGATGTTCAATGAGCATGACTGGTGTGAAGGAATATCTACAAAAATATGTAGAAGAACCAGGACCTAAGGTAGTATTTGGTGATAACTCATCATGTCCCACTGAAGGTTATGGTTTAGTAAACTGCAATGGTATAGTGTTCTCTAGAATAGCATATGTTAATGGTATAAAGTACAATCTCATCAATGTCAGTCAGTTGTGTGATGCAAAATACATTGTGCAGTTTAATGACAAACAAGGTACTATTTTTAATGCCAATAAATAATTTGTTCTTATAGCTCCTAGGAGAGATGATGTATATGTACTTGACATGTCAAGTCTCTCGCAGAATGGAACTTGTCTATTTGCCAAAGCCATTGAAACTATCAACTGGCTATGGCACAAGAGACTCTCTCACTTGAATTTCAAGAATATAAACAAGTTGGCAAAACAAAACAAAGTCCTTGGTTTACCATCCCTTGTATTTGCAAAAGACAAACCATGCTCAGCCTGTGAGAAGAAAAAACATCACAGAGCATCATTCAAAACAAAACAAAACTTTTCCATCAAAAGCTGCCTTCACCTCTTGCATATGGATTTGTTTGGACCTGTAAGTCCAAGATCAATCCAGCATGAGAAGTATACTTGTTAGGAATTATAAATTCCATAGTGTAGAGTCGGTCACCCCAAATATAATCTAGCATAAGTTAGCTCGTAGACATATCGTTATTTACTTGTTTAGTAGCTTAGTTATTAGTTTAGAGTAACACCATAGAGGAAGGACGGGTCTTTACCCACTGTATATCTAATCCACAGTCCGACAGGAGGACGTTTAGGTTGTAACTATAAATACCCCTTCCATCCTTGGAAGGGGTGGAGCTTCTAATCTAACCTTTCATTCTTTTTATTTTACTTTCTCTCTCAAGAACTCCCTCTCTACTCTTCATCTCTCTAAACATGGCATACTTGTATTATCACCATCCTAGACCACCCGAATTATCAAGCAACATAATATGTATGATCCTACAATTGGCATAAGAGCTCAGGTTTTGTTGTTTGTGTTGATTCGAATGGTTCGTATCATTTTTTGTACCTTTTTGATGCGGTTTGTTAACGGTTTTATATGCGATTTGATGCGTTTCGTATGCGAATCTTGATGAAGCTTATTTGTTATTTGTGTCTCTATGTTGGTTGGTTTGCTTTTTTTACTTGTTGTTCGCATTGATGTCTAAGCTGTGTCATCATAGTTCGTGTAAAGCTATCAAAATTTTGGGTTAAACAGGTTATACAAGCCTTAAGTGTCAACCATTTGGTCAAAACAAGTTTTATCCTTTCTGTTACTAACTTATAAAGGTGGTTTTCAGTCTAGTTATCAACTTGGGTGATTTATCATATTCCTGCATCTGTTGTGTACCATGTCTGTGAGATGATAAGTGGTTATATGGTGATTATTGTGGTCATACTGGCACAAAAATGGTCTTTTTTGTAGTTTCTGGGTTCATCAGAACTGGGCTTTCTTAGATGCGGTTTGACAGCTGCTTCAATGCGGTTTGTCACATAAATGTCCAGACTCATTGTACAGGCTGCGGTTTGATAATGGTACTATGCAGTTTGTCATGTTCGAAATGTTAATGCGTTTTGAGTAAACTGTAAGGTATGCGGTTTGTCAAAAAAAATTGATGCGGTTTGTGATTTATCTGATGCGTTTTGACGCAAAAGAGGTTTGGTTCATATGCGGTTTGAGCAGCTGAATAGAAGCAGTTTGATTAAGACATGCGTTTTGACCAAGATAAGTGCGGTTTGTAAAGAAAGCAGTTAGTCAAATGGTCAAGTGCGGTTTGTTGAAAGAAGTATGAGATGCGGTTTGTATAAAAAGGGAAGATGCGGTTTGGCTTAATGGTTGATGCGATTTGTATAAGAAATTTCATCAAACAGACTCGACAGGTAAAATCATCATTCACTAATCATCAAAAGATTCGACTACATCATCAGATCAAATAATCAACAAACAAATACCAACATCAACATCCTATACCATTCTATCATAACCCACTTCTAACAATAACATCAAATATATCTCAACCCCATCTCCAACATACCTTAACAAGTTCATTAAAAAAAATGATGATAAAACATCAAATCGATCTCAGAAAATGTTCGACTATTGTCAAATCTTTTAAAGCATTTTTATCATTTATCATCAAGGATCATTATGAAGTCAAGCTTCTCATCAATATCAGAAAATAAAAAGATGAATTATAACTATTATGTTGTACTCATCTCTTTCAATCGGCTCAATCAAAACGCCAAGATAATTACTAGTATAGATCTCAGATGAACTCTTTCGTATTATTCATAGATACATCAAGACCTTCTTGGCCAAACAAACGAAAAATATAAATCCTCATCGATCAAATTCGTTGAAGTTAAACCTCATTTATATCTGAATATTAAAGACAAAGATAATAACTTAATCGTTATTTCTTTTATTCTTAATTCGTTCAATGTCCAAAAACAAGAAATATAACAACTAATAACACCTACCTGAGATCTTATTTAATCAAGACCATGAAGCCTCTAACACATCTAGATTAGAAAACGTGTTACAACGATGAAAAAAAGGTCTCGGATTGGTTGCATTTGTGTTTTTGGGTCTCAAATAGAAGGATTTGTATATTGGATGATGATGATAAGATGAGATATCATCTCAGATCTGGTATTTTTAATTATTGATGAAGCGTTTCTGATAAGAGGGGAGAGGGGGCGGATGAATTGATAATTAGGTTTTGTGAGTAATTTTAGGGCAAAGGATAGATAGATGCATTTTATATATCCCAAAGTTTTAGGGTTTGTTTAGTTGATTCAGGGATATGTGCCGACAATTTACAGTTAAAATTAAGCTTACACATACTTGATGAGTAAGACTTGTATTTTGATGAGTAAGATTGGATCACACTTAGAATTTTTGGCCGAGTGTCGTCTTTTAGCATGTGGGCTTGGACAAGTATTTGTTGACTAAGACTTGTATCGTGGGCCACGATATGGAATTTGGTATATGAGGTGTCACACCCCAAATTACTGTTTCTGATGGAATGGAATTCTGGGGGTTTGTTGTCATAGCATCACAATCACGGTTTTATCGAGCGACCTAAAGTGTCGTTTGAAAATATCGTTTGATTCATTAAAATAATCGAGTTTACAAAGATTAGGTCCCAAAAGATTTTCAATATATCAAAAGCGAGTTTGTTACAATCAAGCGATAGTTAAGTGCATAATATATAGGTGAGGCAGCGACACGCGACTCTATGATAAGTCCACATGCATGCCATGAATTGAATGCCTTAGATACGAGATAAAACATGCTAAAAGTGTCAACACAATGGTTGAGTGAGTTCATAGAGTTTTGTTAACAAGTAAAGCTTTTAAAGCGATCATGCAACAAAGGCAAAGTTTTGGTCATTTAGAATAGTCCACAAAGCAAAGGCATTGTAAATCCACTCAGGTTCAAGTTCGCCCATACAAAACTTGCAACTGTGTGTTCACAACCTTTTAAAATATGTCTAGTTTATGTTCAAGCACGAGGTTAAATGAGTTCTCAAAGCAAAGGCATTGTAAATCCACTCAGTTCCAAGTTCCACCCATACAAAACTTGCAACCTGTGTGTTCACAACCCATTGCACAAAATATAGCGTATCAAATAGTCAAGTATAAGTGGTTATAATAATTCACAATATTGCACCACGTATATAATAATTTAGGGATGCTCCGAACATGGGAGACTTTGCACTGCTCCAACAAGGGAGACTTTGTAATGATGCTTCTGATGAAACCAAATTATGGTGGGTGCCACTACCCAAAGTTATGTTGGGTGCCCTTCCCAAAGATATCTTGGGTGCCTCTTCCCAAAGATATCTTGGGTGCCTCTTCCCAAAGATATCTTGGTGCCTCTTCCCAAAGATATGCTCAGAACATAGGAGACTTTATAGTGATGCTCAGAACATAGGAGACTTTATAGTGATGCTCGAACATAGGAGACTTTATAGTGATGCTCGAACATAGGAGACTTTATAGTGATGCTCGAACATAGGAGACTTTAGGTCAAGGTCATAACACGTGCGGTTCAATAAGTTCAAACAAGTCATAAGTTTGTATTTAAGTTCAAGAGTTCCGTTCAAAGTTCGTAATTAAGTTCAAAGATTTAAGTCGAGTTCAAAAGTTCGAAAGCGGTCAAAGAGCTCGAATAATATCAAAAGGGTTCAAGATAGTCGAGCGTTCAAAATCACATCAAACAAGTTTAAAATATATCAAAGGGTCCTTTACAAGTTAAAGAGTTTAACTATATGTCAAAAGGTTCATATCAAGTCCAAAGTGTTCACTTATATGTTAAAGGGTTGAATCAATTTAAAGAGTTCAAATATACATGTCGAAGGGTTCAAAATCAAGGAAGTGATTCAAATAATAGCGTTCATAACATAATGATCAATTTAGTTCGGGCATAATCTACTTACTCGCACATAGAGTGAAACAAAAAGGGTAACAAGTTCATAATAGTTCCAACAATATAGATTAAGTTC
The DNA here is from genome assembly GCA_022545495.1 of Chrysanthemum lavandulifolium. Lineage (NCBI taxonomy): Eukaryota > Viridiplantae > Streptophyta > Magnoliopsida > Asterales > Asteraceae > Chrysanthemum > Chrysanthemum lavandulifolium. Next base: position 166,710,660 of record CM040240.1, on the reverse strand, counting down.
ATATAAGTGTAAAGTAAAAGCATGAAGTTGAGCATGTATCTCCCCCGAAGAGTTTATAAAACAATTAAACAAGTAAAAGTGGGGCTACGAACTCACCTGATGCAATGATTATGGTGACAAAAGTAGATACACTGAAATGAGGTGCGATCTCTATCCGCAACTAGAATACTTGATGAGGTTTATGAGAACAAAAGGGTTAATCCTAATCACCCAAGGTTTTTATTTCAAAACCTATACAAAGAGTGTAACTAGATTGAAATATACTTGTCTAGAAAATATTTTGGTGATCACTTTGATGGTCCTTGTGGTGGCCGGTTGTGTTGGAGAGAAAGAGAGGATATTTTGTTGTTTCACACTTTGAGATTAAGCTATCTATGTGTGGAATGAAATATAAAATGATATTTGTAAGATATTTAGGCAAGACTAAATGAGTCATCTAGGAGATGGCGACACATTTGAAAGAATGAAAAGATTAGATAACTTTTGACATAGGTAATTACTTGTATGTATAAATAGAAGTGTAGTTTGTTAAGAATTATTAGTAACTTGTATATTTATTTAAGCATTTAGGGTAGCGTTAGATAAAAATAACTTTTCACGGGTCAAGATAAAATATATTGAGGCCATAAAATTATAAAAATACATTTCTTGAAAGATTTGAGTGAATAAATATTTATCGGGTTGAATTTAAGAAAACGAGTAGTAATTATATAAATATAACAATTTATTCTGAAATAAATTTAAAACACGGGTAAACTCATAATATTATTTTATGGTCTTAAAATGAGTATAAAAGTTATATCACGATAATTTTGGAAGTATCGGATCAAATGTTCAAAATAATTAATTACGCGATAGTGTTTATTTAATAGTAAATAAGCGTTCTTGAAAATGCAAAACCATGCACGAACCGATATGAAATGATGAATATAGAGTTTGAGAAATGACGGAAATTGAGAATTGGGACATTCTTCCCATGTCGGAGGAATCACGTCCTCGTGATTGATTTTGATAACTATAGCCCAAACCGCGACAAGGGTTCTAAAGTTTATGCTCGTGTATGGTCTAAATGATTATGTCAATGCTCATGCATATGGGTTCCTCGTCCAACTAGATGCGGTCTCATGCTATCATGACCATTCCCGTCCCAAATACATGCTCTCTTATGACTAGGCTTGATGAGGCGGGCTTTCCCATTCTCGGCGAAACCCTCGAAAGATTTTTAAGTAACCGATTTTACTTAATCTCACAACTCATCAAACAAGAGCTGTCATGAGATTAGGCTAAATCGGTTTGAGCAACAACTTGTTTCTAGCTTGATCTTTGCAACTCATTAAACAAGAGCGTCGCTCGGATCAAGCTGAAACAAGTGGTTTGAAGAAAATCTTTTGAAATTTTGGCTCGATTAAATTGCTTACACATATGAGACTACTACTCCCTTCATTGCATGATTCTTCTGAATTAGACATAGGTGATCGGGCTATGTATAATTTAGGAGTAACTATGCAATGCTTGGATAATCGTCTCATATGATGTTTGGTGTTGAGTCATAAGTTCGCATGTATAAGGAGTATGCACTTATAATGATATGATAAGATGCTATGATGATGCGATTATAGTCTAGGGTCAATGGCGCAACCTAGTTCTCTATAACTTGAAGCTCGATGCCAATCTGTCACACCCCAAATTACATTTTTGCGGAATGGAATTCACGGGGTTTGTTGTCATAGCATCACAATCACGATTATATCGAGCGACCTAAAGTGTCGTTTTGAAAATATCGTTTGATTCATTAAAATAATCGAGTTTACAAAGATTAGGTCCCAAAGATTTTCAATATATCAAAAGCGAGTTTGTTACAATCAAGCGGTAGTTAAGTGCATAAAATATAGGTGAGGCAGCCGACACAGCGACTCTATGATAAGTCCACATGCATGCCATGAAGTGAATGCCTTAGATACGAGATAAAACATGCTAAAAGTGTCAACACAATGGTTGAGTGAGTTCATAGAGTTTTGTTAAGTAAAGCTTTTAAAGAGCGATCATGCAACAAAGGCAAAGTTTTGGTCATTTAGAATAGTCCACAAAGCAAAGGCATTGTAAATCCTCGGTTCAAGTTCCGCCCATACAAAACTTGCAACTTTGTGTGTTCACAACCCACTTGCCAAAATATGTCTAGTTTATGTTGAAGCACACGAGGTTAAATGAGTTCTCAAAGCAAAGGCATTGTAAATCCACTCGGTTCAAGTTCCCCATACAAAACTTGCAACTGTGTGTTCACAACCCATTGCACAAAATATAGCGTATCAAATAGTCATGTATAAGTAGTTATAATAATTCACAATATTGCTGCATTATATAATAATTTAGGATGCTCAACATGGGAGACTTTACCTTTGCTCAACAAGGAGACTTTGTAATGATGCTTCGATGAAACCAAATTATCTTTGGGTGCCACTACCCAAGTTATGTTGGGTGCCCTTCCCAATTTATTGGTGCCTCTTCCCAAAGATATCTTGGGTGCCTCTTCCCAAAGATATCTTGGGTGCCTCTTCCCAAAGATATCTTGGTACCTCTTCCCAAGATATCTTGGGTGCCTCTTCCCAAATATATCTTGGGTGCCTCTTCCCAAAGATATACTCCTAACATAGGATACTTTATAGTGATGCTCCGAACATAGGTGCTCCGAACATAGGAGACTTTATAGTGATGCTCCGAACATAGGAGACTTTATAGTGATGCTCCGAACATAGGAGACTTTATAGTGATGCTCCGAACATAGGAGACTTTATAGTGATACTCCGAACATAGGAGACTTTATAGTGATGCTCCGAACATAGGAGACTTTATAGTGATGCTCCGAACATAGGAGACTTTAGGTCAAGGTCATAACACGTACGGTTCAATAAGTTCAAACAAGTCATAAGTTTGTATTTAAGTTCAAGAGTTCCGTTCAAAAGTTAAGTAATTAAGTTCAAAGATTTAAGTCGAGTTCAAAAGTTGAGCAGTCAAAGAGCTCGAATAATATCAACGAGGTTCAAGATAGTCGGCGTTCAAAATCACATCAAACAAGTATAAAATGTATCAAAAGGGTCCTTTACAAGTTAAAGAGTTTAACTATATGTCAAAAGGTTCATATCAAGTCCAAAGTGTTCACTTATATGTTAAAGGGTTAGAATCAATTTAAAGAGTTCAAATATACATGTCGAAGGGTTCAAAATCAAGGAAGTGATTCAAATAATAGCGTTCATAACATAATGATCAATTTAGTTCGGGCATAATCTACTTACTCGCATATAGAGTGAAACAAAAGGGTAACAAGTTCATAATAGTTCCAACAATATAGATTAAGTTCATATAAGTGTAAAGTAAAAGCATGAAGTTGAGCATGTATCTCCCAGAAGAGTTTATAAAACAATTAAACAAGTAAAAGTGGACTACGAACTCACGATGCAATGATTATGGTGACAAAAGGAGATACCTTGAAATGAGTGCGATCTCTATCATAACTAGAATACTTGATGAGGTTTATGAGAACAAAGGGTTAATCCTAATCACCCAAGGTTTTTATTTCAAAACCTATACAAAGTGTAACTAGATTGAAATATACTTGTCTTGAAAATATTTTGGTGATCACTTTGATGGTCCTTGTGGTGGCCGGTTGTGTTGGAGAGAAAGAGAGGATATTTTGTTGTTTCACACTTTGAGATTAAGCTATCTATGTGTGGAATGAAATATAAAATGATATTTGTAAGATATTTAGGCAAGACTAAATGAGTCATCTAGGATATGTCGACACATTTGAAAGAATGAAAAGATTAGATAAGTTTTGACATAGGTAATTACTTGTATGTATAAATAGAAGTGTAGTTTGTTAAGAATTATTAGTAACTTGTATATTTATTTAAGCATTTAGGGTAGCGTTAGATAAAAATAACTTTTCACGGGTCAAGATAAAATATATTGAGGTCATAAAAATTATAAAAATACATTTCTTGAAAGATTTGAGTGAATAAATATTTATCGGGTTGAATTTAAGAAAACCGTCGTAATTATATAAATATAACAATTTATTTACGAAATAAATTTAAAACACCGGTTAAACTCATAATATTATTTTTATGGTCTTAAAATGAGTATAAAAATTATATCACGATAATTTTTGGAAGTATCGGATCAAATGTTCAAAATAATTAATTATGCGATAGTGTTTATTTAATAGTAAATAAACGTTTACTGAAAAATTCAAAACCATGCACGAACCGATATGAAATGATGAATATAGAGTTTGAGAAGTGACCGGAAATTGAGAATTGTGACAGAGGGTTAAGTTAATACTGAGATGGGTCGAGTGAAATATTATTTTGATATTAAACATCTTGGGTATTTAGCATGTTGGACATGAGTCGTGAGTTCTAATCATTTTGTAAAAACCCAGGTGTGAAGTCGTATTAGGATTTGATATCATTCTTTGTTCCGATATGGTGTGAAATTAAATCGGACCAGATATTAGGATATATTAAATGGATCGAGGTTAATGTTTGCAATTGGATCAGGTTCTAAGTTGTGGTTGGGTTTCTCAATATTGAATCGTATATATGAGCTTTGATTATATGAGATTTGATAATATGGGATAATGTGAGACTTGGATATTTTGGTGTGTTATGAGATTTGATGATGAGACTTGTTGAGTTATGCGAGTTGATACTTTGGTTTATACATTATCACGGAGGATATTATGTCACGGCTTGAATTGGAAAATGTTGACTACGTAGTTGTTTGGACGGTATTTCTCATTTGAATGTGACGTGAGGTTTTCCGGGCACGTTTACTTATTTCGTCTTCTTTCTTTCTACCCTTCCGCGAAGATGACTTGTTTGGGCATTTATAGAGTGTGATAAAGACTTGACTATTTAGTTACTTTTTGTGATTCTTTCTCACTTAACCCACAACGTAACTATCACTTCGGTGTCTCACGCAGTTGAGGATACGTCAAGAGGTTTTGTACATTGGGTAAAATGTTTCTTTTTCACAAGGATTAGTACAAGGTTAAGTGAACAAATCTGGGGAATTCTATTTCATGCTCAAGTTTGGTATATCGGGTTTACTTCACCAATTGGTCACAGCAATTTTCGACAGAACTCGTGAATGATGTGTTTACCAAAGGGTTTGTTGGATGGGATGTGATCAACAATTATCATGACATATTCAAAGCCATAGAATGTCAATGATACTTCACAGTCTAAGCAAAATCTTTCAAGAATCTTCAACGTCAGTCAAGATTTTCAAGATGTTTGCTTATGACAAGAACTTTTCGTACAAATGGTCGTACACGTTAATGATGCTTCCGAAAGTTCGAAACCATCATGGGGGAGAAACGTGTACTTTGATGTTTTACGGTCAACCTCAGGGGGAAGTAGTGTATACTACTCGACTTAGTATGGTTTGTGAAGTTGTCTACATATGGGTAAAGAATTGTTGATGTTGGAGAAGAATCGTTGATGAACCGCTGCATGTTCCCCTAAAACAGATATTCACTGAAACCAAAGTTGTCTTAAAACATTCAAACTGACATTGTTTACGGTTAAGTCTTGGTTTTGTAAAATCCCGCGAAAGAATCTATTTCTCGGTTTAAATCATAGACTTGTAAAATCCCGTAACAATGGAAACATCCCGATGAAAGAAAAAGTGCATCTCCGGATCTATCTCTCGATTTATTCTTGGTTTTGTAAAATCCCACGAAAGAAACTATTTTTCGGTTTAGACCATAGAATTGTAAAATCCCATGATGATAGAACCATCCTGGAGAAAGAGAAAGTGTAATTCTGGTCCTTATCTGATGCTGGTGCTACGGTTTCTACTTCGAAGAAGGGATATAGGGTGTACTTCATGAATTGGGTGATTGTTTGGACATTCTTCATGGCAGTTTGGTTATTACAAGGTTTTACGGGGTTACTTGCTTCTAACTAAGGTCGGGATGAAACCATTATCTAAGTTCATTTAAAATGTAAAAGGAGGCTAGATTTGAGCTTTTAACCAGAAGATGTGACAACGGCGTTAATTCATTATTATTTATTTGAGGTTGAAGTTAAATTTCACGGGTGAGTGTACTTAGTATCTGAAGGTATCGGGGATGGTTGGATGCAGATTCTTCGAGATCCTTGCTCGAGTTTTTAACATTTTCAAAGACGAAGACTTGGAAATCTAGTTATTTATGGGTGATTTTTCTTTTTCTTTTTACCACCACAAAATAACTATCACTTTAAGGAGTTACGTTGTAGTGCTCAGTGTCACATTAAATTGTGGGTTTTCAAGAGGTGATGTACGTCTTATACTTTATGGTTGGTTGGATGAAGAGTATAGAGTACTTAGGGATTCAAAGGGGGATGAACTCTCGGCACCGCTCTTTGTTACATATGTGCAAGTTTAAGTCACGAGTTCGGGTTGTTTTACTTCAGGGTCAAATTCATCATATTGGGTTTTCTCCATCAGCTGTTACGACAAAGAGCCTACTGAATGATAATGGGATTGATTACAAGTGTTGCCAAGTGAGGTAGTAAAGAGAGAGATTATGACGTTTGAACACAACAGTTCAAGCCTCGTACTCTAAAGAAAATAAATGTGTACACTTCAGTGCGCATTATCTTATGAAGAAGAGAAATCTTCTTATTTATGACCATTCTCATCAACATGCTTCATACTTTTTCCATGCGCTTTCAATTATCAAGTGAACCGAACTACCGTTACTAGTAATCTTATTCCACTTGCTCAATTAAAATGACGATGGCGACATCATATGAAACCTTTGAGGGGGAGAAGTATGAAGAGACTACATTTTTAAAAATATTCACTTGTTTAATCAAGAATGGCATCTCCGTATGCAATTCTTGAGGGGGAGAAGAAGTATGATAATTCTACATGTTGAGTTATATTTGAGAATATATGGTCATACGGCTCTTAACTCATGTAAGAACCGAGCTTCTTCTTATCGGGTCATCTTTACATGGAGTTTCTTCTAAGAGCCGTTGGTTGACATCTTCACAGGCGATATGTTTATTGACAAAGTGCTTCCGATTCAACATGGGTGATTTCCTTGATGAACATCTTTCTTTCTTGTTTGATTGGGAGGATTTGAGTTAAGGGATTTGCTATATATAAGTTAACGGGAATGCATTTGGTGAGAAGAAGATGTTAAAATTCTATTCCCCAAACGGACAATCTTGAAGAAGGTCGAGTCTACAGTCTGTTCTACATTTTCTGCTGCATGATAGAAGACTAAAGACAAGTTGCATTTAATGATCTAACGACTTCTTCTTAATCCGTGCATTCATCATAAAGATTGTCAGTTTAGGGGAGAGCGCTAATTGGGGGAGAATGAAAAGCCAAATTTAATCCCCAATATAGACTTGCTCACATTATTCTTCAGCAAGTTGATTCTCACAAATAAATTTGAGCTAATAATGTTTTTCTCAAAAGATTCCTAGTATTTGGGCTTACAATGTGTTGCTGATTCTGAAGTATCAAAATCAGCAAGGGGGAAGGAGACACGCATCTAAACGCGAGTAAACTTTATGAACTTAATACTTCTAAGTGATTGAAGATATCCCGGGAAGACAAATTTTATTACCGCAGAGAAACTCAAGGTTTGAATCAAGGCGTTTAGTGTTCTTATTCCAAATATGTGGGGGAAGAGATGGAAGAGTTAGTTTCCGGTGATAAAAAAGGTACACAAGTGTGTGATGATTTTGATGTTATCGCAATCATCAGGGGAGAGAGATTGTGTACATTGGGGATGCACAGTTGTTTCACTTGAGAGCTTAATCGGTGATTCAATGATAATCACTTATTAGGAGATGACATCCATGAGATAATCGGTGATTGACATACTACTTCAATGTTATCGGATATTCTTTCTTTGGGCACTTGGGTTCTTGAGCTTCATACACTATCATCGGGGAGAAATATACTTGAGGATGTTTAGCAGTCGCATGATCGGACTTAATGATTTATTCGGAGTTTATATCCGAGATGATCGATGATTCAATCTGCTAATTCGATGCTATCGGTTATTCTCTCTTCGGGTATATGTGTACATCGGGTTCGTCAGCTCTATTCAAAGAGAGTCACTGCATCACTTCAACTACTCGGGGGAAGTGGTCTCTTGATAACTTTTGGTATTCGTCGCTTGAGACTTCAGTGGAAAAGAAATATGAGAAGATTCTATTCATGTGTGGGATGATACGTTCTTTGTTCTATCGATGAAATAACCCGAACAAATAATCACGATAATCATTCTTAAAGGCGACAAGATCGATGATAATGGTAGGATCTTATCCTCTTAAACTATTATGTGTTGATGATTCGGGTGGTCTTGGATGATCAAAATACATGTTTTCCATAGTTAGAGAGTTAGTAGAGAGAGAGGTGTTCTTGCTAGAGGTTTACACAAAATACATGTATGAAATATTAGATTATGAAAAGCACCACCCTTCCATGGATGGAAGGGTATTTATACTTACAAACATAACGACCTCCTATCGGCTGTGGATCGGGGATACGGTGGGTAAAGACCCGTCCTTCCTCCACGGTGTTGCACTATGCTAAACTAGACTAAAACTAACTAATAAAACAATAAATAACGTAACTAACGACAAGTCTACGAGCTAACTTATGCTAGATAACATTTGGGGTGACCGACTCTTCACTATGGAATTTTCTAATTCCTAACAATCTCCCATAAGGAGGTCACCCCATGTTTTACATTTGAATCCTAGCATTCTATTCTTGACTTTGTTCTTGAGCTCGTAGACTTCAATTCTTCATTTCAACAATCTTTGTGCTTTAGTAGTGACTCTTCAAAGTCCGCATAGATTTGTACTTTCGGTGGAGGCCTTTAAGCGATCCACATCTTTGATGATCTTGAGCTTTCATTGAGATCATCGACCACGATAAATCTCTGGATCACCCTTTATTGTGTTGCCATCATGTGAAGTTGTGACTTTCGGACCGACATGCTCACACTTTTGAATCATGACATCTTTCCATCGAGTAGCGGAAGCCTTCTTGGTTCATGATATTTGCGGCGTAGCGAAGCATAGTATGAAATATCGAGCCGGTTATGTAGATATGCACCATCATGAATTCTTCAAATTAAGTGTGGATCTTTGTGAGCATGCGGCTTTGGATTGACTCCTCAATTACGATCACCGCAATCGTCGGGTGTACCGCAAACAACGATTAGCAATAAAACGCGAAAGTGTCTTTGATCACTTCGTTGAATTGAGGTACACGCCCACGGTTCCCGTTGATCGATACAAATCTTGCTGTGATCGGTAGGATTCCTAAGAATCTCCTTGACGGGGTTTCGCAATGTTCTAGCGTTCTCAAACCGAACGTCTCAAAGAAGACAACACGGAGTGAGTGAACCGACAAATTGAGATTCAGCGATTGATGAAAATGATTTGAAAACAATCGCGTATTGCTTGAAGAAAGAGTTTTGCAATACAACGAAGGTTTTATGAGAAAGATCAATTTTCAAACAAAATACTTTTGTATTAGAGAATGAGTACACATTCGACGTGCTAGTGAAAAGAAGAGATTCGCACATCGAGCGGTTTTCTAAAAGTATTTTTCAATCGAGATACTTTTGAATTTGAAATGAATACACATTCGACGTGCTAGAGAAAGAAGATTTGCACATCGAATGGTTTTTCCAAAAGTATTCGTCAATTCCATTCTGGACCAAGGTTGATTCAAGAATGAATCTCCCATTGTTTCTATCCGGTTGTCACAAGCTTGATCTTACGAGAAGATCTCACATGTCACCCACCAAGAGCTTGTTTGATGTTGGCTCTAGAAGGATTTCCATCTTCATCGTGAATACTTTTACATACCACTCGGATGTTACGGCAATACCACAAGGATAATCGTGGGACTCTTAATATATACTTACTTTCCACATTGTGTGAAAAGCAAGTCTTCAAGAATTTAGTGTCCTAACGAGATATTGTGGATGATCTCTTGGCTCTAGACTCAATAGTGCACATTTGGTTCTGTGTGGGAGACTAGGGAGAGGTCTCCTACTTCAATATCAACCATCTCTAAGAGAAAGTCGATAGATTATGTCGGTTCCCGTGAGAATGAAACAAGCCCTTTTAAGAGGAACTTGAGTGGTTTGGGAAGTTTAGTGCGGTGCATCACTTTGGGTCCATGATGTCTTGTCTTCAATACCGGTGTTACCTTAGTAACCACCGGTAGCATATGAATTGAACCGGTTTACGCCTAAGGTTGAATTGATGGAGGCTATTTCTTTTCACCCTTTTATCATTCATTTCTTTTCATTCTTCAACCCCTTGATGCTTACGAGACTTCATAACTAGAACCTTGTTGGGTTTATTCGATTACTAGCTCGGTCTCGATCCGCACTCTTCCCATTCCTCACTTTTCTCCTTTTTCAATATACCTAAGGACTCTACACTATCTAGTGGATTGTCCTGGGTAGATCCCTCCGGTTACGGCGGATCGTGGGAACGAATACCTAACCTAACCATCCTTATAACTCCATGCATAAAGTAAAATGGTGGGTCTTTTGGTATTGTTCATTCTTCCTTGAAACCAATTGAAAAATCATTTGGAAAAACAATCAAGGTACTTGTGATACGAGATCAAAGCATTTTGTACCTTAATAGTTTTGATCATTTAGAAAACCTCCCCTCAACATGTGCATATGATTTAGAAATTGTTTAGCACAAGGAGGCAAGAGGACTTTGAAATATTTTCTTTGATCACAATTTTCATACGAAAAAGCCATTTGATTTTCTTGGTAAAATTCTCCCCTCAATATGTGCATAGGATATTTGAAATCATTTTATCACATAGAGGCAAGAGTTCTTTTGAAGCACATCCACAATCACAAAATCCATTAAGAAAACCATTTGAAAACACAATCAAGGTACTTTATAATCTCTTTAAAAACTTTTGTACCTCGATGGTTTTGCTCCCCTCAATATGTGCTTGAGATTCGAAAGCGTTTAGCACATATGAGAGAGCGACTGCTGCACAATTGAATCAAAGCGATCAACTTTTATCAAATTTCATTATTAAATCACAAATTCTCCCCGATCAAAATATCAAACCCTTTGAGATTTTGGATCCCAAGTGATTTAATTAGGTTTAGAAAACATGGGAGAATATGTGGCCTAGTTTAAATACTCATCATGTTTTGGATAAATCCTCCTCCTCAACATGTGCATTGTGTATGAAATCGTTTGGCACATGGAGGCGGGAGTGCCTTTAAAGGACTAAAACCAATTCCATTTAAAAGCAGTTTGAGATTTAAATCACGATCTCTACCCGATCGAAATATCAAACCATTTGAGATTTGTGATCCCAACCGATTTAAATCATTTAGAAAATTTTGGGAAAGGCGTGGCAAGATTCAATTTTGAAAGATGATGATAAGGACCATTTTAAGACATTAAAGATTGTTAGTGTCGGTATGATAGTTTTAAGAGATCTTTTAAGTAAAACAAAACAATTTCACAATCAAACAAGAACGAGAAAAATTTCATTTTGAAAGACCTTGATTCTAAAGAAAAATCATACCATGACATAACATTAAATCTTTAGATCACCACTTATTATTGTACAAAAGGGACTTTTATGAAGAAATATTGTTTGAAAATATTTTATTTTAAATCACTCTCCCCTCAATCCATGACCGAAGTCGATAATTGAGTGACTTAAGTTTTGATAAAATGAAGTCCGGTGATTTTCAAAATTTAGTCCAATATATTTTCAAAACAATATTTTCCATTTTCAAAACAATTTAATTCAAATTTACTCAAAATTGTTTAAAATGGTATCTGCACAAAGATACGTTAGTGGTTGAGAAGCTTTTGTTGTTGTTGTTTGTAGGGTTGGAAGAAAACCGTCTGCAAATGCGGTGAGACTTCTTCTTACGTTGCATTTTGAATGCCAACCGAGGTCCAATTAAGCTCCGTTTCTTCACTCACTTAAGAAAACCATCTGTGATGCGATGAGACCTCTTATGTTGCATATATGCCAACTCTCCATTGAAGTCCAATTAAGCTCCGTTTCTTCATTTGTCAACCCAAGAAATAGTTACCCTTTCCTTTCGGCATCCAATCATCATCATTAGTGGGATCCGGATCGGGAACATTCTTATATCCATGATATCTGCATACGTTAGTGAACACACATACAAATATATGGTGGTCGACATCACCCATAACAACAATCGACTAATTAAAGTCAATTCAACATAACAATCAGATCATATATAGCATGGGAATAATGTGTTCATCAAACTTTAATCATCTAAACCTAACAATCATATCCTAGAAACCTAGTCCTTCAACATAGGCAATTATATTTTTTTCGGATAAACACGTGGGATAATTAAGAAAGTCCGTTAGATGATATAAATTTGAAAACATTCTCCCCTCAATCAATGACTTATTTTACGAAAAGATTAAAAGCGTTGAAGTCATTGATTGAGTTTTCAATTTTAACGAAAAACTACGAATCGATTGATTTTCAAGCAACTCATTTTCCACCATTTTAGAAAACAACAAATATTTTTCGAAGAATTTTAGACGGAAAAACATTTGTGTAGGAGCAATGATCCTTGACATACTTTCCTTGTTTTGTTTTTAGGATAAGTGCACGAAATATTTTGAAAATAGTTTAGCGTAGCACTTTCCTTCCATGAAAACGGGTTGCTATCTCGAAATAATAGCAAGCCATAGTTTAAGCACGGGTCACGATCAAGCGAAGCTGGTCACGATCGAAATAATTTGAGCGCAAGCCATTTTTTGAGACATGTTTAGAAAGAAATATTTACACCTCTGCTCGAACTTCATCTATGGTCCCGTGCCATTATTGAATGACATTTCTAAGACCGTAGATGTTATCGATACGAGAAGACATGTCATGTGAAAACATATTTTGGAATTTTGAAATTTTCGATTTTTATGGGTTTTGAAGGTTTTATATTTTCTATTTTCTTTTGTTGGTTTTATATTTTTGTATTTTGTTTTTTGGTTTTATATTTTTGTATTTTGCTTTTGAAAAATATATACAAGGATAGAATAGATGATATAGTTAAAGAAGATGATGATACTGAGTACCGAGATAAGGATATCAAGCGACCCGTTGTTGAAGAAGAAATCATCATCTCTTAAACATTCACCACCAAAGCTTCCAAGGCTCGAATAGAAGATAGAACATGAGCCTTCGAAAAAAAGACTTTGGCGACTTCCCCAAACCGAAGATCCATTAGATGAGCGATTGAAGCTCTATTTCAAGCTTTCCTTAGCCAGGTGCACAAAGAAGCACACCATTATCATAAATCCCGCTGCTCCATTTAAGAACGATAATCGAGGATCTCCATTCGGGGTTATATCATCAACAAGAAGAACAACAACGTATCATCCCACTCATAAATAATCTTCTCAAATTTCATTTCCACTGAAGTCTGAAGCAATCCATTCCAAAAGGTGTCAAGAGAACAATTCCCCCAAGTAGTTGAATTGATGCAGTCAGTCTCTTAGTATAATGCTCAAGAACTCTCCCAATACACATCATGAGGGTAATGAAGAACAACTCCCATGTTCACATCTTTCTTCCGAGATGAATGTGTATGAAGCTCAAGAACCAAGTACACCAATATCCAAGAACTCTCCGAATACACATCATGCCCTAATGGAAGAACACCTCCCAATGTTTGTGGTAAACAATGGCTTTCTTCCACGATGATCGTGTATGAAGCTCAAGGACCAAGTACACCATTCCCCAAAGAGAAAATACCGATAACATTGAAGAAGCGGGCCGAATCACGATTATCTCTGCGGGTGACAATCTCTGCGGATGTCAACACCGAATAAGTGATTATATCTACGAATCACAGATTAAGCCCTCAAGTAAACAAATGAGCATCCCCAATGTACACAATTCTCTCCCCGATGATTGCGATAACATCGAGATCATCACACACCAATGTACCTCTTATATCTTCGAAACTAACTCTTACATCTCTTCCCCACATAGTTGGAATAAGAACACTAAACGCTTTGATGAGTAAAACCTTGAGTTTCTCTGCGGTCATGACATTTGTTTTCCGGGATACCTTCAATCACTTAGAAGAATTAAGTTCATCAAGTTTACTCGCCATGAGTCAAACCTTGAGTTTCTCTGGTAATAACATTTGTCTTCCGGGATATCTTCAATTACTTAGAAGTATTAAGTTCATCAAGTTTACTCGCGTTTAGATGCTTGTCTCCTTACCCTTCTTGGTTTTGATACTTGAAATCGACAACTCTTATAAGCCCAAATACTTGAAATCTTTTGAGAAGAACACTTGAAGTCTTGTGAGAATCAACTTCTTGAAGAATGTGAGCAAGTCTAATTGGGGATTAAATTCGACATATCACTCTCCCCGATTAGTGCTCTCCCTAAACCGACAATCTTTATGATGAATGCTTGAATTAAGAAGAAGTCTTTGGATTATCAAATGCAACTCGTCTTTAGTCTTCTAACATGTAGCGAAAATGTAGAACCGATCAGACTCGACCTTCTTCAAGATTGTCCGGTTGGGAATAGATAGTTAACATCTTCAACTCACAAAAAAAGAACATCACCAAAAGCATCCCAATTAACTTACATCTTGCAAATCCCTTAACTAAAATCCTCCCAATCAAACAAGAACGAAAGATGTTCATCAAGGAAATCGACAATCGGGCATAGCGAACACACAAGATGGTAACACCAAACTACCAATCACATCAAACAAGAACGAGAGATTGTTCGGAATCATCATGTTGATGTGCACGTGAAGCATTAACCGGAAGCACTTTGTCAATAAACTCATATCGGTTTGTGAAGATGTCAACCAACGGCTCTTAGAAGAAACTCCATGTAAAGATTACCCGATAAGAAGAAGCTCGGTTCTTACATGAGTTTAGAGCCGTATGACCATTTGTATTCTCAAATATCAATCAACCATGCAAAAATTCACACTTCTTCTCCCCTCAAGAATTGCATACGGAGATGCCATTCTTGATTAAATAAGTGAACATAATCCAAATGTAGTCTATTCACACTTCTCCCCATAAAATCGGCACATGATGTCGCCATCGTCATTATAGTTGAGCAAGTGGAATCGAAAACAATCAACGGTAGCCGGTTCACTTGATGACCAAGCGCATGGAAAAAGTATGAAGCATGTTGATGAGAATGGTCATTAATAAGAAGATTTCTCTTCTTGGAAGATAATGCGCATTGAAACGTACACATTTCTTTTCTTTGAGTACGAGGCTTGAATCGTGTTCAAGTGAACATACGTCATAATCTCTCTTTTTTCAAGCAGACGTCTCTCTTAGCAAAACATGTAATCAACCCCATTATCATTCAAGAGGCTCTTTGTCGTGACGGTGATGGAGATAACCCAATATGATGAATTTGACCCTGAAGTAAACTAACCCGAACTCGTGACTTAAACTTGCACATATGTAACAAAGAGCGGTGACGAGACTTCATGCCCATTTGAATCTCTAAGTACTCTATACTCTTCAACCAACCAACCATCAAGTAATAGACGTACATCACCTCTTGAAAATCCACAATTGAATGTGACACTGAGCACTACAACGTAACTCCTTAAAGTGATAGTTATTTTGTAGTGGTATGAGCCCAATTCCCCAGTGGTAAAAGAAGAGGTAAAAGACACCCAACAATAACTAGATTTCCAAGTCTTCGTTTTTGATAATAAGCTCGAACAAGGATCATGAAGAATCTTCATCCAACCATCCCGATACCTTCGGATACTAAGTACACTCGCCCGTGATATTTCACTTCAACCTCAAATAAATAATCTTGAATTAACGCCGTTGTCACATCTTGTTAAAAGCTCAAATCTAGCCTCCTTTGACGTTTTAAGTGAACTTTGATAATGGTTTCATCCGACCATGGTTAAAAGCACATAACCCGTAAAACCATGTAATAACCAAATTGCCATGAAGAATATTCAAACACACATCCAATTCATGAAGTACACCTTTTATCCCTTCTTCAAGCGAAACCGTAGCACCAACATCAAAAAGATCCCAAAATACACTTTCCTTTCTCCAAGATGGTTCCATCATTACGGATTTTACAACTCTATGGTTTAAACCGAGAAATAGTTTCTTCGGCGGGATTTTACAAAACCAAGAATAAACCGTAAGATAGATCCGAAATGCACTTTACTAATACCGGATGTTTCCATTGTCACGGATTTTACAAGTCTATGATTTAAACCGAGAAATAGGTTCTTTCGCGGATTTTACAAAATCAAGACAAAACCGTAAACAATGTCGACTTGAATGTGTTATGACAACTTTGGTTTCGATGAATATCTGTTTTAGGGAACATGCAGCGGTTCATCAACGGTTCATTATCCAACATCATCAAAATCATCAACCATCCAATCAACACTTTGGTAAACACATCATTCACATATATGTCGGCTATTGTTGTGACCACATGTTAAAGTAAACCCGATATGCCAAACTTGATCATGAGGTAAAATTCCCGGTTTGTTACTTAAACTTGTACTAATCCTTGTGAAGAAGAAACGGTGTACCCAATGTACAAAACCTCTTGACATATCCTCAACTGCGTGAGACACCAAAGTGATAGTTACGTTGTGGGTAAAATGAAAGAATCACAACCGTACCTAAATAGCCAAGTCTTTATCACACTCTATAAATGCCCAAACAAGTCATCTTCGCGGAAGGGTAGAAAGAAAGAAGATGAAATAAGTAAATCGCGGGAAAACCTCACTTCAAATCCAAATAAGAAATACCGTTCAAACAACCCCGTAGTCAACTCTTGTTCAATAAGCACTTCAAGCCGTGAAATAGTGTATTCTGTGTAAGAGTATAAACCAAAGTATTCAACCGCCTATTACCTCAAACCTCATCATCCAATCACAACAAATCTAATCATCGATCTCATCACTTCAATAAATATCATCATCAAATCTCATAATCGTATCCCATAATGATAAAACATTAGCTCGACAACATAACAACACTTTTGATCCAATCATATTAGTTCAAATCAATGGGGTGTGATAGTCAAATGATATGCACGTATTAGGCTTAGACAAATATATCCTCCGTAAAGATCATGACCACACAATTACTCATTTTGAAAAGTATTGAAACTTGTGTATCCAAAATTTAGTAACGAAAGTTGGATAACACAAATTTATTTAACCACCAATGCATTGAACCACAATGTCACTTGAGCCTATACACACGTACATATCACATTATCACTAAACATGAAACATCACACGGCCAAAATAAATTAACCAGCTCAGCCCAAGATAATGCACGATACAAGCAAAGCCCATCCAACCAAAGCCCACTTCAATCAAGAAACAATGCAGCCCATTGCACGATCCATCTTCTCAACACAAATAACCGGTTATAAAGACGTGTGATATGCTAAGTATTAGGGCATTAACAATAACCCTAAACACTCACACCATTTTTCAGTCCGCCTCCCACCAATATACTCACAAAAAAACGCTCTGAAAAAAAACTTCAGCAACTAATCTCATCACAAGAACATACTCAAACAAACCCTAATATTTCACAGCCAAATTAATCCGCCCCATTCACACAAGTCACCAAACCCTAATCACAAATACCTTACTTCTCGTCTCAAATAATACATCACCACGGGATGGTTTGATGTCTTGATGGGCTTGGCCACGAGGATGGCTTTGATATACAACGAATAAGTGACATCTTTCAGGATCCATTATGGTATACAAGTGAGTTCAATTTATATTTATCTTAAGCGAGAACGAATTAAGAAAAAGATGATAACATACATGTTATCTTCATATTCTTTATGATTCGGACATTAAAACTGAGTATACTTCAAAAATTGATCTATGAGGCAAGCGTCCATATGTGTATAGATTGATTAAGATCTATGCGTTTATGTAACCATTCACATATGGATCAAGGTGAGATCTTAAATATGTTTTACATGGTTAATTAGAATTCGACCGGTGATGATATCTTTTCGTGAAATGGACCTTGACGAGTCTTGTTGTACATTTGTACCACACTAAAAAATAAACCGAGGTCACCAATACTCTTAAGATGTTTCCTTTTTGGTTTCGTTTTCGGTTATATTTTTTTTTTTGTCGATGATGAAGTGGATACTTGGTTGAGTCTAGATGTAGGGTATGTGTTTCGAATCGATGATGGGTTTTGGAACTGAGGTTCATGATGAACGTATATGGTATGTGGTTGAGTATAATGGTAATGATCAAATGGTTAAGAGGTCGAGGTCAATTTATCATTCTTCTTTTTCATTTCTGTCAAAAGTCAAGTCGCTAGCCAATATCTCCAAACCAAGTCGCTAGCCAATATCTCCAAACCAAGTCGCTAGCCTAACTCGCCATTGACTTTAAAGAAAGTCAACAGATATCCAAGTCGCTACAGAAATTTAAGAGTAAGTCGCTAAGACATTGAATACATTGAACCTGGACGACTTGTCAAGACAAGTCGCCATGAAGAACTGACCAACTCGCTAGCAGGAATATCCAACTCGCTAACTTGTAAATACAAGTAGCTATCAAGAATATAAGTTTATCCGGCGAGTTATTCCGACCACATTTCCGACCATCTTCATACAAACCCAGAAAACGTGACCAAAACTGCAACATAAGACTGTTTTGACCCAGTTTGACCACGAAAACATGACCAGATTCATTGAGACTCAGAAAAAGTGCATACAACATGATTCATTGACCCGTTTTGACCACTCATACATTCAGGGATGATACAAAAGTCATTAAAAAAATGAACCATATTTTTTGGACAAAAACATGACACAAAGCAGTGCACAAGACATACAAGACTTTTGGACCAAAATGTATACACAAAGCAGAGATAAACTGTTTAATCAACAACCAAAATGGATAAAGACAATCTTGTATAAAAAGCATTAAACCACAAGAATAAGAAGGATAGATTTGACCAACAAAATGATCTGAAATGTTTTTGAAAACAATATACGAACCAACATATATCAATAAAACACAATAACCATGGTACAAAAACCACACAAATCAACACAACACAATAACCTTGGCTCGGTACCAATTGTTAGGATCTTATTATTATTGTGTTGATGATTCGGGTGGTCTTGGATGATCAAAATACATGTTTGCCATTAGAGAGAGTTAGTAGAGAGAGGGTGTTCTTGCTAGAGGTTTACACAATGTATGGAATATTAGATTATGAAGCACCACCCTTCCATGGATGGAAGGGTATTTATACTACAAACATAACGACCTCCTATCGGCTGTGGATCGGGGATACAGTGGGTAAAGACCCGTCCTTCCTCCACGGTGTTGCACTATGCTAAACTAGACTAAAACTAACTAATAAAACAATAAATAACGTAACTAACGAAAGCAACCGCTCTACGAGCTAACTTATGCTAGATAACACTTGGGGTGACCGACTCTTTACTATGGAATTTTCTAATTCCTAAATATCTGTATGTATGTTCACTAACGTGTCTGAGATATCATGGTTGATAAGAATGTTCGATCCGGATCCCACTAATGAAGATGATTGGATGCGAAAGGAAAGGGTAACTATATCTTGGGTCGACAAAGAAGAAGCGGACTTAATTGAATCTCTAAGGAGAGTTGGCATGACAAATGCAACGTCGGAGGTCTCATTGCATCGACAAGCGGTTTTCTTCAAGCCTTACAGCAACAACGGAAGCAGCTTAACCACCTAACGTATCTTTGTGTAGGACAAATAGTGAATAATACCATTTTTCAACAAATTTGATAAAAATAGTTTTGAAAATGGAAAAATATTGTTTTGAAATTAAACTGAACTCAAATTTTGGTAATCAACTGGACTTCATTTTAAACATAAGTCACTCAATCAACAACTCGATCATTGATTGAGGAGAGTGATTTCAAACTTAAGTATTTTCAAGCGATATTTCTTTATAAAAGTCCATTTGTACGTAATAAAGTGGAGATCTAAAGATTTAATGTTATGACATGGTATGATTTTTCTTTGGAATCAAGATCTTTCAAAATGAAATTTTTTCTATTCTTGTTTAATTGTGAAATTTTTTTATTTTACTTAAAGATCTCTTAAAACTATCATACCTGACACTAACA
Source organism: Chrysanthemum lavandulifolium (assembly GCA_022545495.1). Lineage (NCBI taxonomy): Eukaryota > Viridiplantae > Streptophyta > Magnoliopsida > Asterales > Asteraceae > Chrysanthemum > Chrysanthemum lavandulifolium. The sequence continues at coordinate 166,690,424 of CM040240.1, read as the reverse complement.
ATCTTTATTATCAAAAATTGGTCCTTATCAGTCAATTTTCAAAATTAAATCTTGCCACGTCTTTCCCCAAATTTTTCGAAATGAATTTAAATCATTTGAGATAACAAATCTCGAATGGTTTGATATTTTTGATCGGGGGAGAGATAGTAACTTAAATCTCAAATCTGTTTTAGTCCTTTAAAGGCACTCCACCTCCATGTGCCAAGCGATTTCAATATATGATGCACATGATTGAGGAGGAGCATTTATCAAAAATAAGATGAGTATTTAAACATGGCCACATTTTCTCCATTTTTCTAAACCTTATTAAATCACTTGGGATCCAAAATCTCAAGGGTTTGATATTTTTGATCGGGGAAAATTCGTGATTTAATTATGAAATCGATAAATGATGATCGATTTGATTCAAAGTGCAAGTTCTCTCTAATATATGCTAAACTCTTTCATATATCGATGCACATATTGAGGGGCGAAAGGTTTCTATTGGCGATCGTGGAAGTACTTCAAAACCTCTTTCCTCTATGTGCAAAATGGTTTCAAATATCCATCGCACATTTTGAGGAGAATTTACCAAGAAAATCAAATGGCTTTTTCATGGAAATTGTGATCAAGAATATATTTCAAAGAACTTTTGCCTCCATGTGCTAAACAATTTCAAAATCATATGCACATGTTGAGGGAGCATTTCTAAATGATCAAAACAATTAAGGTATAAAATGCTTTGATTTTATATCACAAGTACCTTGATTGATTTTCCAAATGATTTTTCAATTGGTTTCAAAAGGAAAGAACAATACCAAAGACCTACCAATTTACTTTATGCATGGTGTTATAAGGATGGTTAGGTTGGGTATTCATTCCGCGATCCCTTGAGCCGAGAGGGATCTACCAAGGACAATCCACTAGATAGTGTAGAAGTCCTTGGGTATGATGAAAAAAGGAGAAAAGTGAGAAATAGGAAGAGTGCGGATGAGATAGAGCTAGAGCTGGAATAAACCCAACAAGGTTCTAGTAATGAAGTCTTGGTAAGCTGAAGGGGTTGAAGAATGAAAAGAAATGAATGAGAAAAAGGTGAAAAGAAATAGCCTCAATAATTCAACCTTAGAGGCGAAACGGGTTGAATACATATACTCTTGGTGGTTACCAAGGTAACACGGTATTGAAGACAAGACTTCATGGACCCGGTGGCCTTTGCACTAAAAACTTCCCAAGCTACTCAAGTTCCTCTTAAAGGACTTGTTTCATTCTCATGGGAACCTAAATAATCTATCGACTTTCTCTTAGAGATTATTGATATTGAAGAGAGACCCTCTCCTAGTCTCCGGCATAGGTAGACAAAATGCACAATTAAGTCTAGAGCCAAGAGATCATCCATAAAATCTCATTAGGACACAAAATTAATGAAGACTTGCTATTTTACACATGTGGAAAGTATGTATATATTGAGAGTCCTACGTATTATCCTTGTGGTATTGCGGAAAATCCGAGTGATATGTAAAATATTCACGATGAAGGTGGAAATCCTTCTAGAGCCAACATCAAACAAGCTCTTGGTGGGTGACATGTGAGATCTTGCAAAAGATTAAGCTTGACAACTAGATAGAAGCGATGGGGCGATTCACTCTTGAATCAACCTTGGTCCGAAAATGAATTGGCGAATACTTTTGAAAAACCATTCGATGTGCAATACTCTTCTTTCTCTAGCACATCGAATGTGTATTCATTTTCAAATATAAAAGTATTTACGATTGAAAATTGATCTTTCTCATAAAACCTTAATCGTATTGCAAAACTCTTTCTTCAAATGTCTGCGATTGTTTTCAAATCAATTTTCACCAATCGATGAATCTCAATTCTTTGGTTCACTCACTCCGTGTTATCTTCTTTGGGACGCTCCGGTTTGAGAGCGGCTAGATCAAGGCTGAAACCTGTTAAGGAGATTCTTAGAATTCTACGATCACGAGCGGTATTTTATCTTGATCAATGGGGAAGTGGTTCTTGCAAGCTGTATTCAGCGAAGTGAACAAAGACACTTTCGTGTGTTTTATTGCTAGCGTTGTTTGTAGGAACATTTGGACGGTTGCGGTGATCGATATTGAAGTCAATTCATAACGCATGCTCACAGCATTCACATTTAATTGAAGAAAATCATGACCATCAAAGACATACTACAAAAGATTCCGCTACTCGATGAGAAGATATCATGATCCAAAGCGTGAGCATGTCGGTCTAAAAGTCACAACTTCACATAATGGCGACACAACAAAGGATGAGTCGGAGATTTACTATGGTGATGATCTCAAAGAAAGATTGAAGATCATCAAGATGTGGATCGGTTCAAAGACCTCCACTAAAAGTACAAAGTAATCGGACTTTGAAGTATCATTTGCTAAAGCACAAAGATTGCGGAATTGAAGAATTGAAGTCTCGAGCTCAGGCGAAGACAAAATAGAATGCTAGGATTCAAAATGTAAATCATGGGGTGACCTCCCTTAGGGAGATTGTTAGGAATAAGAAATTCCATAGTGAAGAGTCGGTCACCCAAATATAATCTAGCATAAGTTAGCTCATAGACATATCGTTATTTAGTTGTTTAGTAGCTTAGTTATTAGTTTAGAGTAACACCGTGGAGGAAGGACGGTCTTTACCCACTTTATACGATCCACATCCGAGCGGGAGGGCGTTTAGGTTATAGTAAATACCCTTCCATCCTTGGAAGGGTGGAGCTCTAATCTAACCTTTCATTATTTTTGTTTTACTTTCTCTCTCGAGAACTCCTCTATACTCTTCATCTCTTTAAACATGGCATACTTGTATTATCACCATCCTAGACCACCCGAATCATCAAACAACATAATATGTATTATCCTACAACACCCTTGTCATTGTTGATGAGTTTTCAAGATACACTTGGGTATACTTTCTTTCCAAAAAGAGTCAGGCAGCTGATACAATAATGTCATTCATCAGGAAGATTGAAAATCAAAATGACATTACAGTTAAAAAAATCAAAGCGACAATGGTCTGAATTTAGAAATCGGGAGCTTGAGAGTTTTGTAATGAAAAGGAATTTCCCAAAATTTCTCATCTCCTTATACCCTTAACAAAATGGGGTAGCTAAAAGAAAACATAACTCTCATTGAGGATGCTAGAACCATGCTAAATGGCTCGATTACTCTCATGCACGGATTTGAAGTCATTAAAGCGACTGTTATACTCAAAACGGATCAATCATTGTCAAAAGATACAACAAAACCCCTTATGAGATCTTCAAGGAAGACTTCCTGATATCAGCTACTTTCATGTGTTTGGGTGTCCAGTGTTCATTCATAATCACAAGGATCACTTAGGCAAAATTTGATGCAAAAGCTGATGATGGATACTTCTTAGGTTACTCACTAATGTCTAAGGCCTTCAGGGTGTTTAACACCAGAAGACAACAAGTTGAGGAAACATTCCATGTCACCTTTGATGAGAGCACTAAAACATCGAGTTCTCCAATACCTCGATAGAAGAAATAGAAATTGATAACTCATCTAGATACCCTCTTGATGAGTTCAACCTGAAAACAATTCCTCATGTCAATATCAAGCGGATCTTGACATCTCCTACTACATTTTACCACACAACCTCCTCGACCAACCATCGGTGAATTCATTGATACTCCATAAATCCCCTCTTGGGATAGGTCATCTTGAACCAAATGTTCGGGAACACGAAATTCAAGTATCCTAAAGCGAACAACAAATTGTCTCATCCAATGACTCTATTGCTCTAATTCCTGAACCCATTCCTCAATTCCCAGTGACCTCATCAAGCTCAGATCCTAGACCACAAAGTAAGTGGACAAGATCACAAGACATTGAGCTTGTAAATATCATTGGAGAGCCTACTGAAGGCATGCTCACAAGGAGCATGGCTGCTAAGCTATCGGCTTGACTAATAAGTGCTGTGTCTGGACTTTCACTCGAAGTTGAACCCAGCAGTGTCACGAGGCCACAAACATCCTAGTTAGGTTCAGGCTATGCAATAAGAACTTCAACAGTTTGACAGAAACAAATTCATGACTCTGATCAAATGTCCTCAGGATGTCATTGTCATAAGAATGAAGTGGGTTTCGAAACAAAATTGATGAAAGCAGCAGCATCATTAAAAATAAAGCCGGACTTGTAGCAAAGATTACAATCAACAAGAAGGCATTGACTATGATGAGACATTTGCTCTGTTGCTAGAATAGAAGACATCAGGATCTTCCTTGCTTATGCAACATACATGAACTTCAAAGTTTACCAAATGGATGTCAAAAGTGCCTTTCTGAATGGTAAACTCAAAGAAGATGTTTATGTTCAGCAACCCCCAGGCTTTGAGAATAGTGAGTACTCTGACTATGTCTGCAAGCTTGACAAAGCCCTTTATGGACTGAAGCAAGCTCCAATAGCATGGTATGAAACTCTCTCAGCCTTCCTGATCCAAAACATGTTTGTCAGAGGAAAGATAGACAACACCCTGTTTATCTATATGACAAAACAAGATGTGATACTAGTCCAAGTATATGTTGATGACATCATCTTTGGCTCAACAAATTATACTCTTTGCAAGCAGTTTGAAAAACTAATGACAAAGAAATTTGAAATGAGCATGATGGGTGAACTCACATACTTCCTTGGACTACAAATCAACAAAGCGATAAAGGAATCACCATCGGTTAAAGAAATATACCGAAATCTCTTAAAGAAATATGAGATCTCGATTGTGCCTTAGTGAAGACTCCAATGGTCCTCAAATAACCTTGGACGGATCTCACCGGCAAATCGATCAACTAAACTCACTTTAGAGGAATTGTAGGATCAGCGATGTATCTCGCTACTTCGGACCGGACATACAATTCTCGGTATGTCGATTGCAAGATATCGGTCTAATCCTAAGGAATCCCATCTCACTTTGTAGCCAAAAGAATCCTCGGATACAGAAGGGTACCCCAAGTCTTGGACTTTACTATCCTAAATGTTCGGGATTTGACCTCAAAGGTTATTCGACTCGACTATTACGGTTGCAACATGGATAGGAAAAGTACTTGAGGTCTGTCAATTCCTTGAAGGAAAGCTTGTTTGTTGGAGTACTAAGAAGCAAAATCGGTGGCTATGTCCTCGGTGAAGGCGAATCGTGGCATTGCGGGTGTTGTGCCAATGTGCTATGGATGAAAAGTCAACTTAGTGACTATGACATCCATTACAAGATGGTACCCATCTTACGTGATAACACCGATCTATTTCTATCTCCAAAACCACATCATTTACCAAAGAACCAAACACATTGATATCGGATACCATTTTATCGGGGACCGCATCATAAAGGAGATGTTAGGAATTAGAAATTCCGGTATTAAAGAGTCGGTCACCTCAAGTATATGTAATCGTTAAAAGCTCGTAGTCGTAGTTATTTTAAGTTAAGTAGTATTTAGTTAAGTAACACCGTGGAGGACAGACGGGTCTTTACCCAGCTGTATGCACGATCCACGACCCGTTGTGTGGCGTTTTATGTAAGACTATAAATACTCTCTACCTCCCAAGGTAGAGTTGGAGCTCATAATAATATTTTCTTTCTCTCACTATAGTTCCCAACTCTCTTCCTTTCTCTCACTAGAACTTTCTCTCTCTAACATACTTATCGCCTACTTTGATCATGGTTTAGAGTGTTTGTGAAATCCAATATCCTACAATTGGTATCAAGAGCCATGGTTTGATCACTCATCTTTCATGCTCTTTGTTTTGGTGGATTTCATAAGGTTTTGGTGTATTAAGGGTTTAGGAGAGTTTGATTCATTTGGACAAATTCTAGTGGTAAAGTTTGAATTTTGCTTGTACTTTTGTGTTTAGGATCATCATATGTGGTTATGTTTTGAATTGGAAGGCTTAAATCATTGTGGTTTGGTTGTTTTGGATTGATAAAGTGGTTATTTGTGAAAGAAGGACTAAGCGAGTTGAGTCTCGGACTTGTGTTTCTTCAAAGCGAGTTGCTTTGTTATTTGATCGAGTTGGTACATGCGACTTAGTTTGTTTAGCGAGTTGATATTTATCGACTTGGGTTCTAAGCGAGTTGTTTCTTTAAGCGACTTGAGATCTAAAGCGACTTAGCTATTTAGCGAGTTATAGCGTTAGCGAGTTAATTTAAGCGACTTAGTGTTCAAGCGAGTTGATTGTGTTGCGAGTTGATACTAAGCGAGTTGATTATTTAGCGACTTGATTCATTAAGCGAGTTGTGTTGCGAGTTGATCTTGATGCGACTTGGCTATTAAGCGAGTTGATTACTTAAGCGAGTTGTTAATTAAGCGAGTTGTGTAGTTAGGTACTTATTCATTTAGGCTTGTTACTTCTTGGTGATACATTCTTACGGTTGTTCTTTTGGTTTAGTAAAATCCGTGAAAGAATCAATTTCGGTTTAATCAAAGAATAGTAAAATCCGTAGAGCTTGAAACATGTCTACAAGCGTTCCTACTATCATCTCCATTTTTTGCGGGATGTTCAAGCGGTGGTTGGATACTCGTCCACCCATGCTTGTGAGCCGACTCGACGACTCTTGGGCTCAACGAATCAGTTGTCTTGTCTTGGAAAAGAAAATGGAGTCAACATTCTCAAATCCATTGATGAAGGACCGTATCGGGTTGAGGCGACTAGAGATGTACTTGATCTTCTTGAAGATGGAACTACGATTTACGGAATGGACGGACCAAAGATGTATGATGAGCTTGATGATAAGGAGAAAAAGAGATTCGATCTTGATATCGGGGCTTAACATTGTTCTTCAAGGTCTTCCTAAAGACATCTACAAGGCGATCAATCACAACACCGAAGCAAAGGCGGTATGGGATAATGTCAAGATGCTTCTCTCGGGTTACGAATTAACTATGGAAGGCAGAGAATCACAACTCTATGATGAATTTGAACACTTCAAGATGAAACCGGATGAGAGTGTCTATGAGTACTATGTGAGATTTCATAAGGCGGTGAATGATATGAGGAACATCGAATGACTATGCCTAACATTCAATTTGAACTCAAAATTTGTGAACAACATGAATCCCGAATGGCACAAGTTTGTCACCTCTGTGAAGCTCACTAAAGGATTGAAGAATACAAACTATGAGCAACTCTATGCCTTCCTCCTTGAAATGAGAGACATGCTATGTTTGAAAAATGATTCTTAATCGGTTCAAAACCAACCGGGAGAGACAAGCTCATCTAATGACTCAAGCGCCTTCTACTCAAACATCGGAATCACAACCAAAGCCTCACAAGTCATACCCATGGGTAATGGTAATCACAAACTCATTCACGATCCTATGTTCAAACAAGGCGATCTTGATGCACACGTGGGTAACATCATTAATCAACTAGCTCTTGATTAGTCAAAACATGAATTCTCTCCCACAAACCAACAACAACCTCGAGCGACATCTAACCCACACAATCAAGCTCTTTGTTAAAGATGGGAGGATCGTGGTGCAACCGATTCGGGAAAGGCAGTATGATCGGGGAAGAGGTGGGTGGTAGAGGTTATGTTGGTGTCGAAATCGAGGAAGGAATGGTAATCAAGGTCAAGCTAAGCCGATCAAATGTTATAAGCGTGGTGGTGAGGACACATTGCAAGGCGCACATCTCCAAAATGTCCACGAGAATCTTGATTACTTGAGAGATAAGATCTTGCTTGTACAAGCTCGGGATAATGGTCTTGCTTTGGATGAAGAGGAATTGTTGTTTCTTCTTGAGGGCAATGCCAAGACCTATGATGCGAGATGTGGATGAGCGACCTATTCGGAGATAGGTCACAATCATCGAATGCCTTTCAAGTCGGCGATTGTGATGCATCGACTCGATGTGGATGATGGACCTCTGCACACACAATTTTATGGCTAGCATTTCTCCAATGGTTTCTCCCAAGGTCTCATCTTCACCACAAGTGGCCCATCCAAAGACAAACTCATCTCGGAGGTATTAAAACTATCGATGATCTTGATGTGCAAAGATGCATGACAAAGTACAATTAAGCGAAACTATTGAATCAAATATTGAAAATATGGGTAATATCAATGTTGTCCCATATGATCAATATGTGAAACAAAGTGAAAGTGAAGTTGTACCAAGTGATGCATCTTCTGCGATCAACAATGACTATATTTTTGATGAATACACTTGCATGTGCCTTTGATGATTACGTAATTTACGAACTAAATGCCTATAAAGAGCGTGTTGCTATTTATGAACAACGTGCAAAATTTGAGTTGACCACTCGTGAGCGGAAATGGATGACCAAGTGCGTACAATCATTAGAAAAAGTAATTTTAGAGAAGTATTAAAACAAGAGTTAAATTCCTTGCAAGAAAAGCTTTCTAAAGCGCTAAGCAAAAACAAGAACTTCAAGAAAATGTGAAAATGCTTAAGCAAGAATTTAATGCAAAGGAATCAAAACTCTTGAAAGATTTTCTAATCGAAAACTTTGAAAAACAAACTTGAAAACAAGTTGTACATACAAGGAACACCATTGATTTGCTCACATGATCACTAAGCATAGAGTCTTAGCGATAAGCATAGCATTCCCTTGTTGAGGAACCAAATCCAGAGGTCATTAAAAGGCTAGAAATGCTCATAAGGTTCTTTATGATGGCAATGAAATCCTTAAACCTAGGCGAAAACCTAGTTGCGTTGAGTGCCTTGAGGAAGATAAGAAATCGAGATGAAGTCACTAGGGAAAAGATGAACAAGAAATTAGATGATCCTAAATGTAAAGAGAAAAAATAAAGATCACACCCCATGATTACAAGAAGGAAAATTGGATTTCCTTGAACATGTTTAAGCCTCGAGACATTGTTGACTCCAGAACAAGTTTTACGGAAAATGGATTTAGATAAGCGAAAAATGAAAATATTGTTGAAACAAACCCTCCCTTTGGAAAATGCCTAGAGCGTTGTGTATCCTCCTAATACACCAATGCATCTTGTTCCTAGAACAATTGCCACTAAAAGCAAGACCTTAATTAGCCAATATGTTATCTTTCAACTATTTGTTGATTTTGAGAAAACTTGCAAGAAAAGGATCACACCTTTGGTATAAGCGAAGGAGAAAGGGGTTTGAGCAAATGAAAGAATGTTATTTAGCGAGGTCATGCCTTTCTTTAAACTTCTAAAGATCACTTTGAGAGTCTTAAAAGGGATGAATCTTGATATTAAGGGAATGGAAAAGGAATTTGATGCAATGATAGTTGAGGTTAGTGACTATGAGCGAGCACTAAAATATAATGAGATTGAGAGGAAGAACTTGCATACACTAAATGAGAACACGATTTACGAATGTATTGCTCAAGATGTGTTCTACTTTGCTACTAAGCTGTTCTATTCTTGCTTCTCGATTCCATGAGCTATCATTTGCTTTGAAAGTCTCCATGATCGTGTCATTGAGCTTGAAAAATCTAATTACGAACTAAATGAGAAAATTGAGCTGGATGATCACGACAATTTGGTTAAACATTTTCTAAACTAGAAGTTGAGCATTTTAATTTACAACTAAAATATCAACATCTTAAAGAAAATGTCAAAACTTCAAATATCAAGACATCCTCGGATGCTCGAGTTTGATGCGAGTTTTCAAATTAACAAGCGTGATGAGCAGATTCAAGCTCATTGCAACACGATCAAAAGTTGAAAGCCCAAATCTCTCAATTAAAGGGTCAAGCGAACAATGTGGTGGTCCCCAAATGCCTCCTCCTTTAGATTCTCGAATTCTCAAAACTTTCATCTTCAAAACTTAGTAAATGCTTTACAAAAGGAAAATGAGGTTTTCTTGAAGAAAATGAAAAGGTTAACGTCATTTCAATGAATTATTTGAATCTATAAAGGTCACTCGTAACAAAAATAACGAAGCGGTAGCCTTGTTACAAAAAGAAATTGAGAATCTAAAGAGTCGGGTAAAGGGAAGATGCCAATGACCAATGGGAGAATGGTGTATCAAAGGTACATGTACGTAATAAATATGCTTTATGCATGAAATATGTTCCTCCTCATCTTAGGAATAACAAACTTGCTATTCAAACATATTTCTCATACCTTAAGGACGACTTAGAATGTCTCCGTGAGATTGTAGAAGTGGATAAGTTAGAGAAACCGGATGATAATGCAATTGGCCATGCATGCTTATATGCCAAACGATCTCAAGAACTTCTAGAATGCCTAATTACAATATGCCCTAAAACCTTAGGTGAGCAAGTCAATCCCTTGATACCGTGTTCTATGCCTAGTGCCAAGCATGCAAGTCATTCAATGCCAAATGTTATGAATATGAACCTAATGTGCCTTCAGTAGTTCGATTTCAAATCATTAGTGCTAAGAATGTGAACTCGAGTGTGCCCTCTAGGTGTTCAAATCCCGCTATTCAAGTGTTAAAAAGTTAATCTTAGTGTGCTGCATGTAGCTCGGATCGGCACATCTAAGCAGGTGAAGCAAATAGTAGCCAAACCAACTAATGTTCCCATTCCTCTACGAGAGTAATCGGTGACATTAAAGCAAGCGGTCAAAGTCTCAAGACAATACAAGGAAGGACACGACCTCATGAGCTAAGAATGTGCATTGGAAGAAAGTAGAAGACCTACCTAGGAACTTTAAGTTTGAGCGAATAAAGCGAATCGTGTTGATTCTAGTATTAGCCATAGGCGTCTTGTAATTAATTGATTACGATACTATTTGCAAACCTTGTATTGATGTCTGCTTGAATTCTGTTTCTAATCATGAATGTGGTGTTAATGTTTTGCCTAATGATGTTAATTGTCCGATTAATATTGTTAATGCTAAAATTCATGCTAAGAAGGCTAAAAGGCAAAAGCGAAAGAAAGTTAGAAAACAGTGGAAACCCAGGGAAGAACATTTAGTAAGATAGGCTATTATTGGATACACATTGGTCATAAGACTAATCGAGACAATGCCCACTAGAAAATGGATGCCTCTTGGTAGAACTATTCCCTTAAGAAGTGAGCACACTTTGAGCAGGGCTATCTGAGACACTAGTACTGCATCTATTCACAATGATTCCATTGCCTTAATTTACGATATGAATGCTTCTATTTACGATGTGGGTGTTCCAACCATTGTTACTAACCAAATGGAACCCATTCTTGCATGGGGATCCCAATTATCGATTATCCATTCTTATGCATGTTCAGCTGCGGATCGTTCAAATCGTTACGTGGTACACGGACTCATTTGTTCCAAGCATATATTGGCGACCGGTCACGGCTCATGAACCGTGAGCAAATTCATCGGAGACGATTAGATTCGGGAATGATCATTTCGGTGCTATTATGGGTTATGGAGACTATGTTGTTGGCAAAGTGTTATCTCCGGGGTTTACTATGTAGAAGGTCTTGGTCACAACTTGTTCTCTGTTGGTCAATTCTGCGATTACGATCTAAGTAGCCTTGAGAAAACATACACCTTCGTTAGAGAACTTGATGGTAAGGAACTTTTAAGAGGTTCACGTGGTTCAAATCTATACACCATCTCTATCGAAGATATGATGAAGTCTTCTCAATTTGCTTCTTGTCAAAGGCTTCTAAAACAAAGTCATGGTTATGGCATCGTCGTCTCAATCACTTGAACTTGGCACCATCAATGATCTCACGAGAAAGGACTTAGTTGTAGGTTTACCTAGACTCAAGTATGAAAAGGATCATCTTTGTTCGACATGTCAATTGGGAAAAAGCAAGAAGTATGCCCATAAACCCAAACCTACTAACTACATCACGAAGTTCTTCATATGATTCATATGGATTTATGTGGACCAATGAGGGTGCGAGAATATCTTTGGGAAGAAATATGTGTTAGTTGTGGTTGATGATTACTCTAGATTCACAGGTCAAGTTCTTAAGGACAAAGGATGAAACTCGATATCATCATCAAACTCATCAAGCAGTTGCGAGTTCGACTTAACAAAGCCGTCGAATAATCCGAGCAGACAATGGGCGGGTTTGTCAACAAACAACTCGGTGAATTTTATGAAAGCGTTGGAATCGACCATCAAAGAAGTGTTCCACGAACTCCTCAGCGAGCGGTGTAGTTGAAAGGCAAATCGAACTCTTGTAGAAGCCGCTAGAACAATCTTGATTTACTCAAAGGTTCCAATGTTTCTCTGGGTGAAGCTATTGCCCTTGCATGCTACACACAAAATCGTTCCACGATTCACCTTTGTTCATGGAAAAACTCCATATGAACTTGTCCACAACGAAAACCTAATCTCTCTTTCCTTCGTGTGTTTGGTGCATTGTGTTATCCAACTAATGAGGACAAGACTTAGGCAAACTTAGAGCTAAAGCGAGACATTGGAGTATTTGTAGGGTATGCTCCAAACAAAAGGGATACGAATCTACAACAAAAGAACCCGAAATATCATGGAAACAATTCACGTTACGTTTGATGGTGACCGGTCAAATGGCTCTGGACAATCGATTCGGGACCCGCACTTCAAAACAGTCCCATTGGTTCATCCCTTGTTCCAAACTCTTCTCAAGAAACTCCATATGTACCTCCATCGAAGATGATTTAAAGAAATTGTTTGATCCTATGTTTGATGAACTTTATGATCCAAGTACTAATGAGGTGTCGATTCCTACAACGAGGTGCTCATATTCACGTGAATGAAGTCAATCCTCGGTCTCAATATCTTTAAGTCAAGAAGCGCTGCTGCTTGATCCTTGATCTCATCAACAAATCATCATTCTTCAAATGTACATCATGGAAATGTTTACGGCATCAATGATGAAGTTAATCCCTTTGCTACTCACGAAGATGCTCCATTTGAAAACATATTTGCTCTGAATCTTCATCGAACCATCTTCTTGAGGAGACATCGACTCTGCTACTTGGTCCCTCAACAACTACCACATGAACACCTCGGAAAATGGACTCACGATCATCCATTAGACAACATCATTGGAAATCCTTCTCGTCCGGTATCCACTCGTAAACGACTTGCTCTTGATGCCTTATGGTGCTTCTTTAACTCTGTACTCTCTAAGATCGAACCTAAAGATGTTAAAACCGCTATGAATGAAGATAGTGGTTCAATGCCATGCAAGATGAAATTCATGAGTTTGATCGATTAGATGTATGGGAATTAGTACCGACTCAGTTGTGCTATGATCATTGCTCTTAAGTGGATCTTCAAAGTGAAGCTTGATGAGCATGGTGATGTTTTGAAAAATAAGGCTAGGTTAGTTGCTAAAGGTTATCGTCAAGAAGAAGGTATAGACTTTGAGGAATCTTTTGCTCCGGTTGCTCGTGTCGAGGCAATCGAAATCTTCTTGGCTAATCTTGCTAGTAAGAACATGGTTGTCTATCGGATGGATGTGAAAACGGCATTTCTTAATGGAGATCTTAAAGAAGTGGTTTCGTCGACCAACTGAGGGATTTGTGAATCAAGAGCATCCTACTCATGTTTATCGCTTGAAAAAGGCCCTATATGGTTTGAAGCAAGCTCCTAGAGCATGGTATGATACAACATCAAAGTTTCTTCTATCTACGGATTTACAAAGGCGATTGATCCTACTTTGTTCACCGAAAGTCGAGCAAACATTTAATTCATGTTCAAATTTATGTTGATGATATTATTTTTGCCTCGACCGACCCAATGGAATGTGATCGTTTTCAAATGAAATGAGTTCAAAATTTCAAATGTCAATGATGGGACAAATGTCATTTTCTTGGGATTACAAATTTCACAAAGTCCGGAGGCATTTTCATAAATCAATCTAAATATGCAAATGAGATCTTAAAGAAATTTGGATTTGATTCAAGTGACCTGTTGACACTCCATGATTGATCGAACCAAACTAGATGAGGACCACTCGGGGATCATGATTGACCAAGCGAAATATCGTAGTATGATTGGATCACGATGTACCTCACGGCTAGTAGACCGAGACATCTTGTTCGTTGTTTGCATGTGTGCTAGATACCGAGCTAAGCCTACTAAAAAGCACCTTGAAGCGGTTAAGCGGGTCTTCGGTATCTCAAGGAACCATCAATATGGGTCTTTGGTACCGAAGGACACCGGTATGTCTCTAACGACCTATCACGAATCTTGATCATGCGGTTGTCAAGATACTCGTCGAAGTACATCGGGAGGTGCTCGGTTTTGGGTGATAAGCTTGTGGTGGTCTTCAAAAAGCAAATGAGTACTTCTATTTCCTCTCTGAGGTGAATACATAGCCATGTCATCTTGTTGTGCTCAAATCTTATGGATGAGATCTCGATTATCGACTATGGCTTTGAATTCAACAAAATCCCTCTGTCTTGTGATAATAAAAGTGCTATTGCTCTCTCATGCAACAACGTTCAACACTCAAGAGCAAAGCATATCGACATTCGACATCATTTCATCGGGGAACAAGTGGAAAAAGGTGTGGTGGAACTCTATTTTGTGAGGTGCGAATATCGGTTAGCGAGACATCTTCACCAAAGCTCTTCCAAGAGAGCGTTTTGAGTTTATTCTTCCACGACTAGGCTTGAAAAGCCTTCAACGAAAACACTCAAGCGTCTTGAGGAGGAAGGCGAGGAGTAAAGGTCTATCTTCATCTATCTCTTGTATATATCTATTCGAAAAACAAAATACAAAATTATAAAACCCTCAAAATCAAATAGAAAAATATAAAACCTTCAAAATCCATAAAAATTTGAAAAATCTTCAAAAAAAAAAAAATCTTCAAAAATATTGTCAATTTGTCATGTTTTCTCGGTTCGATAATATCTACGGTCTTTGTCTTTGTCATTCAAAGAATGACACGGGACTTTAGATGTTGTTCGAATTCTTAAAAAAAAAAAAAAAAAAAAAAATATTTTGGGAGAAAGAGAAAAATGGTTTATTGTCATTTCGAGCGATAACCGCTTTTCAAAGAAAAAACGAGCCATGCTTTTCATGTTTTCAAGATTTGAGAATTTGTTTGAACATTCATCAAAAGCCTTCTTATCAACCAAATTCCATGCTCGATTCTATTAACATGTTATCTGCTGAAAACAAATTGTTTTGAAAAATAACTCGGACTCTATTTTTGATAATCATCGGACTTATTTGTCAAAATATCAATCTCTCAATCAACAACCTATGTCATTGATTGAGGGAGAATGATTTCAATTAAATTAAAAAGTTATTTGGCATTAAATTGTTTTCAAAAGATATTCATGCATGTTTTACCAATGGAGTTTAAAGTCTTAAAATCCGATCCTTATCGATTAAAACGCTTTCATAATCAAGTCACAATTCCCTTAAAAGCTTTCAAAATCAATTTAAATCAATAAGAGATCACAAATCTCAAATGATTTGATAATTGTGATCGGGGAGAATGTGTGATTTAAATTGGTTTAAAGCGATAATTCGGTAAATGGTTTTATAAGGATGTACATGCTATCCTTCCCACATGTGACAAACGATTTCAAATTTTCCATGCACATGTTGAGGGGAGCATCTATCTTAAACCTATGATTTGAAGCGTGATCACTTATCTCAATGTGCGGGTTCCTCTAGTATGTGCAAAACTCTTTTCAAATCTCGAGGCACATATTGAGGGGAGCAAAATTATGAAAACCTCATCCTTCCCAAAATGCTTTATCTACTTGTCTTGATTAGGAAGTGATGTTGATATCTTTAGAAAATGGTAATCAAAGTTAATTCTTCCTCTTGCCTCCATGTGCAAAACGATTTCAAACATTTGATGCACATGTTGAGGGGAGTTCTTGTTCTAAAAATATCAAAAACAATTCGGTACAAAATGTTTTGATAATATATCACAAGTATCTGGATTGATTTTCAAATGGTTTTCAATTGGTTCCAATGGCGGATGAACAATACCAAATAGACCGACCAACTTTACTTTATATGCGGTGATATAAGGATGATAAGGTTAGGTATTGGTTCCCATGATCCGCGAACGGAGGGATCTACCGAGGACAATCCACTAGTTAGTGTAGAGTCCTTAGGTATGATGATAAAAGGAGAAAAGTGAGATATGGGAAGAGTGCGGATGAGGCGCGAGAGCTAATCTTGGAACAAACCCAACAAGGTTCTTGCTATGAAGTCTCGGTAAGCTTGAAGGGTTGAAGAATTAAAAGAATTGAATGAGAAAGGGTGAAAACAAATAGCCCTCCATTTATTCAACCTTAGGGCGAAACGGGTTCAATTCATATGCTCTTGATGGTAACATCGGTATTGAAGACAAGGCGTCATGGACCCGGTGGCGCTTGCACTTCAACTTTCAAACCACTCAAGTTCCTCTTAAAGGACTTGTTTCATTCTCACGGGGAACCGACATTATCTATCGACTTTCTCTTAGAGATTGTTGATATTGAAGAAGGAGACCCTCTCCCTAGTCTCGACACGGGATCCAAATATGCACAAATTGAGTCTAGAGCCACGAGATCATCAATAAATCTCATTAGGACACTTTCAATGAAGACTCTCTTTTCACACAATGTGGAAAGAGATTATATCTTGAGTCCTCGCATTATCCTTGTGGTTTTGCGGAACATCCGAGTGATATGTGAACATATTCACAATGAAGATGGAAAACCTTACGGAGCCAACATCAAACAAGCTCTGGTAGGTGGCATGTGAGATCTATTATATAGATCAACCATGTGACAAGCGAGCGAAACAATGGGCGATTCAATCTCTTGAATCAATCACAGTTCGAGTTATGGATTGCGGATACCTTTGAAAAACCGGTCTTTGTGCTTAAAACTCTTTTCTTTAGCACATCGACCGTGTACTAATATTTCAAATCAAAAGGTGTTTTATGATTGATAATTGATTTTCATTAAAACCTTCGTTGTATTGCAAAAACAATTTCTATTGAGCAATACGATTGTTTTCAAATCTCTTTTCATCAATCGGTGGACTTAAATTATTTGGTTCACTCACTCCGTGTTGTCTTCTTTGAGATGTTCGGTTTGAGAACGACTAGAGCATTGCGAAACCACATCAAGGAAATTCTTGAATTATACGATCACGAGCGGTACTTGTCTTGATCAGCGGGGAACCGTGGGCGTGTACCTCAATTCAACGAAAGTGATCAAAGACACTTTTATGCGCTTTATTGCTAAGCTGTTTTATGCGGTACATCCGGCGTTTGCGGTGATCGAATGAAGCGGTCAATCCATAGCCGCATGCTCACACTACACATTCATCTCAAAAGAAATCATGATAAGTGCATCAATGACTCGATATTTTCACTCCATGCTTACGCTTTCTGCTGCGCCAATATCATGAATCAGCGAAAGCTTCCGCTACTCGATGAGAAGATATCATGATCCGAATGTGAGCATGTCGGTCCGAATGTCACAACATCACAAAATTCCAACACCACAATGGATGTCTCGAGATTTTCATGGTGATGATCTCAAAAGTGGCTCAAAATTATTATCACGTGGATCGGTAAAGACCTCCACTTGGATTAACCAAACATGCAATGAGAAGAATCAATGACTACGAGCTTGAACAAAGTACTACATCAAGAATGCAAGAACAATTGTTAATGTAATATCTGTTTGTATTCAATGTAATTTTAGTATATGTTTGAGGTGACCTCCTTAGGGAGATTGTTAGGAATTAGAAATTCCGGTATTAAAGAGTCGGTCACCTCAAGTATATGTAATCGTTAAGCTCGTAGTCGTAGTTATTTTAAGTTAAGTAGTATTTAGTTAAGTAACACCGTGGAGGACAGACGGTCTTTACCCAGCTGTATGCACGATCCACGACCCGTTGTGTGGCGTTTATGTAAGACTATAAATACTCTCTACCTCCCAAGGTAGAGTTGGAGCTAATAATAATTTTTCTTTCTCTCACTATAGTTCCCAACTCTCTTCCTTTCTCTCACTAGAACTTTCTCTCTCTAACATACTTATCGCCTACTTTGATCATGGTTTAGAGTGTTTGTGAAATCCAATATCCAAATCAATTCTATTTAGTTGATGGTGGCTGTTGCACGATAGCGGACCAATGTCGACATTGGAGAGATCATTCTGATGATCTAAGTAACCAAGCTCTGAGCAAAACTAGGGTGAAATCGTTTCATACCCTAGGTTTGTCTCTTGTGCTTCAAAGAGTTCTTGGGTTGTAATTATACTCGGTATTTTCAATTTGGCACTTTACACCACCACAGTCCATCAAATTTTCAAAGAACCCATCTTTAGTCAATGAAATAGAATTGACGGCCCATATAGTTCTTGTAAACAACTAGAGAATCGGTGTCTCAAACCACGCTCCTAAAAGAAAGGGAAGTCTCGGTGGGACTAAAACTAAACCAGCGTCTCGGGGCCACGAGGCTTGAGCACAACCAAAGAGGCACAAAAGCCCTAGGCGATAAGCCACCCAATGGAGACCAAGCAACATCAACCGGTGACAAAGAAGGACAACGATACATCACAGTCATTGCCCTTGGTCCCATCTACTACTCCCAAGATCGAGAGGAAGCATACTGACCAGGTGGTAGGGGCGCCTTCACGCTTTGATGAGGACATTCGTAAAACAACACTTTTGTGCGAGGGCACAACAAATGATCCCAAGACTCGGGAAACAAACAACCACTGATAGGGATCTCACTGCCACTGTCCCTAAGGATAGTACTGGGAATCTCCCACCAGTGCTTGAAGGGGCACAAAGGGACAATGACTCATAGGGATCCAAAACCCTCGTTGATACGGAACTCATCACCAATCCTGACCCTAGCGAAGACACTGGGAAACACCCATCACTGTCTGAAGGGTCCTTGGGGGACAAAGACTCAGAGGGACAAAAACTACTCGCTAATACGGAACCCATAACCCCCTCTGGGCTTCCTAGTGTTGCTGATGTTCATGACTTACTGATGTCTGATGAAGAAGTTGATTATGACAATGAGGAGGAAGAATTTGCGGCTAGTGAAGAAATGGACGCTGATGTTCAACCCCTTGAACAAGAACATCAGCCTGATCCAAAAGAGCCTGAAGAGTCACCCTTTCAGCCTGATGATGACTCTTCTGCCTTTTCAGACTCTTCAACATCTTCCTGCCCTGAAGATTTAAAGAAGTTTGATAATATCCTTCCCCTCACTGAAAAACAATTGGTAATGTGGCTGAGGAGAGATACTCAGAAGCTGTATGCTGGTGTCACTGAGAATCTATGGGATAAGCATGTGGAGGCTACTGCAAGTTACGCAAATCTCAAAGCTGAAGTGGTTTCAAACTTTGAAGATAATGGTGAACACAGGGAACTTATTTATCAACATCTTGACAAGCTAGATGACCATTTGAAGAAATTCCTCAAAGCCTTTCAGGATGCTCATACCAAGCTTTATGAAATCAAAGAATCGGTTAAGGAAGACCCTGCACTAAATACTAAGGTGCTTGAGGCTACGGAGACGTACATGAAGAACTCTTCAAGCCTCACTGAACTGATCACCGTGCTCAACAATTCTAATGTTCAGGGTCTCACCTCTTCAGTACAGGAAATTCAGTCCTCTATGTGCTCTTTGGATAAGCAATTTGCTGATTTGGCTAAATCTTCATCTTCTATGGCCTGGAATCTCGGGCCTAGAATGACTGCACTAGAATTATCTCAGACCAATCTTGGGGAGAAAGTCACTGGCCTTCAGCAAGATACATTAGAGATCAAGTCCTTGGTTTCTAAAATTTATCAGGCTTTCAAAGGACAAGCAATTCCCTCACCCTCAGTGCCTCCATCAACTCTTGCTATCACCGACGCTCAAGGAACAGTTGAGGGGGAGAGAACAACTGAAGAAAGTCCTTCTCACACTGAGGGGGAGCTAACTCAAGCAGTGCCTATCTCCCAAATCCCACCAACAACTCCATCAGTAACAACAACAACTCCACCGGTCACAACAACAACATCTTCATCAGTCCCTCCTTAGGACAAAGGCAAAAGCATAATGATAACACCAGAGCATGTCAACATCCCCTTTGAAATTGGTGGCCAAAAGTACTTACTGGACTCCAGACCAGTTGAGCTTCTATCTAAAGAAGCAAGATAGAATCAAGAAACAGGCTGAGGAAGAAAGGAAAAGCATAGTTTCCCTGGTCAAGGTAGTTCATGAAGAGACTGAGAAGTTAGGAATCGATCTTAAGAAGCTGGAAAGTGGAAAAGCCGGCCTGAAATTCAAAGCAGCTCAAGATGCTGAAATGCTATGTCTAAGGAAGAGAAGGGATGGGAAGAATAGGAAAGCTGTGGAGCTAAGAAAAAAAAAAGGTGGAACACTACAACTGGACTATGTCTAGCACAAGAGCCCCTGAAACTATCACTGATGTTAAGATCATTCCTAACTCCAAGCCAGTTGCAATGAATGTCTACAAGGGAGTGAACAAGAGAGACTTTGAGGTTCATGATCCTTTAAAGTTCACTGACTTTGGGATCACTGAATTGGATGAACTTGGTCCTATCATAGAGAAGAAGAGAAATGTGGTCGTTAAAGACCTGATGAAATCACTGAGTAGAAGATATGAAAGACTAAGGAATGCGCATACTGAGCTTGGAATACAATCTGCTCTCCCTGAAGCTCAAGGCACGCAACCCCAATCATCCCATGGAAAAATAAAGTGAATAGAATATGAGCCTGAAGCCAAGGTCCCTGGATTCGATTTCAACAGAGAGCTTCCTGAAGGAGAAAGGTTTGTGAACAACATGGTCATCGAGGAGCCTGGAAGAGGACTCTTCTTCATAGATGTCTATGGAAACCCTGCATTCCAGAGATGCAGCGATATTGACCTAGCTGTTTTTGCTACTATGGTAAGTTACTTGACGGTGGCATCTCAAATCAAGTCCCCTGTAAACATTAGGTTCTGCACTGACCTGAATACAAAGATAAAAGACCATCCTGACAAAGAAACTCTCCTTGCAAAGAAGCCAAAGCTAGAAGCACTGGGTTTCCATATTGAATGACATCACTGCAACATCTATCAGTTTATCTTTTGTACTAGTTGTTAGGAACTTGTAATGACTATGAATAAATTATGTATTTTTTGTTAAGATCAGTGTTCCTTATTATGCTTGCTAGTACATTCAGTGTAAGAAGAAGCCTCTTGCTCACTTACACTAATCAAAACAGTTAGGCTATTTGTATATCCAAATAGGGGGAGACTGTTGGGTTCAGTGAATACTCAAAACCCTTAATTCTAGGATTTGAATAGAAAATACCCTAAGTGTTTATAACCTTAAACACTAACAAGTCAGTGAGTGCATAGCCACTCGGTGAGTCATCTTGAGAAGCTCGATGAGGCGGAGCGAAAAGTCTCTCCGGTCGGTGAGGCGGGAACTCGAGGGGTAAGGCGGGTCGAGAAGAAGATGGTGGATTCGGTGGTGATGATGATAACTCACTAAATCCCAAACTCCTCACCAACTTTTATCATGAAGATAAAGGCGAAGATGAAGGCGAAGACTATGAAGGCGAAGATTGGGTGGGACAGGCGGGATAAGTTTGAGCAGATAAGGCAAGTCCTTATCAACTAAAGTCAGCTTTCGCGAAAGTAACAACCATGATCGGTGTCATCACCGACAAGTGAAAGTAACTTTGTATCTTACCCAATATAGTCTTTTGTAATGAGACAAAATCATCGATATTTTGTCTACATAACAATATCGATTGTCTCAGGATAGAGTCAAAATCATCTTGTATAAATATCCATAAGGTAGGAGCGAAAGTTAAAACATGCGTTAATTGTGAAAACACACAACTACACAAGCGACTTTCACTCCTCTCCAATCTGATTATGTCGCGAGATAGCTCGGTGGTTCACGATAGGACTCATTGGCGTAATTAATTGCGTTTTAAAACTAAACATGCAATTTTGGCCTAACCAGAAGGACCATTTATGTAATTAGCTCAAGAGAAAAAGAAGTCATATCTTATCACACAGAAAATTTCACTCATGTACACTTGACACTCGTACTTTCGATATTTTTTCAGATTTTTCAAGAATACAACAATTCTTATGCCCCAAATGTAAAAAGGTTATCAAACAAACCAAAACAAAACAAGTGTCATGTCATGTTTACGTGTCAACATCCAAACACATAAACTCACCCATCATATAAAACCAAACACAAACTAAAAAGTACAACCCTGTGCTTTTTCACTTCTCTATCAATGGATACAACAAACCAAACACAACTAGAAACTGTGGGAGACTTAGCTATTAATATAATCGTATCAAAACTGAACTCTTCAGAAGCAGCATCAGTTTCATGTGTTAATAAAAGATTCAAAGATTGGGCTTCTGATGATTCCATATGGTCTTCTTTTTGTCATCAAGAACTTAAGCTGTCTGAACCTGTTGATCCTTCAGGGAACACGTGTGCATCTTTTAAGGTTGGTATGATTCTTTTTGGTTTATGGGTTTTGTTTATTTAAGGTTTTTGTTGATGGGTTTTGATGTAACGATTAAAAAGTTGGAAATTGGTATATGGTTTAAATGGTATATGCATCATTTATTTGTATAAGGGGGTGTTTGGGGTAATGGTATTTGAAATGATAATAAATTGATGGAAAATTTCAATCAAATCCTTTTTTAATAGGTATTAGTTTCATCTTAAATAAGCAGAAGACAGTTCGGATGAGACGAAACTGCTTTGGCTTAAAAATAAGCAGATAAGCAGGAAATACAAAAAGAAAAGAAAAGAAAAGCAATCCAAAACACCCTCTTTTGATGGTGTATAAATGAATTTTCTTAGAAGTCATTATTTGGATAGTTGGTTAAAGTTAGGTTTGGTTAACTGAAGGGCTTGTGTCCCAATTGTACCCATGTTGTGTGAGATTGTGAGAAGCTCCCAAACCAAATGGTTGTGGGTTCAAGTTCTGCTTTCGACACGTGAGATTGATTTGTGGTGTAAATATTGTGTGGGATAGTTAAAATTGGCGTTCTAAAAAAAAAAAGAAAAAAAAAAATAGGGTTGGTTAGGTTTTTTCTTTTTGTATGTCAGTAATCAGTTACGGGGATGTTTGGTATTATGTATTGAAAATGGTTATCTGGCTATTGAAACTGCTTGTGCAATTGAAAAAGTGACTTCAAAACAACTTATTTCCTCTGCAAATTATCAGATAAGCAGTCTGAAATTAATGCTAAATAGTTAGTTTGACTTAGTATCCTAATCAGCACTGTTAATGCTGGACTACATATTCTTATTCAACTTATGGATATGTTGGCTGGTCTCGTTTGTTCACATTTTTTTCATTAGTTAGTTAATGATCAGGAAACCACATTGATATCTTAATATTGTTTCATGGTGTTAGATTTTTCACATGTAGAGCTACAAACTCTTGCCTATTATATGGTCATGATGTTAATCCTTCTCTTGCAATATTCCAGGCAGCATATGGAGCATGGAGGGAAGCTTATGGTATGTATCCTTGGCCCCTTGTTATGCGAGTGAAAAACGTTTGGGACAGAATCAGAAGCTGGTTAACTGATAATTTCCCGGAGGTTCTACCCACTCTTCGCAAAGGTGCATCTGAGGACGAATTAAACGAGTTAGAGAAGTCATTAAAAGTGAAACTGCCTATCCCTACTAGGGTTATCTACCGCTTTTGTGATGGGCAAGAACTGTCCAGTGGAAGTGAACTTACAAGAAAAAGTTTGTGTGGGCTGATTGGAGGTTACTCTTTCTATGAGTATCTTGTGAACGTTTTCTTGTTGCCACTACATATCGTGTCGAAGAGACAACGGAAATTGTCGCCAGCTTAGATTTTCAGACCAAGGTATGTTATTTTGGCGGCTTCTTCTACTATCACTGAAAAGATCTTTTTCTTGACTGTGAGGAGGGTCAACTCTATGTCGGCACCAAGAATATTTTACTCAATCGTGAAATGATGCCGTGTGTACCAAATGGATTGATAACTTCAGTTCATGATTCAAAAGTGGGTCCCAACAAGATGCCATGCTGTTATGGTTGGAAGAACATGTTCGTCGCCTTGAAACCGGGATTATTAAACTACGCGATGAAGGAAGCATTCGGGGCATCTGTCAATTTCCTGAACAATCTCCCTGTGTTCGGAGGCTACAACATGTGGTGTTCAGGTAGTTAAATGTTGACTAATTTGTCAATTGTGATTCTAATCGTGTGTAAAGCCTATAAAATTTTCTTCCCTTCCCTTAACCTACTCACACAAAATCCATAATGTAGCATTATACTTATCCTGTTATATCTTAAAATGGAAATTTGATTTGGCACTTCAACACATACAAATATAAACAGACTTAATACCGTAATGTACGATGTCCTCACTAGAGGCTTCAGGTTCAAACCTCACTAGGTACACAGATCCTGGGAGGGAAAGGGTTTGGAAATGGTCACGGGCATACCCCGTAGCCGCATACAGCTGAGTCAAAATCTTGCGTTTCCCAGGTAACCTGGACATGAAAACCTCATCCGTTTATCCGTTTACATGTTCCCATACCTATAGAAATTGTTATGTATTTTGAGTGGTAGCTACAATGATAGCAACAAATGTAATTGACGAATTTCTCAAATATACTATCCTTTTGCAAGTAGTTTGTTAATTTACTCAGATCCCTTGTTCTTGGTAAGTGGTAACGATCTCAAATGTTTTTCCTCAAATGTAAGTGCATATATGTACAATCTATTTAGCTACTTATATGTTAGTTTTTTTATTATATGTTGAGTCAGTAGCCATCAAACTTTGTGTTATTCATCTTGTTTGGATATTGTTACTAGGTGTCAGTTGATTCGTAATTGTGCTTGTTAATACAAATCTTCGTAGTTGTGTGTAAGTATTCTGCCCGAGTGTATACGACGACACGGTTGATTATCGGAAGTGGTTTTCGGTGTTGGGTGGTTTGCCAATACACATGTTGTAGATCCCCCTCTCTCTCTCTCTCCCTTTCTCTCCCAACACATACACCCGCAAATTTACTATTAGTACTATTGCGATTTGTCTCCTAAATATTAGTACTATTGCGTTTTGGTCGACCAACTTTTATATGTGCCAAAAATGCATAATCTGACATTTAATTGATATTGTTGTGACATTGTTAGTCTATTTGTCAATTTTGGTTACTAGCTGAGAACGTAATGCATTACAGGTTCGTGCTTCTGCCGTATTGTACCTGAGTTTAGTAACCTCATGGACGAAGAAGAGAAATATCTGTTTGCTTACTCAATTCGTCTGTCATTAAAACCTGAGGGATGTGTTGTCGATGGATTGTCCTATGATTCCTGCCAACTCTACTGGAGAAAGTGGCTTATCAAATCTAACGATACTGTTGTGGGAAGTGTCAGTTCAGAAGCTGTAATAGGCCTGGTAAATTCTTCAACTTTTTTTACACAAATCTTGTGGTTATCGTACATCATCAATACTTTGCAGGTAAATGTATAATTGTAGCTTATATTTTACTGAAACGGGGAGCACTGCCATTTGCACACTGCATAAACGAAAGCTATTGTAGTTCTCATGTAAATGGAGATAGTATATAATCTTTACAAAGATGATTGTTTTCTAGGTTTTAAAAATATGGACCAGTATTTTCTTAAGAGTAAAGTTAGCATGATCCTTCTATCACTCGAAGCCACTTACTCATTGTTTGTTTATGTACAGTATCCCCTTTTGCGTCCTGGGGAGAAAGAATTTATTTACGAGAGCTGCTCAAACTTACCAGCTTCATCAGGATCAATCGAGGGCTCTTTCACATTTCTCCCGGGAAGGTCGGTCTTATATTTCCGTAGAATTTTCTGTAGCTTTAACTTTCAACTTCATTTTGCTATGAAATGATCTATAATCTTAAGGTCACTCTTGAGCATTCCAGTTTAACAATTATTTTATTTGATGTGGAAAGTTAAGCTAAATTTCTCACTTGTTCTCTTTTTAGATTGAGAGATCCGAAAGGAAGTCCATTTGAGGTTGAAGTTGCTAAATTTCCTCTTCAGTTGCCAGATTACATTTTCTGATTCAAGTAATATCATGGATTTTCGCAATATCTTAGTTTAAGACGGTTGTGTGCTCCATCCTCTTTAGTTTTATTAAACAATGTTTTGTTCTTTGAGATAAACTATGTTGAAATCATATAACATGTGTAGTATCTGTGTGTTTGGATTTTGGAAAATAAATGAACACCAAACATAAGACATCTCTTACTGCTTTGTGTGCTGAAAGACAATGATTTCCTGCAAGTGGTATGTGAAACTTGGAAAATCTTTGTATTATTTATTTATTTATTTTATTTATTTATTTAGTTTTTTTTCGGGTGACCACGGATTCCGACCTTTTGGTCAACTAATCTTTGAATATTTGTTTGCAACTCTTGCGGCTTTGTGGGATTAGTTCATCTTATTTAAAAGTGGGAATGAGATGTGATTGATTTTACTAAAATGTCTTCTTAGTTTGTATATCGATGTCCTGTTCTGCGATCTATGTGAGAGTTTCCAGGTCAAGTTATGTGTATGCATAACGGCGCCTTCACCATAAAGAATTGGCTCATATCATATAAAAAGTTCCCTCAGTAGGCTTATGCGATGTGCAAAATGA
The DNA here is from genome assembly GCA_022545495.1 of Chrysanthemum lavandulifolium. Taxonomy (NCBI): domain Eukaryota; kingdom Viridiplantae; phylum Streptophyta; class Magnoliopsida; order Asterales; family Asteraceae; genus Chrysanthemum; species Chrysanthemum lavandulifolium. Next base: position 166,663,865 of record CM040240.1, on the reverse strand, counting down.
AGAGTGAACTTATTTAACAAAACTGAAACGTGATGCAGATTCTAGTGTGCTAGAGATTTTGAAGTAGTTATGTGTTCTGTGACTTGCCTACAACACTAACTCGCCCATAATTTACAATGTATCTTATGAACTCCCAAATTTGTTCAAAAAAATATTATGAACTCCCAAATGATCCATAGGTTTGACTGTAGCAAAATTTTTCGAGGAGATGACACTGATAGGAAATGTGAGAAGAGAGGCTTGAATACCCTATCCCCCCCACCCCTGTGTGTAGAGCGCGTTTTCCCTGCAGCAAAGAAGGGACTTGGCTGCTATTACCTTTTCTCATATTCCTTTTTAAAAACTTCGATATTTACTTATGAGAATTGATCTCACACTATTTTTTTTTATTAAGTACGCATGATTTGTGCATTCTGGGTTTATCTGCATATGCAATCAGAATGCACAAAATGCGCGTGATGAATAAAAAAGTGAATGATATCACCCTATTACTTATACTATCTATATCTATCTACGAATAACAAAACACATTTTATTAAAACTTAAAAATAAGTAGTACTTTTAAACTAAAATACTCTTACATATAAAAGTCAACACAATTTATTAAACATTTAAATTTTTATTATTTAAATTTTTAATTACAATTTCATCCACTAACTTTCTTCACCATCACCTATATGTACATAAAAAAATGCACATACGTTTCTATACGTCATTGTTACGATGCGCGGGTAATTGTCTAATTTTCTATAATCGTCTTATATTATCAGGTTGACAAGTTCTTAATTTAGTTCATCGCCACATATAAATGAAATTTTGAACATTAAAGTTTGTTTCGTTTTCAAATATTTGATCGTTGGTAGAAAAATAGTGTCCGTTAATTGATAATTTGAAAACCCCAATTACCAGAGAAAAATCCAACCACCCATTAATTTTATTTAAGAATGATAGAGTAAATTGCAATGTACATTTTTGTGGTTTGTCAGTTTTCACAATAAATATTCATGTCGGAAACTTTTAGCACTAATTATCCTTTAGTTAGTAAAAGTTAAACACAATAAATCCTAAGGACTAACGATGTAATCTTTTGTTAGCATTAAAGAAGTGACTATCATTCTTTATTACGAACGTTGTAATATTGTCGTGGAATATGAAATTGATATATAGTAATCGGGCCTTGGCATGGATAAGTTAGTTTAAGTTATGAAAGTTAGTCCTTATTAAATGTAATCCATATCCATGCAAGTCCAAGCCTAAGAGAAAGCCCTTTAGGGCATGATGTTTCAAATTATACATACCCTCATATGTCACCATATGAGGGTATGCTTCAAGAGGTGTATGGTTTGCTTATCTTAATAAAGTTCTCTTTCTTTTCATCTCTTTTTCTCCAAAACCGTATTCTATCTTATTGTCACCTAGCTTAGTTTCTTGTGTTTAGTTGATCATTTGTGAGGTCCTACAATTGGTATCAATCGCCTAACAATGATTTAGGAGTGATTGAGTATTGTTTGTTGTTGAAGCTTCATAATACACGTTTTTTTCTTTTCTTTTCGAATTTGGTTCCTTAATTGTTTTTTCTTTGTTTTTAGCACTCTTTTGATTACAAATAAGTGTTACAAACCTTGTTAAACAAGAAAGTTTCAAGCTTTGTGGTTAAAAGTTAAGTTTTTGTTCGAAAAAGTTTGAAAACACCAACTTTCGAATTTGTGCAAATTTTCTTAAAAACATTAAAGGTTGCAACTTTCATCTAGTGGTAGTGTTTTAAGCTTAGTTGTACAAGAAAATCATGTATGAAAAGTGTTCTTGGTGAAATTTAAGTGATTTGAAGATTCGATTGCAAGTTTCGGTTTGTCAAAAACCCTAACTTTCGAATTTTTCGAAAACACAAGTTTGGTTGTGAAACTCTAACTTTCGGTTTGTGATAACTTATGTATCTTCAAGGTTTCTAGATTACTTAGTGTTTCTATCTCTTGTATAAGTTTGAGAAACACTTGAATTTGGGAAATTACTCTAATTTGTACAAACTAGAAGAAAGTTTGGTTTGTACACTTTCGGGTTTGCTCAAATCTTTCGGTTTAAACACTTTCAAATTTGTTTCAAATTTTCGGATTTATTACCTTCAATTTGATGTAGTACTTTCGGTTTTCTCTGATGATTTCGGATTTTTGAAGACTTTCGGATTTACCAAGAACTTTCGGTTTGTTTAAGAAGAGTTGACTTTTGTGGCTAAAATTTGACTTTTATGACAAAACTTCAAACGGCCATAACTTTTGAACCGTAACTCCGTTTCAAATAATTACCACCAAAAGCGTTGAACAGCCTAAATATTGTGAGGTTACCCCACTATGTTGGTTAACGAAATTTTGAAGCTTAAAATCACTCGGAAAGAAGTTATTGCAGATTTTAAGATTTGAGACAAAATTTTCACCATAACAACTTAACAACCTACAACAAATACAACTTCTTTATCGTTGAACCGATCCTAAATAAAATTTATCACACATACCTTCATCAATGGAAACTCAGCAAGACATTCACGCAGCTGGTGTTGAAAATCATCCTCCTATGCTCGAAAAAGGTGGGTATCTTCAATGGACAAGTCGTCTGTTACGTTACATCAAGACCAAACCTAATGGAAAACTCATGATTCAATCCATTAAGGATGAACCCTTCAAGCCACGACAAATACAAGACCCTGGAGATCCTAATGCAACACCTCCTGTTCAACCACATTTTTGTGATCAACTAGAAGCAGAATACAATGAAGATGATAAGAAGCAGATCGAAGCAGATGAAATGACAATACACATCATCTAACTGGGATTACCACGAGAGATCTTTGCTGGAGTAGATAGCTGTGAAACTGCTTATGATATGTGGGAACGCGTTAGACAGCTATGTCATGGAACATAAATTGGAGAACAAGACATGGAGAACAAGCTACTAACTGAATGGTAAAAGTTTACATCTACTCTAGGAGAATCTATTGAATCCTACTATATAAAGTTTTGCACATTGATGAACGAGTTAATCAGAAACAAGTTAACACCCAAAACCATCACAAGTAACATCAAATTCATCAATAATCTTCAAGAAGAATGGGGAAGATATGTCACAATTGTCAGCCAAACAAAGGACTTACATCAAATGAATTTTGATAAGCTCTACAATTTTTTTAAACAAAACCAAGCAGAAGCTAATGAAGTCAGGAAAGAAAGATTGGCAAAGAATTATGGTCCTATGGCATTAATTGCAAAGAAACAAACTCCTTATTCAATGAACATACAACATCAGCCTTCATCATCTTCCACTAACAACAACATGAAAAAATACATTCCACAACCATAAACTGTTATCATCCCTCAACAACAATTCTACCCACAACAACAACAACAAGTCATTCAACAACAAGCGTATCCACAATACCAAGAACCGAGATAATTGAGATAGAGAACAAGAAGCTTTGACTCATGCATTTGCTTATTTAACTAAGGCATTCAAATCGCGATATTCTACACCAACTAACAACAACCAAAGTTTCATCAAAGACTCACAATAGGAAAATTGCTCGATCGGGTTTGAATATGGGTCAACCAGACAAATGGTTGCGATTAATGGGAATCAACAAGGATATGCTCTTGGATTTCTCACATAGGTAACCAAAATATGTAGAATGCAGTCAATATCTTGAAATCGATGGTTCCGTATAATGGTAATCAGTTGGGTCGAATGTTGGAAATCGATGGGTCGAATGTTGGAAATCGAACGATGGGTAGTCCGAATGAGAATATTGTTGCTCGATTGTTGGAAATTATGGAAATGTGAATCGGGGTAATCAACTAACATGTTACAACTGTCATGGATGGGTCATATTGCAAATAATTGCACTACTATGCCGAGAAAGAAGGATGCAACGTATCTTGAAAGCGTTCTTTGTTAGCACAAAAGGCGAAGCAAGGATTCAATAATATGCCGATGAAAATGATTTTGTGGCTCTTATGGATGACATGAAAGATCGAGAGAAATTAATGCAACCGAATCTTTATGGAAATCTTGGAGGCTAAGACGACACTGATTCTGACACACCTCCTGTTTATGACACCAATGCACTTTCAGAGGTACCCATACGTAACCCATGCTATGAAAATGCTATATTTGATATGTCCACTCATGAGGAACAACATTCTAAGACTCCAATAATACATACTTGAACCACTTATAATACATAACTCGAATGTGGATCCTAGTGGAGGCTTAGTTGCACGATGAGGAAAAAACGTGCATTATTTGAGTCATTAATTAATAATTTTGGCATTGAGATTGAGAAAGTTAAAACGATCAATCGCGAAGTTAAGGTCGTGAATGAGAAATTGATTTACGAGCTTGCGAATGAGAAATTATTGCGAATGTGAAATTGACCGCGAATGAGAAATTGACCACCACCTATAGCTCTGCACCACCGCCTCTACCAGCTGCAACAACACCTTTGCCTCTATAACCATGCCTCCAACAGGAATACCACATACTTTCTCTATTAGGTTTAGGCCTTGCATCAAAAGTTAAACCAACCTTATTTTGATCTTGCAAATAACAACCAATGCATGTCATTTTACTTAATTCACTAATGTCATCCAACACCCCTATGTCTATATCATTACCATCCATATTGTTTCTATTTATTTTGTAGTTGAGCGATTGTGCCATATCTATGTTGGAAGAAAAGTTGAAAGGAGTATTTGCTTCACTATAAAAGTTGGTAGGAAAATTTAATTCAAGAGTAAAACACACTCTTTCTAACCTAGTTTGTAAATAAATCATGGAACCTATTGTGTAGTCTGAGTCTATTTTGATATGTAGTCAAATATAGTGTCAATCTATTTTGATATGCTTTGAAATACACCCGTTTGACTTTCATTTTGTGAGGTAAAGGAGTATTAACTTCTGACAACTACATACAAACCTATCCATCTCATCTCATCAACCTTATTCATCAAACTCATTCAAACTCTCAGCTTACCATGGATGCACAGTCCGAAACTCAGCAACAAACAGTCACAACCATGTGGTCCTTTGCCCATTGAAAGTAGAAGGCTCTCAAGAATGGTATCACTCACGACCACCGAACCACCACTTCGACCAATGTCAGAACCACACGCATCTAACTTTCAATATTGTAAAAATATATTTCAGGGTCGTGAGGAACTATGCGTGTTTAAGGAAGAGGCTCATCACATGTGGACACCAGTAACAACTATATCATCTAACTCATGGAGGAACGCGTCAAAAACCCATGAAAGCTGTTCTATCTATGATATAGTTGTATTAACTTTAGTGTTAACTATGTTTATGTAATATGTTTGTAGAACATCTATGATTTTCAAATCTATATGTTTTCATCAGTTTGATGTAGAAACAATAGGTGATTAGATGTGATTTCTTCTTTGACTGATTTTATTGTTGCAAATATGAACACTATTAATTTAACACTTAAAACAATAATGCTTCTAAAATTTAATACCGACTCTTGGTTTCCCAATTTTTGTGTATATATTTGTTCTCTAAACATGTTGATGCATACCACACGATCAATCTTCTTAACGAAATATCAATCTCATTTGTATCTAAGTATGTCATTTGTAAACAATAGAACAAGAGATGACACGTTCTTGAAAACAATCAAGCATATCAACTCAAGTATGGTAGACAATTTTGTTTATCTTTCAATGTTTCTATGTTTCTATATCCATGAACTATAATTCATTCAACATTGCGAAACAACATAAGGAAGATGAACGGGTCGTATTTAACCAAGAACACAACCCGAAGTTGAAGTCGCTGAGCATGAAAAAAAAAACCCTATGCCCTTATGATGAATTGTTCTATTATGAACTAGAAGCTTTGGATCAAAACATTTGGAAGGAGGAAGATGAAAGAGAAATGAGGTTAAAAGACACGTTGAAGTGGCTAAGGAGCATTGGAAAGAGGTGGCATACGTAGAAAATTAGCGAAAAAAGCCTAATGAAACTAAAATTGACAAGAATGATGAATGTTTAGAACATTCTCTTAAGATAATTTGCATTTGGCATACCATTCCAATTAATTACCTTAAGTTCTTTGACTGTGTTTGTTAAGTAGTTGTGCTAGTTCATGCCATTTTTTATTTTGTAAATTTTGGTTGCATATTGTGAAATTGGGTATGAATTGAAGTAAATTTAGTTGATAATTTTGATCTTAATGTTTCCATTTTTGGTTGCACTTGCAGTTTGCAGATGCATTTGCAGTTTAGGGGTTGTTTGGATTTACCCGGTTGTTAAAAGTCAACATAGACACAAAAAAAATGAATGACTAAGTGACCAAACTGGCATACTGTGCCATTTTTGAACGGTTGTATGTTTTTGTATTTTGTTATGCATTGGTGATTGATGTTTAAGACATTCAAGTTGTTTGAATTTGTGGCATGCAACTGTTAAACACAATCTACTTATGTTTGGAACTGCATTTTGCATATGCAGTATTACTTTGACTTATAAAAGTAAACTTATACAGATTCAATGTTAACATGTGTTTTATGCAAATTCAATGTCAGCATTTGCAGATACTAGTTTCACTTTCATTATTCAAAAACAAACATATAGTTTAAGTTACAAATTAATCTGATTCCAAATCAGATACATGGCCAAATTCCAACAAACACCTATCCTCTTCCTCTCGTTCTTGCCTAGTTCTCTCCTCCACTCTGGTTTAGCCCTTGCTTCTTCTCCTAGTGTTTGTGTCAATGCTTCTTGGTCTAATCTCATTTGTTGTTCATGTTCTTTAGTAAGATGTCCATCTTCAAATGGTTGTGTTATTGCTTCTTGTTCTTCAATAACATGTCCATCAATTACAGGCAAATCAGTTGTACCACCATCACTTCCACTACCACCTACACCATTGTCGTTTCCAGGAATTGTATCCTTGTGGATAACATTAACCACATTTCTCATTGTAATGTTAAGATAATGGCATGATTGTTTAGGAGAAAACACAGAAACATGTTGAAGTATCAAGGCAACTTCTACAATAATAGCCTTTCTATAACCACCCTTTGTAATGACTTTGGGATAAATTGTACGAAATGGTACCGAAGCTCTTTGAGTGTTCTTGTGAGATCACCCAAGGCATTGGAGTACAAGACTTGCATATTACAACAACTGCTTGAGTTTCCCATTCTTGATAAAGTGCTTGGTATCTCCCAAACACCCATTTACGTTCCCCCATTAGTATTCACAAACTCAACGGCGCTAACCTATGGCACACGCGTAAAATCCTCATCCTCAACTTTCCTAATATACTCGTTTGTCGGAATTACACACTCCTGCCCACCTTCCTTAATATCTGATAGTTTACGACGCTTCGCCATTTGAACAATGCCATCAAGACCGGGTATTATCCTAACCGACTTTTCAAGGCTGTGTGATGAAACTAGGTTTTCCATGGTGGGGGTCGTGTGACGGATTTGGTGGTGGTTGTTGCAGGAACGAAGGGGGTTGTTGTAGTGATGGTGAGGGGTTGTTGCAGGTATCAGATTTGTCCATTCCGTTTGAAGAAGTATAATCGAATCTTTGTGAATTTGTGTTTTAGAACTTGTGGTTGTGCTTGGTGGGAAAGGTACAAACGAGGCGAATAGAAATTATTGGAGATAAGGAGGGTAAATTAGTCATTTCACATGGCCACTAACGGGTAAATTTAACGTTCGTTAGCTAAAATCACGAATCTGCAACAATAGTGCATCCTCAGGGGTATTATTGGCAAAAATGCTAAACGTTAGGTACACAGCTCGCACAGTTTTTCTTCAGGGGCATTTTTCGCAAAAATGACAAATGTTAGGGATATAATTTGCAGTTTAACCTAGAAATTAACTTCTAAAAAAAAATGATAAACCATGTTTCTGACGAGTTATAACTTTGTTAATCGTTATCTATACTACATATAATGGAGAGAGCACACTCTCTCCTCAAAAACTTAAATAAAAATATACAATCTATAGAGGTTTTGATACAAACCAATTAAACATACATATTAAAATTTGAAAATTAAAGAATACAACATTAAAATGCACTCAAAAACTTAGAATTAAGATATACAACCTATAGAGCTTTTAGTACAAACCAAATATGCACACATCTATAGTATACGTATAAACTAGTTAAACACACTAATTGGTGTTATCTTTAAAAGACCCATAAAATAAAAATTACATGTTATTTTACATATTGTACAAACTAATAAAACATACAAAACTTTATACAATTTATATGCTAACAAGTTGATGGTGCATATGATTTTGAAAACCGGACCGGACCAACGGGGTCAATCGGAATCCGGAATCGCCATCGGTTCGTCTAGCAAATAAAAGCCGTTCAAAATCAAAATGGAGCGACCGGTCGAAAGCTGTTAAAACGGGTGAACTGGCCTGACTATGTCATTTTGTTTTCGATTAATTAGTTCGTCTTTGTTATTTTGTTGACGCTCTAAACTTTAATCACAGTAGATCTACATCACGCAATGATGCATGTACCTTCCTAGTTGTAGTTTAAGATCATAGAAAAGTCAAGAAAATGAATTACAATTAGAGACGACAACGAGGTCGGATATCGGGAATGGTTGATACTATCCTCATCCCCGGTTAAATAGTTATCCCATCCCCGTCCCCATCCCCGCTCGAGTCACAATTACATCCCCATCCCCGATGAGTAACGAGGATCCCCAATGGGGAATCAAGGATTTTTCTCCGTTATATAATTATAAGTTAGCCATATTATAAACAGATGATGTGCATAGGTTTCTGAAGGAAAAAAACAATCATACAAAACATTTAGATTACTGATGTTTAGAAAACATTAACACGTATAATAAAAATTGTTTCTTTGAAGAAAACTTACTATATCAACCTTGGATTATAAGTAAATACCAACCTTAGATCATATAAAACTTATTATATGAATTAACATAAGCTTTATTAAAACAATTGATAAAAAAGTACAGAATGATGAAATCAGGTTTCATAACATAATATAGACATATAATGTATTTTGAAAATATATTCGTGGACGGGTTCCGAGATCCGAGGGTATTACCATACCCGCCTCTATACCCGCTTTTTAGTATTGAGGATTCTCCGCTCCTATCCTTATACCCGGTCAACTCAAAGATTACTCGGTCAAATCGAAACCAAATATCGAATTCTTCATTGGTTCAGAGTTTTTTTGTCATCTCTAATTACAATAGTAAATATGAAGTACGTCCCAATCACAAAGCCGTCCAAGGAATATACGATATATCGTTTATTGAATTTTTTTAAATCATCATGTTATTCGGTCTTAGGTTGACAAAGTATAATGACTTTGAGTGCATCGTGCCACACAATCAGAGTAGACAAACTCATAACAGGGTTTGAATTTTTTTTAATTATTTAATCCTGTCTTTGGTTGATAATGGATTAGATAAACTAAATGTCAAAAATCTTATGACAAAGGAAAAGACTGAGTCTATGATTCTATGAAAAAAACTAAACTGGATCAACACAGAAAAAATTGATTTCATCACATGACAAAAATTAAACCATCTAACTAACCATTATAAGTCAAAAGTTGCAACTCAATTGGTGTAGATTGATCAAATAAAAAGGTCACAAGTGTTTAAAGAGTAAAAAACAAAAAACTTACAAAAACAGAAAGGTAATTTAAAAAAATTTCTAATTCGTTTTTAAGAACTTAAGTATAAAAATTTCAGTTCATAAACTTTTCATTATATCTAATATCTTGTACAGTGTGCAAAATTATTGTATCCTGCTTTAACCCCTATAATAATAATTAAGCTTACACTTCTAATTAAGGTAATTTAAAAAATTTCTAATTCGTTTTAAGAACTTAAGTATAAAATTTCGATTCCATCACTTCCACTACCACCTACGATTGTTTTGTTTATTAAGAGGCCGAATCAATCAATCGACTCGCACATCTTAATCAAATCGGATTTAAATGTCGAATCAATCAAATAATATTGTTTGTTTTTAAGAAAGCGTCTGAATATTTATTAGTTCAACTAGGCGTTAAGATGTTCCTTCCACGTCTCATCCGTTTAGATGTTTTCACTCTATTCGCCTCTAAACTAAAACTAAAAACAAACACACTTAACACCAAAAGTTCTAACCGACCAAGAAACTTTGGTGCTATTAAGAGGTTATTAAGACTTTTTAAAATGTTTGACTCAAAACATGTTCCTAACCATGATAAAGGATGAGTAATAAGACTTGGTCGAAATGGATTGACTTGTTAGTTTTCATTTCGAAAAGCTAAAATAAAGATATTTGTTAAGTACTGTGAACAGGTTAAGATGTATAAAAAAAATATGTAAATTGACAACAACTATGTTATATTTAATCATAATAATTGTTTGTTGCAAGTAAAATTGATGAAAAAAAATTAAAAGAGTATTCGCATTAATCATAACAAACGTCGGTCTCAAAACTTGGAGAAAAGCAATAAAAAGACTAAATAATTTTTATTTTGAAGAAAATAATGTGTAGAGATAAAGTGAAACCAAATAAAGCATCTCTTAACCCTACTTTAATATGTCGAATATATTTTTCAGTTCAGAACACTAACAGTAAAACGATGTTAATAAAACCCTAACATTTATTAATTGTACCAAAAGAATAATCTAGGTATAAACAACTTTGTCATGGCACTTTCTATTCATGCGGGCAAGTAGGTTGACTTTCTGCTTCATTAAAGCCAACTTATTGACCAGAATAAGTATACTCCGTCTTAAGAATTAAATAAACCAGAATCTTTTATATAATAAAACAAAACCCCTAGTTTTAATTTTTCATTTTAAAAAATCAATTCATACCTTATCCGTAATATTTTTTAATTATTATTTATTTGTTTTAAGTATTTTTAATTAAAAAGTCTAAATATTTCCTTATTTGTCAAAAAAATTAAAAAAATTCCTAAATAAATCCTTATTTGGCAAAACTATTTGTAAATTCGTCTTTTAAGAAAAATTTGAGTCAAAAAATATATGTGTCAAAAATTAAAAGATAAAAAGCTATGAGAAGGCGGGGTAATTTACAAATATTAAAGGGTGTATTATGGAATTTGAAACTAACCAAAAAATACAATTGCCCGAATAAAAAATCCTCTCTCCCAAAACCTGAATCAATCTTTACTGGAGTTTCTAACCCTAAATCGTTGCAGATTCAAAGTCGAATATCACAATCACGTAGATTTTCAAAATTAATTACAATTCATTCAATTCAACATTCAGTTTATACCTCAAATTAGTTGAAAGAATTAGATATGATCCTTTATTTTGGTAAGATTTTGGGTTCTATGTCTAATTTTCTACTTCTACTTCAATAATATTAATTTTTTAGATTATATTAGTTGCTTTTCTGGCCCATAGTTAATTTCGTTAATTATGTTTTTTATAGTGGATTTATATTGAATTTATGTATTGTTGTTGTTTATAGGAATGAAAAGATTCAGAGATAAGGATATGTGTTTGTTAATTTGTGATCTAATAGTTAATATAATCTTCCTCAATCGACAGCCTTCCTCAATCGAGTTTCAGCATGCCAAGGTAAGATTAACATGATTTGTTATATTTTTTTATTATTTGGTTTCAGCATTAGTGGTGCAAAGTTAGTGATTTCTATTATTTGGTTTCAGGTTGGTGTGGTCTTGCTACGTAGTCTCAAAGTTACGGGTCAAAACATAAAATTTCTCAGTTTGGGTCAGGCGATTCGGACCAAATTGTGTAAACCAACAAATTTTACTCATTTTTATTACAATAATTTTTGTATCCAATAATTATAGTAATAATGTTAAACTGAATGAATCTTTGAAGAGAATGAAATTTCGTGTAGATAAAGGAATTATTGGTGCCAGTTATTCTGAGTCATAAGGTTGGCAACATATTATTAAGGTTATGCCTAAGTCTTTCTTTCTGTTTGACGTATACAATAGTTGTCGGTGGGCAAAATAGAAACTCAACTCATCTAATCAAACAACCTGTTAAATCTATGGTGTGTTTGACTTATATTTGTGTTTTTGTTACTGTGTAACAGATTAAACAGGGCTACAAAAGGAGCTAAATTTATGGATTTGTCATTGAAATACTAACGGAAGGACAAATTGTACAGTACGTGAAAGAGCTCGCCATTTGTTAGCCCATGATGTGTCCAAAATTCTCTAGGCATTGGTTTATACCAATTTTGAACAGGTATACCTCGCCCTTTTGTCATAAAGTTTACTCAAATTGTCATAAACTCTTCTTACATAATTTCATTTTTTGCTTTAAGACTTTGCAGTTCTTGGAACCTCTTGAGTTATGCTACAGGTCACTATGTGCTTTTGGTGATCGTGTAATTGCTGATGCATTCTTTTGGATTTCTTAAAGACATGTCTCTACTTTTGGACTTTCACTTATAAGACTCGATATCCGTCAAGAATCTGATCGCCAGACGGATGTCCTTGATGCTATCACTCAACATTTGCAAATCGAGTCTTACCGTGAATGGTCTTTAGAGAGACAACAAGAATGGTTTTTATCTGAACTAAGGGGAAAACACCTTTATTTTGTCCCGATCTCCCAAGAACCAAAGAAATTGCAGACGTTTTGGATACATTTCAAGTGTGGCAGAACTTCAATAGGATTGTTTTGGTGCTTACATCATCTCCATGATTGCACCACGTTATGATGTGTTAACGGTTGAGTTGCTTCAACGGGAATGCCATGTGAAAAAACCGTAACGGTTGGTTTCATTTTTTAAAAACTTGCGGATCTCGAATCTGCTACTGCAACCATGACCAGTCTTTTCTCTATCAAATGGTACCGTAACCGATTTGATGGTAAACAGGAAGTTATGATTGGGTACTCGGCATGACAACTTTACAAGGCTCAAGAAGAGCTTATTAAGGTTGCTCCTTAATTTCAGTATAAATAGAGCTTATCAAGCTTGTAAATATACTTCAAGATTTGAACACAGTCCTTCTAATGGCATTTAAACTGTCTTTTGCTATATCATTAATTTTCTTTCTTGTTTTCTCAGTTCTACCCGCCTTTTCACATTTACCATACCCTCACTTAAACCCAAACGGTTTATTGGTTAATAGCACATATTCGTCGCCTTATGGGTTCCTCAAAGGTGTGAAAGGGTGTCGAAAAGGCGAGGATGTAAAAGGCATTCACGACCTTAAACTTTATCTTAGTCGTTTTGGGTACCTAAACTACCAAACTAACCCTAATATTACCGACCCTAAGAAAGATCATTTTGATGAGGAGCTTGAGGCAGCCCTCAAGTCGTACCAAGTCTATTACCATCTTAATGCCACTGGAATGCTTGATTCACCAACATTGTCGAAGATGGTCATGCCTCGTTGTGGGTTTCCTGATAAGGAAGGCCACCACCATAGCAATGGCCCATTACATATAGTCTCTCATTATTCATTCTTTCCGGGTAGACCAAAATGGCCTAGGTCAAAAAGGCGTCTAACCTATGGTTTTGGACCACGCTTCCCTACTCGATTTATGCCTCCTGTAGCAAGAGCTTTTGGAAAATGGACCACTGCTTCTCGTTATTTCACATTTTCAAGAGCTAGAACTTATGCACGTGCTGACATAAAGATAAGTTTTGCACGTCGAGACCATGGAGATGGAAGCCCATTTGATGGGCCTGGTGGAGTGTTAGCACATGCTTTTGCACCTACAAACGGAAGACTCCATTTTGATGCAGATGACAGATGGGTTGTTGGCAGAGTACCAAATGCTTACGATATTGAGACTTTGGCCTTGCACGAAATAGGACACCTTCTTGGGCTTGGTCATAGCAGAGTCCAAAATGCAATAATGTGGCCTACGTTTAGGTCAGGAGTAACAAAAGGTATAGGTTCAGATGACATTCGAGGGATCAGGGCTCTATATCGTAGTTGACTTGTCCCCGTTGTTGACTAGTCCTGCAAAATGAAAACCAATAGGTGATTGGAATTCTTATACTTGCGTTTTTTGTGTGCTTAAAGAAGAATACGAATGATGATATTATTACCATGGTAACAGTCGGTAATAATGTCGCAAAATTATTTTTTGTGTGATGGTTGTGATTTATTGTCAAGTATTTGGTTCCGTTTGTATTTACTATAATGTTCTATATGAAAGATTATTTCATGCATACTTTCTTTTTTATAACTAACAATCTGACTCTCTTTTTATAAGTCTTTTCATTCAAAAAAATAAAATACTAGAGACATTGATTGCATTCAATATTGGATACTCAAATTTAACATAAATGTATGTTTTAGTTTTAAATATATATATATTTTTTAAATTGACGGTTCTTTTTTTTTTTTTTTTTTTTTTTTTTTTTAAATGGGAAATAACTTAAAAACATCGAACTTGTTCAAAATACACACGGGTATCGAACAAATTTTTTTTATATCTGCGACCGAACTTTTATTTTCGGACTTTTGAGGAACTAAACTTTCAATTTCGGACTTTTGGGGTCTTTTGTGACATTTTGCCCTAGATTTTAATAATTTGAGGCAAAATGTCATAAAGACTCAAAGAGTCCGAAATTGAAAATCAAGACCCATATAAGCAAAAATTGTGTTCGATGCCCGTAAGTGTATTTTTGGACATGTATGATGTTTTTTAAAATTATTATCCCAAAAAATTTTAATATAACTTTTATCAAAAAATTAACTAATTATATTAAGCTTCTAATATGAAACACTCACTTATTAAAAACTGAACTTATTTGCACTTGAAGAGGTTGAAATCTTAACTTGAAAATGATTACACTAATCTTAAAGACTTGGGCTGAACCACAACCTATTTAGGTATGCTTGCATTCAAACCTCACCCTGTTCGACAACAAATGAGCAGCCAAGATGCCAGAGAAGTAGCATCTTTATAACTTGCACGAAATTGAAATTTACCGAATATATTCCTTAAAATCTGGTGTAAATGAGATCTCTACTATGGCTAAATTGCCATCTTTGAATTGGATAGAGTGGTTCGATAGTTCTTATGATGCTCTATGTGACTTATTAGCTTCTTGAAAGGATTTTGATAATTAACATTGTTGTTTTGAAAGAAATCTGGTGTAAGTAAGATTTAATAAACCTGAATGGCATAAAAAACTTAGTGATGGGAGGATGTTGACTGACCTTAAATGGCTTACTTGACATTATAATTTCAGTTTTCTTTCATTACAGACTATTTGATTTAGCTAAAGCATTATACAGCGGCCGCATATCCTATCATAAATTTCTGCCACAGTTATTTTTATTTTGATTGAGATCTCCACATGGTGAGCGGAATCTCACAGGCACCATCTCCACATGTTGACAGATTAGACTAACGTGCTTCCTACTGGTAGTCTATATCCCTCTCCCTTTTCAAAAAGCTAACACAGTCGCGGTCGTTTAACTAGATTATCGTGTTTGTGACCTACTGTGGCTGCAGATTTTCTTCTTTTGTGACATACCAGTTACACGCACTCGCAAACTGTTGTGCTTTTTGTTTTTTCTATTTTTATAAACCATTATACAGCAAAACTTTGCTGCACTAGGCATCCAATTTTGTGAGCCACTCACTAGTTTTGCTACCTATATTTGGGTGCTTGTCACCAGTCATGTCCTGGCCACATGTCTCATTGCACGTCCGTGTCCCTCTTTTCATACACACAACTCATGTTCCTATTTCAGTTTTCTTTGGGCCTCAAGGATCGCATTTCGACCGATCACGGCCCCAATGGCTCGATCTCAGTCCGATCGACTTACTTTTCTTCAGTTTTTCTGTCTCTTGCAACATCGTTGTTTTTATTTATTTATTTATTTATTTTTATTTTTGCCAAAACTGCATCTACCTGAGAGTTTCCAAGTTGAGTTACCTCCCCGCCATAATGGCCATCTTCACCATAAAGAAATACCACATACAGTCAACAAGGCTCCCTTGGGTAATGTTGACGGGTTCATTTTTTGATGTTTCTTTGTTTACCTTGCGCAAAATTATTTAAAAAACATTTCATCAAAGTAAAACGTGATGCAAGTTATAGTACTATATGGAGATTTTTGAAAACTAGGTGCGTTTGACTGTATCTACAATGATATTAAGTGATGATTATTTTTATGTTCTATGACGAGGACTACCATACAATTTCAGTATTGTTTTTCGCCAATATCTTTTACAACCCCATAGGCTCTATTAATACAAACTTGTAATCTATATTTTTTCAAATCCGCTTTCTCGTATAATACGTCCTTAGCTTCGTATCAAAGTATACTAATAGATTTTGATATGTCGAAATAATTTGTGAAGCTTGGGACTCGTTTTGACCCGTACAAGATAAAAATACTTTGTTGAAATTTTCGAAAACATATATTTCGTCGTTAAACTTGTAAAATTCATAACTTCTTCGTTATAACTCCGCTTTAATCCGTTCAAGCTGCCACGGATTCGCTTTTAAAGTATATTTTCTAAATATCAAGGCCAAAAGTCGTGTGCCTACTGTCGGATTTTCCGTAAAATCAAAACAAGGACAGAACACATTATATACTTATCGAAAATAGTTTTCTCGTACTAAACTTATTCCAATCCCTTCAAATCAACTCCAAAACTAATCTAATCCTACCATACACCTTCTTAGGGTGTCATGGGTTCCTAAACATCATCAAGACCAAAGTATACCAAGGGATAATTATAGGATGACCTTATATATATATAACCCTAAAGTTGATTTAAGAGTTACTAGCTAGAGACTTTACATACCTTTTTGAAGGACAATTTGACTATTAAACATGGGCTCCCAACATAACATAATCCTCCGCATTAGAAGGATAGAGTGATGTGACGTTCGGTTTAGTTGTTATAACTCTCAATGTTTACAAAGTTTACTAGATTTCAAAATGTTAAATCTGCTCGGAAGGACCTTATTGAAAAGAATAGATTATAGGTAACAGCCAGATTCCTCGCGTTTCTATCCTATCGAATGTCATGACCGAGTATTACTTGCCTAATGTGCTTAGTCTCTATGACTAAAATGTTTATTGTTTGATTATCGAAGTGTTTCTATACTCCATGTTGTAAAGTCACAAACCTTAAATATTTAAGTGAGGTGGTGTAGTGGTTGATTTTCAAGATTTGTTCCGATATTGAGTGCTTCCAAAATAGTTCATCACTAATATTGTTATCATGCTAGCAAGAAAATAGATATCGCTTCAAACTATGTCGAAGAATGTTTGTTCTAGTTTCACTTGTAAATGGGAGTCATTGATTGTCCGACATGTTCAAACCGTGGCATCTCTTGATATGGAAGTGAGGTTACTTGGAATTTCTAGAGTACACAATGCCTTAGGGAAGTTTATATCGATAACCTTAATTTAACCATATTTTCCTTTATGGAAACTCATTGTAGAAAGTTCACATATTGTTGAGGCCATGTTTAATGTGAATGTTCTGCTGCTTAAGACTTGGTATATCCCTATAGTGTTGCTTCATGGGTATTCGCTTCATTAAATCTGTAACTCGGTCTAGCTACTACTTTTGGAATGATAGAGTTTGGATTCTAATTCAAAATAGTGGTTCGAATGTCTCGTGATGTCTTAAGATTTTGGTTGAGTTTTGAATCATCCTACCACCTAGTTCTAGTCCTTGTTGGTAATTCCAAAATCCTTTCATTGTTTTCTTGTATCGAGGAATCCTCCTCACGGATGGTATAGAAGTCTTTCCTAAAAAAAGTCACTCGTCAAATCCTAACTTATCGGTTGAGTGAGAGATAAATGGCGTAGCATCTATAGAGTGTTAACAGAAGAAATGTTTATGCACGATATATCCGATTATAAAACTTTGCTTTCAAACGAGAATAAATAGTTTGTAAGAAAATTACAAGAAAGTTTATGAAAAGGTTTGTAAAACCACTTTATCGAGTAAGAAAGAAACATTTTTATCATTTACGCTTAATAATAAATCTTAGTTGTGGCTTGGTGTTAAAGCAACAACTTGTTAAGGTGATTTTAAAACAACTTATATAGTGATAGAAAACGGCTTAACAATGGTAGTGAAATATTTTGGTAAGACACAATTCGATTATAACATAACTCGTGAAATGATTTGCAAAATAGCTTTTATCGTTTGTCAATAATAAGATTTCGTAGTTCAATTAATATCAAGATGGTTTATAGGTTGGTAATATAATAGTCGAGAAAGTGAAGGCGAATAGTCCGTGAGGTAAGTGTTCCAAGTTTTATGATTTTAAATCGACAGCTGGCTAAAATAGCTCACCAAAAGGGTAAAATAGTTTATAAGACCGTAATATTGCTTGCGTGGAAAAATTTGTAATATAGTTTATAACTTGCTATTGCAATTGTTTGTTGTTTTATAAAATAATAGCAAATTAATCGGTTTATCATACTATGAGAAAATAGTTTGCAAAGTATCGATAAGGTCATTGTAGAGACTTTACATACCTTTTTGAAGGACAATTTGTACTATTAAACATGGGGAAGGATAGAGTGGTACATGAGTTACAAAACCACTCTGCTGAATAAAAAACATTCTTTCTATACCTAGCGGAAATCCAATTGAAGGTGAAAACTTTCATATCCATAAGGGGAAGCTCTTTCTTTGGTCATGTTGTCTTGAATGTGGCCTTGTTACGTAAGTGCCAAAGGACCCATTGTTGGCCCAGTTTTTATGGATCTTTAATCAACGATATACCAAATAACAATAAACGATTTGAATCAAGAAAGTTTTCTTATTATTTCAGTCATCATTGTACAAAGTCTGTCATCATGTTTCTTACATTAGAATTCAAGTATATATACTAAATGAACGGTACATATGAACCATTGTGTCGGTTCGGGTATAGAAGCGCTTATTTTATAACCGCTGTAAACTGCTTTCTATAACCGCTTTTTTGACTTTTCGTATGGTTGACTTTTGTTGACTTTTGTTGACCGGGGCATAATGGGTGTTGACTTGGGTCATTGGTTGGGTCGATTAGGATTAACCCAATATTCTCCCCTTAATCACAATCACGTAACGTAGGTCTTTAAGTCTTCTCGATTCATCTTCCGGTTAAATCCACCATCTAAGCTTTTAATTTTTGTGATCATCCTTATATCCGTAGATCAATTTTCCTTCTACATTTCCACCTTCTTCCGTGATCTTCATTATGTCCATGTTGATCTTGGTTATTTCCACCTTTTCTTCTCGTGATCTTCATTATGTCCATGTTGATCCGGTTATTTCCACCTTTTCTTCCGTGATCTTCATTATGTCCATGTTGATCCGGTTATTTCCACCTTTCTTCTCGTGATCTTCATTATGTTCATGTTGATCATGTTCTTCCGGTTATTTCCACCTTTGTTGTTGTGATCTTCATTATGTCCATGTTGATCATGTTCTTCTGGTTATTTCCACCTTTGTTGTTGTGATCTTCCTTATTTCCAGGTTGATCATGTTTTTTATTTCCACATTCGTTGTTGTGATCTTCCTTAAGTCCAGGTTGATCATATTTTTATCGGGTTGAGTCGTTTCAGTCGGCTCAATTGTTTCCCATAAACCATTCGCTTCGAGAATGATTTGTATTCGAATTGCCCAAAATGAGTAATTCGCGGGCTTTAGGATTGGACATTGAAATTGAGGTGTACTATTTGTAAAATTAGTACTAGGTTCCTTATTTCCACTTCCTTTCGTCATATTTAAATATATAAAAAATATCTCCAAAAATCTAACACGAGGTGTGTTGAAAAATGTTTTATTTTTCCTTATAGGCTATAAAACTTTATAGATCTAGTTTTTAAATCCAAAACTATCCTCGGAGATTATATATTTTAAAAAAAGCGAATAACCTAAAGTTAATTCCACTTTAAATGTTATTCCTAATCAGTATACTAGGTTAATATACTATCCAAAAATATGACAAGATTTAAATAATTTTTTAAAATAACTTATCAAAATAAAAACAATATATATCAAAATATATAAAGTAAAAATAAAAGTGGTTTTGAAATCTTTTGGAACCCGGAGGGTTGATGGTTTAACCCGATGCCTTAACAAAAATAAATATCTTGTGTGGCCCTTATCTCGTACACGTCCTCACTTATAACCCTTTTATCTCCTCTTTTTTTTTTAGATAAACTCACGCTACTTTTGTTTTCTTTTGAGATACTGTGTTTTCGCTCTCTCTCAAGAAGATAACTTTTATCTTCTTCTTCCTTCTCCAATATACAACGACGGTTGACCGCCTTTTGATGGCGGTGTTTTATGGACCGTCCTTCTACTTTCTCCGGTGTGGTGTTCTCAGACGAGCACTTTTGTCCTCTAACTTGAAACCTAGGGTTTCGGTTTATTTGGGGTTTTCTCGATCCGAGAGTATTTTTACGATTGAGTTTGCTAATGAATCAATTGGGGTTTTCAATTGATCCTTCGGCTTGATTCCGCTTTAAGAACAATGTGTGTTCGTTCGATTCGAATCTCTATTTGTGCCTAAATTGATGACTTCGTTTTGGTTTTGTTTGAATCAATATATAAACGATTTTAATTGCTTCGATCCTTTGTGGATAAAAAAGTTTCGATGAAAGAAAAAATGCGAATGAAAGATTTTGTCACGGTATGATCAATACTTATGTGATTGTTCCTTGATGCGACAAATGTTTAGAACCCAAAATGATATCTTGATTTGTGTTCGAGTTATTTTGCGTAAAATTTTTCAAACTGCTTTTAGGGTTCTTATTGATTCCGAACTAAACGAAAATGGTATATGATGATTCGTGCTCGATACCAATTGTTGGCCCGCTTTTATGGATCTTTAATCAACGATATACCAAATAACAATAAACGATTTGAATCAAGAAAGTTTTCTTATTATTTCACCATCATTGTACAAAATCATCATCATGTTTCTTACATTAGAATTCAAGTATATATACTAAATGAACGGTACATATGAACCATTGTGTTTGGTTCAGGTATAGAGCGATTATTTTATAACCGCTGTAACTGCTTATAACCGCTTTTTGACTTTTCGTATGGTTGACTTTTGTTGACTTTTGTTGACCGGTCATAATGGGTGTTGACTTAATTGGGTCGCTGGGTTGGGTCGATTGGGATTAACCCAATACCCATAACGTGGATTGAACAACGGTGTCAAAAAGCTTTAGCACATTGAGAAGCGTGTTTGGTTCATGACTTAGGTAACGTCACACAGGTTATCTAAATGTTTTACTTCAATTTCATTTCTTTTAGTTCCTTTTCTGTTTCTTTCTTTCTCTTTCAACTTTTTATTCATTACATAGACGCAAGAACAGAATTGAAGCCCAAGCAAATGGATATCCTTTCACTCCACGTGATGCTCGTTTTATGAATGAAGATCATGAAATCAAGACCAGCTATTTTGATTTTTGTTGTTGCAAGGTAGCTTCGGCTCTCTGGCTTTTGGTAAAAATCCATCAGCTAAAGTGACTATAAACAAAGGCGTACTGGATATCACTCAAGCTAGCTACTCTCTGGACCATTTCAAAACTCTAGAATACGAGAACTTTCACCTTGCAAAGACCAAGTAGACACCAATTACAACACCTCTTTTCTAAACTTGTAATTTTATCTTGGGTAAAACCCACAAATGCTTTACGTACTAAGTGCAAAATGATGTCGTTGGAGTCACAAGAGCATTCTAGCAGCTTGATATTGGCTTTTCTACACTGTAAAAATATTTAACGTTATTTTAATATGTTGAATATATATATTTAAAAATTCAAAACACTAATGATTAACGATACTAATATAATACCTTATGATTTTATAGTAACAAAAGAATAATTTACATGACACTTTATATTCATGCGAGCATGTAGGTTGACTTTTCTGACCGGGTCATTGAAGCCAACTTATTGACTTCTCACCGCATTTTTTTTAAATAGTTAATACTCCGTCTTAAGAATATAATAAACCTTAATGCCACTATACAAGAATATTTATCTCCCTTTGCAAGGATTTGATAATATAGTTTAAAACAAGTATCTTTCTATAATTTCAGTATAAATAGAGCTTATCAAGTTTGTAAATGTACTTCAAAATTTGAACACAGTCTTTCAAATGACATTTAAACTCTCTTTTGCTTTATCCTTAATTTTCTTTCTTGTTTTCTCAGTTCTACCCGCCTTTTCACATTTACCATACCCTCACTTAAACCCAAACGGTTTATTGGTTAATAGCACATATTCGTCGCCTTATGGGTTCCTCAAAGGTGTGAAAGGGTGTCGAAAAGGCGAGGATGTAAAAGGCATTCACGACCTTAAACTCTATCTTAGTCGTTTTGGGTACCTAAACTACCAAACTAACCCTAATGATACCGACCCTAAGAAAGATCATTTTGATGAGGAGCTTGAGGCAGCCCTCAAGTCGTACCAAGTCTATTACCATCTCAATGCCACTGGGATGCTTGATGCACCAACGTTGTCCAAGATGGTCATGCCTCGTTGTGGATTTCCTGATAAGGAAGGCCACCACCATAGCAATGGTCCATTGCATATAGTCTCTCATTATTCATTTTTTCCAGGTAGACCAAAATGGCCCAGGTCGAAAAGGCGTCTAACCTATGGTTTTGGACCACGTTTCCCTACCCGATTTATGCCTCCTGTAGCAAGAGCTTTTACAAAATGGACCACTGCTTCTCGTTATTTCACATTTTCAAGAGCTAGAACTTATGCACGTGCTGACATAAAGATAAGTTTTGCACGTCGCGACCATGGAGATGGGAGCCCATTTGATGGGCCTGGTGGAGTGTTAGCCCATGCTTTTGCACCTACAAACGGAAGACTGCATTTTGATGCAGATGACAGATGGGTTGTTGGAAGAGTACCAAATGCTTACGATGTTGAGACTTTAGCTTTACACGAAATAGGACACCTTCTTGGTCTTGGTCATAGCAGAGTCCAAAATGCAATAATGTGGCCTACGTTTAGGTCAGGAGTAACAAAAGGTATAGGTTCAGATGACATTCGAGGGATCAGGGCTCTATATCGTAGTTGACTAGTCCTGCAAAAAGAAAACTAATAGGTGATTGGAGTTCTTATACTTGCGTTTTCTGTGTGCATAAAGAAGAATACGAATGATGATTATTACCACGGTAACAGTCGGTAATAATGTCGCAAAATTATTTTTGTGTGATGGTTGTGATTTATTGTCAAGTATTTGGTTCTGTTTGTATGTACTGTAATGTTCCATATGAAAGATTGTTTCATGCATCTTCTTTTTTATAAATAACAATCTGTCTCTCTTTTTATCAGTATTTTTTTTTAAACATTACAAAAGTTACAAACCCACTCGATCAAATTCAAGTAGCTTTAAAAAACCTATTAGAAATCCAATTTAAAGTAAAGAGTTTTACGTCATTAAAGAATTAGACTTTTCTTAGGTCTCATATGAGAGGATAGACTCATTCCTAAAACGCCAAAGGATCCAAATGGTGGAATGAATTACGACATCAAACACCTTATAGTGTAGACGGGAGATAAACTTGAATGGCTTGCGAGAGAGAATACCTCATTGAGATTGTCAACATTAACGTTATGAATGTCCCACCATTTAAGAACATCAAGCCATGAGGATTTAGCAACACTACACTTGACTAAGATGTGGTCTTCCACTCTTCCATTCAAGATCATCATCAGACACCGGGAACCGAACCCAGAGTAAATCGACCCCCCTTTTGTCCAAGTTGACTCTAATCAGTCCTAATCAGATTAAGCTTCTAACATGAAACACTAGACCTTGTAAAAGCTCAACTTATTTGCTCTTGAAGAGGTTGAATCTTAACTTGAACCCGAACCTATTTAACTTACACTAATCTTAACGACCTGGGTTGAACCCGAACCTATCTAACTTTGCGTGCGCTCAAACTTCACCCCTTCGGCAACAAATGAGCAACTAAGATGCCAGAGAAATACAATCTTAATAACTTAGCACTATTTTGAAATTAACCGAATGCATTCCTTAATATCTGGTGTAAATGAGATCTTGATCTACTATGGCTAAATTACCATCTTGAAATTGGATTGAGTGGTTCTAACTCCTATAACGATCTACCCTCATCTATGTAACTTCTCTGTCCTAGCTTCTTGCCAGGCTTTTGATAACATTGTTGTTTTGAAAGAAATCTGGTGTAATTGAGATTTAATAAACCTGAATGACATAAAGAGTTTGACGAAGACTGGGAGGATGTTGACTGACCTTGAATGGCTTACTTTAATAAACCAACTCGGACGTTATAGCTAGATTTAGCAAAAGCATTCCGCAGCGGCCGCATATCCTATCATTGCAATTTCTGCCACAGTTGCTTCTTATTTTCTTTGATATCTCCTCATGGTGAGTGGAATCTCACAGTCATCATTTCCACATGTCAACAGATGAGACCAATGTGCTTCCCATTTGTAGTCTCTCCTCTTCTAGTCGCTAACACAGTTGCGGTCGTTTATCTAGATTATCGCATTTGAGACCTACTGTGCTGCCGATTTTCTTCTTTTGTGACATACTAGCTAGTAACACATGCACTCACAAACTGTTGTGCTTTTGTGTTTCTTATAACAACCCCAAATGTTACAGTTTTAACCATAGATATATCAGGAGTTAGCCAAAATGCTTTTAGTGACTGTTTCTTTAGACTCTTAATGACTGTTTGTCTGGTCATTAAATGTCATTTATCCTGTAATGATATTTTGTTTAGCGACCAGTCATAAAAGGAAAACGTTCACTGAAGTTTTCTTTCACCAGAGAATTAGTAATTAAGCTTGATGTTTTCAAGTATGATTGCTGCTTAACATCTCTCTAATTCGAAGCACATGCTCAAGATCAACAGAAAAAAGTTGGTCAAGCTGAGTATTAATCCTTGCCGCAACACGAGGACATTAAAGGGCATGTAAAAACAGGGCACATGGAGAAACGTACCAACCAAATGTCAACTCATAAGCGTGAGGGGTTACTCTAAGTGAAACCAGATGTGATCTTATTTGTTGGGAATGTTGAGCATGTATCAATCCTGAAAGGCTAAAACTAATGAAATCAGTGTATTTTGAAAGTAGACATCACAAAACGAACATGGCATGCCTGAGCTTTTAGGTGTTCAAATTTTTTATCGATCAAGTTTATTTGAACGGAAAATACTAGTAGTAGAAGCCTATACATGACGGGATCGAGTTTGTTGTTGTTTTTAGAAAGTATTAGTAGAAGCTAGCAACATGCTAGAAAAAATTATATGATATTACTGTAGTATAAGACGTAGGACGTAGACTTTTACTCTTATTACCAATGTTTTGAAAATCGGGTTTATAATCGACCCGGTCGAGTCACCGGTCACCGGGTCAACCGGTTCGACCGCCGAGTTAACCCGGTTTTCCATTAAAATATATATAAAAAAAATAACCGGTCCAACCTGTTAACCCGGCCGGGTCGACCCGGGTTTCAAAACATTGCTTATTACAAATCTATAAGACCGTAAATGAGATAAAGTTTCTATCTCAACATCTATCATGTCTTTCCTAAGAAGTTTTGGATCAAAGCAAACTCGATTCCTACATGAATTTTAGACGTATAGATATAAACCCGTACACACTGATTTTCAACTTTGTACTGGTGCGGTAGAGACATTGACTATCTCTATCAACAACTCAATCTCTTAATAAAATATTATTTTCTCTTTCATCCACCTACACAACCAATACATATAATACATCTATATTTTTTTTACTAGTTATCAACAACCCAACCTAATATATAATATTATTTCTTTATATTCAATTTAATTACTTAAAGTCTTTTATAAACTATATATTTAATAAAATATTTACTTTATAAGTATATATTTGAAATAGTAAACGGTTTGATTAATAAAAAAAAATAATAAAATTTTCACTTTATATTTTTAGGTTTTAATTGAAATAAAATACGCTTTTCATTAGAAAAATGAAGTTACAAAACATGAAGAAATTAAAAATTACAAATTTTAGAGATACAAAAATGAGAATTGAGAAGTTGTATGAAAATATGTTGATAATGGAATATTTATAGAGAATTGAAAACTAAAATTATTGATATATTTTTTATAAGTTTTAATAATATAGTAAATTGAATTTTTACCCACATCTAATTATAAGTTTTATAAGTTTTAAAAGAAAATGGGAATACTTTTAGTTGGAAATCTTACCATAACGGGAATATTTTTGCCCAGATCGAATTACAAGTATTTAACTATCACATGCATATTAAACAAATAGAATTAAGGGTCCGTTTGGTTTATTATTGGATTTGGATTTGGATTTAGATTTGGATTAAGATTTGGATTTGGATTAGGATTTGGGATAAGTTTTTTTTGAAAAAAGATGAAGAGAGAAAATATATAAAAGGTGTAATATTAATTAATATAAAATTTTGTTTGAATATAAAATAATAAATATATGTATTAAAAAATGCAAATGCTAGTTAAAAAGAAGAGAAGGGCCACTTACTTGCAAAAAAAGACAAAAGTTTTGTCAGAAAACCTCTAAAATTGTCAGTAAACCATACGGGGGAGGTAGCTTTTGTGTAGTCCCATATATTTGGGTTAATATTACTATTTAAAAACCCAATGTCTCAACCAAACAAAGTTTTCTACTTTTGTACCCAATCCTAATGCCTAATACCTTAAACCAAACGGCTCCTAAAAGTAACTATATTGCATGTGCATGAAGTCACCAAATAAAAAAAAATGGTTGGAAAATAAATTTGCAACCACCAATGATAATTTCACATGTGTCAAGGTTGGGCATGATATTTGGAGATCACAAATCGACCAGGATTGACAATCCAATCTTCCATCTTTTGATTACTTCTAATATTATATACATATTTTTTTTTTCTTTTTCTCATTCAATAGGTTGGCAACTCATCCAATTAATAAAGGTAGTCTTATAATTTGATCCTCATATTCTCATAAATTTTCTTAAGATTTTTACTGTTGAAACATTTTAGTTGAACTTTAATAAATAATATTCAAAGCCATCTTCAAACTTGAAATTCGAACACAATTTTATAAACAGAAACCATGTTTCCAAAATAACAATCGAAATCTTAAACCAGATCTATGATAACTCGATAAGAGTTACACTTTATTTAGAAATCTGCGTGTTTCTTTACGGTAGAATGCAAAAGGCGAATAATGATGTTCCAGAAGTATAAGTCGGAAAAAAAATTCCTAAATTTACTTTGTAACCATTTCCCACATACACGCAACCATTGCTTATCGACATGCCACCATACACTGTGGCTCCTGTGTTATAGGACCACAAAATTTTTCCAGTTGCAGCGCTCATGGCGTAAATTGGTCCAGTCCCATTAGTTGATCCAGCAAAAAGAACACCATTTGCTAAACTTACAGGACCACTTGCCGTTGCGTTGCTTGGATTCCCTGTCGACCATAACACATTGCCGTTCGTGGCATTCATAGACACCCAACCACCACTAGTCGTCGTGATATTTGACGGCTTCAGTGTAAAGTTACTTCCCTTACTATTGGCAATGTTTGTGTAGATCGTCTTTCCATCAGTAGCCGAACCCCATGCACCTCCTCCACCTTCACCTCCAGGTCCAGCTTCCTACAATAACAATTTTACTGACTCAGAATGCTTCTATGTTATAAAGGAATATAGATACGGATCACAAAAATATTCACAAAGTTTCAGTTTTATGTTCATAGTTATAATTTGTGTTTTAATGATGCACCGTTTCAACTGAATTTGATACAAATGAACACGACTGCATATATAGTGTTGTAGTCATCATAGATGGTAGTAAATATATGTAAATTATTAAGATGCGAAATTGGAATTTTTTTACTGAAACTATTTCTATATATGTAAATAACATAGTGAATAGAAATATTACCGTAGACCAAACGATGCTACCATTGTCACGATCCAAAGCCCAAGCAATCCCACTCTTTTGTACCGCGGCAACAATGTCATGCTTTTTGCCACGAACATTAATGGTTAGAATCATTGGTGCTTCCATGAAATCTGCATCAGGATTAGGGCCAGGGGGGCATCCTGAAGTAGAAAGATCACTACAAGCAAAACCAAAGGTCGTAACCCCTAGTTGCTTATACCATTTAATGTTTCCTGAATCCATATCTAGTGCTAGGACTGAATTGGAATGATTTTCGGTTCTATGCACTTATCTTCTTCGGTTGGTGTTGTTTGATTGTTTTGTGCTTCTTGGCATTCAATGATCCTTGATGGAGCTGAATACATGTTTCCTGTCCCAATGTAGACAGCGCTATGTTGAATGTCTATTGACGGACTGCTGCCCCATATGCCGGCACCGGCATATTCACCCTGCTACCGTTGTTATCCGGTAACATGTAGGTTTGCCATAAAATGCTACCATTTTTGGCATTTAACTTGAAAAAACTCCCTCTAAACGTACAACATGCTTCAAAGCTAACTGATTCTTCTGATGAAGATGTTCCCACGTAGAATGCACTGCAGACCATCATTTAAACCGATGACTACGCAATTACAAATCCAAGTTATCACAACATTATCACATCGATCGAGTTACATAACAAATAACAAAATAATTTATTTTACATGGTAAAACTAGATAGGTGATGTTAATTATATATCTTAACTATAAGTTGAGTGTTCATTAATTCTAGGAAACTTTCCTGTCTAGCTATCTAGTCACTAATGTTCAAACTTATACATCAAATCATATATCTATATATTGATATCACTACAAATTTTTAAGAATTCATGTGTAGTCACCATTATAAATTGTGGGTCGATAAAACATGACACGTTTTCATTCTATTATTGCATTTGACTTTACCTATTTTTCAAATCATCTAGGATGCCATTATTGGAAATTAAAACAAATAGTCAATGGTTTGCAATTTTGGGCATATCGTACGTAATAAGCAATCTAAATGTCAACTTTGAATTTTTTTCAAGAAACCAGGTAAAATATTTCAAACCTTTAAAAACTAACCAACTTAAAGTTTTAACCGAAAACTATTTCGATGTGAAATATATGTACCTTTTATGATAAGTTCCCGACATGGTGATAATAGACGCATAATGTGTATCGAGTTGCTTAGACCACACCAGCACTCCATTGCTACGTTTAATCCCTATAACATAAGCTGGTCCGTAAATTCCAATGATCAAAAGATCATCAGCAATAGTAGGGGTAGCTCTTGATACAGTCGAATTAACTCCTGGTACGAGTCCTGTTGAGTTAAGCCCCGTTAACTGTCCAATATTTCGTTGCCATATAACCGACCCGTTTGATGCATTAAGGGCGTATATGTTTCCATTCCAACTAGGAAAATAGATGGTATCATTGTATATTGCTGGTGTCGCACTTATATCCATTCCAGCTACAAACTGCCATTTTAGCACAAGGTTTCCCACAGTTGTAGGGCTAATCTTTGTTTCACCATATGCATATCTGCGATTGTACAAATCTCCACCATGATTCGCCCAATCAGCCGACTGCCATAAATAAATAAAAATAGTTAGCTCAGATTAATTTAAAACTTAACTACAGACACTACTATGAAGAATAAAACACGCAAACCTACATTAGCTGAGGCTAACTGAAGGAGGGGCAACCAAAGGAAGATGGCGAGGTAGAGGAAACTAGATGCCATGAAAATGATAGATTGTGTTCCAATGGAGCTATTTCTGTATCTCTATTTATATCCTCTTGATTAAATTTTTTAGGCCAAAGTGTATTTTGGTACCTCAAACTTTGGCTAATAGGGTTTTTTTACCCTGAATTATTAAGGGTGCAGTTTAGTACCTTGAACTTGTAAACTCGGTTTAAACTAGGCTTTGAATCGGTCACACGTTACCACATGACTTGCTTCGTTAAAAACTAACGTACAGTTAAGGAATTAGATTACATCATGTTGACGTTTGGTCCGGACCGGCCAGAGAATGGGTCGGCCCATCGATCGCTACCACTCTACACCTAAACCCTAATCCATGCCTATATATACATGACAGGTTATCAATTACCTCTTCTCCCGCTAAAAATCAAATACACGTTCGTTGCATGGTAGAAACAAAATTCACGTGATCAACACATGCATGCTTTTATTCAATGAAATGTAATTCTTTCATGTGACCTTGAGGTTTATGTATACAGAGCAAACTAAACTCCAAGAAATAAGTACGCGTAAACACTGGCAGATCAACGACTCGATCATCGCTTGTAATGGTTTCAGTTTCGTTTATATTTAATGTTAGAGTTTGGGTATGTGGGTGTGGTAATAATCCTGATATGTTCTCTGAATCGTGTTTATATCACTTTTAGATTGAAGTATTTCGACCCTATATGCCTCGGGTATCACGAAATCACTACTACACAAACTTGTTTTTCCCACAAACATTTTCCCACAGAAACAAAATTGTGTGAAATTTCACACGGGATACCAACAAATTACACACCAAATTGTTGACCAAATTTTGGTGGGAAATATGTTGTAAATTTCCCACGGATTTCTCACTCTTTACACACTAAATTGTTGACCAAGTTTTTGTGGGAAATCCATCGCAAATTTCCCACAGATTTGTGACCATATTCACACTATTTGTGTTTATTAGACGTCCGTGGGAAACTTGTGGCAAATTTCACACATATTAGCCACGGCCAAAAGTATGTGGCAAATTTTAGCTCTATTACTCACGAATTTCACACGGCCTTTTTTAATAGAGTAACTATTTAACCAGTCTGTGGGAAATCAATGGGTCACTAGCCACGTATTTCCCACAAAACGTTGTTTTGTGTTTGTCATGGGAAATATCTACATGACAAACCATTGTATATGTGTGGACATCTACATGTATATGTTTGTGTCTGTTTATGACCTTCATTGTATCTATAGATGTTTTGTATCTAGGTATATCGATGTGTATATGCGTGAACGTTTAATAATATATCAAAAAAGTAAAAGAAAACGATTATGTCCGTGGGAAATATGTGCGTATTTTCCACAAATTACCTACCAATTTAATATATTCGTGGGAAATACATGTGTAAATACCTCTGATTTCCCACGTAAAATATTGTTTTGCATTTGTCTACTTACACATTCTCACATTATTTGATATGTCTTCATATGTGTTTGTAGTTTCATATTCCATGTGTTTGTCAATTAATGTAACTATTAATGTCAGTATCACAAGTGTATGTGTAGGTTTAGAAATAACCTTTTTCAGTAACAAACCATTATATGTGTGTGGATATTTACACGTATATGTTATATGTTATGTATGCTTGTTTATGACCTTCATTATATCTATAGATGTTTTGTATCTAGGTATATCGATGTGTATATGCGTGAACGTGTAACAATATATCAAAAAAGTAAAAGAAAATGATT
Organism: Chrysanthemum lavandulifolium; assembly: GCA_022545495.1. NCBI lineage: Eukaryota > Viridiplantae > Streptophyta > Magnoliopsida > Asterales > Asteraceae > Chrysanthemum > Chrysanthemum lavandulifolium. Next base: position 166,632,400 of record CM040240.1, on the reverse strand, counting down.
ATGTCCGTGGGAAATATGTGTGTATTTTCACACATATTACCTACCATTTAATAAATCCGTGGGAAATACGTGTGTAAATACCCACTAATTTCCCACAGAAAATAGCGTTTTTGTATTTTGTCTACTTACACATTCTCACATTATTTAATATGTCTTCATATGTGTTTGTAATTTCATATTAGATATGTTTGTCAATTAATGTAACTATTTATGTCAATATCACAAGTGTATGTGTAGGTATAGAAATAACCTTTTTGTGTAACAAACTATTATATGTGTGTGGATATCTACACGTATATGTTTTGTATGCTTGTTTATGACCTTCATTGTATCTATAGATGTTTTGTATCCATGTATATCGATGTGTATATGCGTGAACGTTTAACTATATCAAAAAAGTAAAAGAAAACTATTATATCCGTGGAAAATATGTGGGTACTTTCCCACAAATTACCTACCAATTTAATTAATCTGTGGAAAATATGTGTGTAAATACTCGCAAATTTCCCACAGAAAATATCATTCTTGTGTTTCTCCTACTTACACATTCCCACATTACTTAGTATGTCTTATGTATCTAAACAGTCAAGAGCATAAGCAAATCAAAATAGTTTAAAAGGTCCAGAAAGAGTAGCATGATTCTCACCCCAAATTAGTTAAAAACATAGATAAAAGTGGGGCTATGAAACTCACCTCAAGCAAGCAACACACAAATAAACACTAGCAAGAAGATAACAGCTAATCACGGCTCAACAACTATCGACTCGGCACAACCTATTAACGTAAACCAATTTTAATATATATTTTCCAAAATCAACGTTATCTACGCCAATGTAATCCTTTTCTTTATCTCCAAAAATGTCTTGTTTCACCGTTTAGTCCTAGCGTTTGGTATTGTCGTGTGTGTGTGTATCGACTCAATATGATATCATGAATGCACTCAAACAAACACAATGTGACTCAATGCAACACAATGAGACGTAAGCGATAAGCTAGCGATAAGCTCCATAGTCCAATAAGTTTCCTAACGAATAAATAGTAGACCTTATCGAATTCGAATAGTAAATAACAACTCGATAAACTAAATTATTTATTCGTAGTATTATTATATATATCATATATATATTATCCATAAACCGGTCGCATCCGAACGAGTTGTCAAAGATAAAGAAGATCACCCGTGAGACATCACTTCAATTTCGCATCAATAATACCGTACAAAAACCCGTAATCATTTGTCTTCAAATTTAAGCTCAAGCCGTGAATTATGTATCCTCCGTTAAATTTTACCATACCAAAATGCCTCTCTAATAGCACAATGTTGTATCCTATAATTTTATAACAAAAACATTCGGATAACACAATTGTGTTTATAATTTTTATTAGCCAACCGCCATATCTATTATCTCATATATACGAAATCCATTAACTCAACGAGCCCAACTGATAACCATGATCCAGAAATAATTAAACCCGCCCGACCCAACCTATTAAAAACCCGATCCATAAACAAGATAACACTACTACCCGGTTATAAGACACTTAACCCTAACACACTAACCCTAAACACCACTTCTCAAACAGTCACTACTAACACTTTCTCTCAAACCGGATCTGAAAAAAAATACGCCTCTCATCTCAGATAAACCATCATCACATAACCTAAACCATTAAACATTCTATTGAAACCCACAAATGCAACCGTTCGCAATATGATTTCTTTTTCTGCTTCAAACGACTCAAGGTAGTATTGTAAGGCTTCAAGATCCTTTAAGGGTCTTGGGTAAGGTGAATGATGAGTTTTTTATGAATCTAGTTTGTTTGTACGAGCCAAAGAAAGGAGTTAACTTACTAGTTAATTACAAACTAAAATCACAAAGATCAAACTAGTTTTGGCTTCAAGATTCTTGAGTGATCTCGGGTTGGTTTTAATTTTGTTGTTTTAGTTTAATCGAATCAAAAAGAAAGATTGAAACACTTGTTTTGATTTTTTTTTAAGTGTTCGGATATTAATGAAAGTATAAGCTTCAATAAGGATCAATGATGATTTTATTTCTTTAGTTTGTTAGACCTTTAAAAGTATTGATGTTTTTTTTTTTTGAATAATACGAAACAATGAAGCTGAGATACATGATGGTCAAACAAGTGTAGTGAATATTAATGACAGAATGCTTGAGGAAAATGATTAGGTATCTTACAATATATATTTTGTTGGATTTAAAAATATTGTCTTTTTTATGAAGCTCGTGGAAAATGATGGTCAAACAAGATCCAAGGAGTTTTGATTTTTTGTTGCATCTAATAATATTGTCTTTTTGTTAGATTTAAATAGATCTAATTTTGTGTATCACTAGCTTCTTTTATTTTGGTTACAAGCACTAATTTGGTTTTGTATCTTTGTGAACACAGGGCGGAGAGCTACTTATGGCTAAGATGAGAGAAATATAAAGATGATAGAAGAGAGGCAACAAAAACAGGGTTGTGGCCAAAAGATAAAAATATATTACTTCTCATTTTTTAGTAGTAGTTTAAGGGTAAAATTGATGAATTGAATATATTTGTAAGAGTTGTGGCCAAAAGATACTGAATAGATTACTTTTTTTTTTTAGTAGTAGTTTAAGGTCAAAATTGATGAATTGAATATATTTGTAAATTTATATGTGTTTTGATGGAATGTAATATTTTAGATTACGACTACATGTTCTTTACAAATGTCATTTTAGGTAATGGATTTGTTTATTTTGGTGATCTATTAATGGTTTTTATTGTTTTAGACATTAGTTTTTTGTATATACCGGTTCAAAAATTTTATTATAATACAAATATCATGGAATTTAGCCACGTGTTTCTCACGAAATAATCACAAAATTCTCACAGAATTTTTTGGGGAAAATTTATTTTTCTGTGGGAAATCTGTGATAAAACCGTAAGAAATTGTAGTGTGAAAATCGTTGGAAAATTGTGGCTAAAAAACCACGGATATGAGTAAATTCTAGTGTGAAAATTGTTGGAAAACTGTGGCAAAAAAACCACGGATATGAGTGGAAAATGGCTACTAAAAATTGTGGGAAATTTCGTGAGAAATCTGTGGCAGAATTTTAGTGTGAAAATTGTTGGAAATCCGTTGCAAAAAAACCACGGATATGTGTGGAAATGGCTACTAGAAACCGTGGGAAATTTCGTGAGAAATCTGTGGGAAATTAAACCCACGGATTATCTGATATTCGTGGGAAATAAGTCAACGCCCCGTGGGAAAATTAGTGGGAAAATATTTACCCACCGGGTTTTTTCACACGGAATAATTTCGTGTGAAATCTGTGGAAAAGGGCCTTTTTCCACGGGATTTCCCACGGATTTTGCCGTGGGAAAAACCTGTTTGTGTAGTAGTGAATCCTCAATTGGAAAAGACAGAGAACAACACTTTGTTTCTAAGGCACGAGAAATCAAATCAATACACTGAAAGTTGTTATATCTATTATCTTCTGTAAGAGATCAATAAATAAAGAAAAACCATAACCGAAAGTTAGTTAAAATCGGTTAAAAGCATTAGGCGGGAAGGGTTGCAACTATTGGGAAAAAGGGTGACTTTTATTGGGAAAAATTGTTCTGGAAGTAAAACAGACTCTTCCCCTTGACCCCGCGAGGGGCGCGACCCCCTTGACCCCCGCTCTTTGTTTGTGGCGGCATCAAGCTAGCTAGAACGAGTGTGCACTCCGCACCTCCTAACTCGACTGTAAGTTGAACCTGATTAAGCTCTTGATCTCAAGTAAATCACAATTACATAAAATACAGATGATGACATTAAAATCACCAACATTCCTCCCCCTAGTGTAATTCTTGGCTTATTCAAATAAACATAACAAACCAAACTTATGCATAAATGTAAATGTCTTAAAGATTGAATTTTCACATAGTATATTACGCATTCCAAATATTCGAGAATCAGAGTATCCCATTTATTGAACTAATCAACTCATTTGAATAATCGAAGATAATATACACATAAGTTTCTACAAGTTTTTAATGTACATATACTTGACACTATTACAAAGCCTTGTGTCCATATCCTTCATGAGCATATAGAAAGCCAAGTCCTAGCTTCTCGAAGCGGCGACACTCTATGCTCACATAGGTAGTTCCTTTAGTCTTGCACCTGCAATGCAATTTTTCAAAAGAACTATTAAGAAGATAAACTTAAACCTAACCCACTTGTAGTATGAACACATACTTTGGGATGATACGATGTGTTCCAATCTTTAATCGTAAGCTTTCCACATTGAATTCAGCTTCTAACATTGTATTATAAGGGAATTGGGTATCTCACGGTTAGAGATTTAAATGGACTCTAATCCCATCCCGATATCCGACTTGTGCACTAAGTCTCTGGCTAATCCCTTAGTCAAGTGATCCGCCAAGTTCTGTTGAGAACGGACAAAATCCACGGAAATCACTCCATTCGTAATTAACTCACGAACCTTGTTGTGTCTAACACCTAAGTGTCTAGACTTTCCATTGTAAATTTGGCTATATGCTTTAGCCAAAGTGGCAACACCATCACAATGTATAGAAATAGGAGATATTGGTTTTGGCCACAAAGGTATCTCATAGATGAGGTTCCTTAACCATTCTGCCTCCTTTCCAGCAGCAACTAAAGCTACAAATTCAGTTTTCATTGACGAATCAGTAATGCAAGTTTGCTTCTTAAAAGCCCATGAAATGGCACATCCACCTAGCAAGAATACCCAACCACTAGTAGAAGTATGATTTTCACTATTGGTTATCCAACTTGCATCAGAATAACCTTCAATAACCAAAGGAAAATCGACATAAGACAAACCATAGTTCATTGCTTCTTTAAGTACCTGAATACTTATTGCTTCCCAATGATAATCACTAGGGTTACTAGTAAATATACTCAGTTTACCGACAACATAAGCAATATCCGGCCTTGTGCTTGTTATAGCATACATCAAGCATCCAATAGCCTAAAATATTCAAGTTGATTCACAGGTTTTTCAAAGTGGGGCTTCATTTTAATACTTGCTTCCATGGGAGTGCAAACTGGACCACAACCCTCACAATTGAACTTCTTGAGAATTTTCTCAATGTAGTGAGATTGTATAATCGTTAGACCCTTGTTCTCACGCTTAATTCTTATTCCAAGAATTACATCTGCCTCCCCCATATCTTTCATAGAGAAATTTGACGACAAAAACTCTTTAGTTTTATCAACTTGGTTTTGATCAGTACCATAAATCAACATGTCATCAACATATAAACAAATTATGACTCATTTACCAGATTCATCAAATTTTTAGTATACACACTTGTCCGATTGATTTAACACAAACTCATTAGACCAAAAAAACTCATCAAACTTTTGAAGCCAGTGCTTAGGAGCTTGTTTGAGTCCATACAACAATTTAATTAACTTACACAATTTTATGCTCATTACCTGGCATAACAAATCCTTCTTGTTGCCTCATGTATACTTCCTCTTCCAAATCACCATTTAAAAATGTTGTTTTGACATCCAGCAAGGGGCTCTGCCCCTTGACCCCGCAAGGGGGCGCGGCCCTCTTGACCCCCGCTCTTTGTTCGTGGCGGCATCAAGCTAGCTAGAATGAGCGTGCACTCCACACCTCTTAACTCGACTGTAAGCTGAACCTGATTAAGCCTTGATCTCAAGTAAATCACAATTATATAAAATACAAATGATGACACTAAAATCACCAACATTTAATAATCATAATTTTCAAAAATCAGGTCAAATGGAGCAAATAAAACAAGATTACAAGAAGGAAAAAGTTTTAACGATTACGTATACAAAATCTACAACAATTCTCAAGTTTTTGACAAAAAAATAAAAATATCTTGATAACCGCAATTACAATAGAATACTGTTTAAGATACATATGAAGTTTTAAAAATGAAAAGAAAAAAATATACGGTACAAAGTTATATAACATAAATCCAATTATCAATAGAACGTTTTAAACCACTCCAACTAGTATTTGTATATTAACTTTACTTCATGGTGGTCGGCATTGTGTTTCTCTTATTGATCTAGATATGTATATATTGATTTTATTTAGACTTTGGATGTGGAAACATATGACTCTATATTGGGTTAATCCCAATCTCATAAGTCAATCCCATAAGTCAAACCAAAAATTCAAACCAGGAACAAAAGTCAACGACAGTTACAAAACAGTTACAATGACAGTTATTTTTCAAAGGGACATGACTGTTGGATCGTACGAACCAACACGACTTTTCACTTGTACCCTTTCAACATGTATAAATAGATAGGATATGTATGAACAAGTATGAATGACACTTTTAATAAAAAGCAATTTTTTTTGCAAATTTCAAAGCGTTTTTCTGTTTTGATATATTTTGATTGCGTTAGAGATCATAGATCCACAAACGAGGCCAACAATTGGTATCAGAGCGGGTTTGGTTATTCAACCAAATCATCATATACCGAATTCTTTTTTCTTTGGTATCAGAGCAGGTTTGGTATCAGAGCAGGGTTTGTTTTTCTGGTTTTCGTTGGTATGGAGAGGGTGGATAACGTTTTGAATGTAGATATGGATGCACAAGTGGAGCCGATTCCACTTGTTTCTAGCGCTAGTCATGACACACCGGGGGGTCATGATCAACATGCTTTGGCTAGTAAAATACGTGACATTGAAAAACAAATATTGGAGGGGAAGCTTATTCTAGTGGGTGAAGATGGGCTACCGTTGAAACCTGTTGGGATGTCTTCTCCCACTGTGGAGTTTTCGGATCCGAATATGGCTTCTACGTCATTGAATACTCCTCTTGTTTTTCCAGTGGAGCCGCAGTCTCAGAAGGAGTTAGAGGATATGCTTAAGAGTATTGGTTATCAACAACCGGGGGTGTCTAACACACCTAGTGTTTCGAAGCAACCTCAAGCTACTAGTGTATTTAATGCTACTAGGGTCCCTAATGCTACTAATGTTGATATTCCTAGTTCTGTAATGGTATTAATAACGTGGTTCTAGATGTGTGTATGGACTTTGAGAAGGCTATGCATAATATCCAATTGAAGAACGCCGAAATTCTGGATGCATCTACATCACCTTAGGTTGGTTCCCTTCGAAACACCCCAAGTAAGTTGAAACAGACTACTATGGCTCCCAATGGTGCAAGTTGTGTCAAATCGGTTTCTTATGTGGGTGCTACGTCTGTTGATCCTAAGAGACGCATGTCAAACTTTCGTAGGTTGGAATGTAGTAAGAAAAAGAATGGAGTTGACATTCCTGTCCCTATGAAATTTGTTGAAGAGGTAAACATTAGGTTTGAGAATACTCTTTATGGCTATTTTCTTGGTAAATGTATTGCCTTCCGGTTGTTGATTATTACGTCATGTGTCGTGGGCCAAGTATGGGATTCAAAGGTTATGATGAATGCGAAGGGTTCTTTTCTTTAAGTTTTTCACTCGTAAAGGTATTGAAGATGTTCGGAAAACGGACCGTGGATGATTAGGAATGTGCCTATTATACTTAAAATTGGACTTTGAATACTAATCGCTTAAAGAGGATTTGACTAACATTCCGATGTGGGTTAAATTCCATGATGTTCCCCTGCTATGTTTTTCGATGATGGTCTCGCCTCTAGCTACGTTGATTGGTACGCCAAAATGCTAGATTCTTACACTAGTCAAATGCATGGAATCTTGGGGTCGTAGTAGTTTTGCTAGGTGTCGATTGAAGTAAAGTCGGATGAGGTACTTAAGGAAAGTCTCACTGTTGAAATACCCTACTTGATGGGTCGGGTTCTACTATTGAAAAGGTTCGTGTTAAGTACAGTGGAAACCGCCTCGATGTGACACTTGTAAGCTATTTGGTCATACTTTGGATAATTGTCCTAAATTTGTTCCTCCTCCAGCTCGACTACACAAAGGGTAGTGATTGTTTTCGAGACGACCAATCGCAAAACAAGGGAAGAATGGTAGCCAAAGTGGTCCGGTAATGGTTTTATTAAACATGTTGTGGATCCTAAGTTTAGGTATCAACCTAAAGCGTCTCCTCCTGAACCCAAGCAGGTGGATACTACAAAGAAGAAGGCCTTTGATGTAGCTAGTACGAGTGGGACGAAGGTTGCTACATCAAATACTTTTGAAGTCCTTAATATGATTGATACTGATGAATGTGGCATTCATACTGATGTCTTGGCTAAGGATGGGGCAGAGTTGGACGCTGGAAATACAATGGAAGCTAAGGAGGTTTGTCCTACTCCTATTTTTGAGGAAATTGGGGAGCTTGAAAAGCTAATTATTGATGGGAATGCTACCCTTGTGGATGATGATGGTCATCCCATTAAAAAGGTTGATTATCCGGGTAATAAAAAGGAAGCTATGATGGATGGGGCTCCAATGACTGGTCATTTATCGCAAGAACCGCTTGTGAGTGTTGTGAAAGAAAAGGTGCAGGCCGCGGTTAGTAAATCTAGTTCTACTTTTTCTTCGTCTACTTCTTCTACTAAGAGGGTTAACCCATTCTCTATGGTGGGGAAGATTGTTGATTCCGACAGTGATGAAGAGGAGGTTGTGAACACTTTTGATGAGTCAATGAACCTATTTGGTGGTGGTCATGACTGTGAAGATGATTACGATGAATATGATTATGATAGCTATGTAGATCATGTCTACGATCTTCCAGGGAACTTAGATGCTAATTATGACATGTATGGTACTAAGCTCCAAGGTCTTGGTAGGAAGTAATTTTGTTTTCATAGATGTCTAATGGTATCTATTAAGTAGTGGTTTATTTTCTTGATTAGAGAATAGGAAGTATCTTGTTATGTAAGCTTTTCCGCCTATGTAACGGGCTGAGATATGAGATTCACTCATATCCTTTGTACTTAAACGTTTTTTGGAGTAATATATTTACCGGTTCTTTTGACCTTTTACGAAAAAAAAAGTTATTTTTTCTTATTTTGAATCAAAAAACCGCATCAGTTTCTTTTCGGCCAAAATATTTGCAAAAACTCAATTCAACATACAAATCAGAAACATCATATATGTGTCAAGAAAGTCCAATCTCTGTCACCAAGGGATCAATCACAGTTTTGATCAATCAATTGGCATAAAGTTATTAACAAAAGTTTCAAAAGTTTTATAAGAATATTATATCGAAATGGGAAAAGGTGAAACGAGTAGTCAAATTAAAAGTTTAGATAACATACACCACTTTCAATGTCCCGTGTTAAATTTAACAAATTATACCATATGGTCTATAAGAATAAAGATCATACTACAAGCAAATGGTCTTTGGGAAATGGTAGAACCTACTACTGAGACTCAAATGAATGATAAAAGAGACAAAACTACATTGGCATATCTATTCCAATCATTACCCGAAGATCAAGTATTACAAGTGGCAAATTGCAAAAGCGCAAAAGAAGTTTGGGAAGCATTAAAGACTAGAAATATTAGAGTGGATCGAGTACAAAAGGCAAAACTACAAACACTCAAATCCGAATTTAAGATATTACAAATGGAGAAAGATGACACTATCGATTCATTCACCGCAAAGATGACAAGTATTACGTCAAAAATGGCAAGTCTTGGATCAACACTTGATGAATCAACTCGCGTACGAAAATTGCTAAATTCTGTACCTGAAAGATTCATTCACATTGTCGCATCTATAGAGCAATACTCCGATCTAGATAAAATGACTCTAGACGAAGCTATTGGTAGATTGAAAACCTTCGAAGAAAGAGTAAAGGCTAAGAAAGGAAGAGCATTCGAAGATCAAGATAAACTATTGTTTACAAAACACAACAACAATGGTTGAAGACATCACCATGATAATCAAGGAAGAGGAAGATACATTCCACCACATAGCCGAAATCGTGACAAAGAAGAAAATTTCTCACAAAATTACAATGAAGCAACGAAAAAGCCTAGAGATTTCAGCAAAGTAAAATGTTATGATTGCAATGAATATGGACATTATGCCTCACATTGCCATAAAAGAAATGGAAGATTTCAAAGACAAGAAGAGACAAACCTCATCGAAGAAGATTTAGAACCAACCCTCTTATTGGCAGTTTCAAGCGATCATCAAGATCTACGACAACGCGATTGTGATTAAGGGGAGAATATTGGGTTAATCCCAATCTCATAAGTCAAACCAAAAGTCAAACCAGAGCAAAAGTCAGGCGGTTACAAAGCGATTACAATGAGCGGTTTTTTCAAAGGGACATTCTTGTTGGATCATATGAACCAACACGACTTTTCACTCGTACCCTTTCAACATGTATAAATAGATAGGATATGTATGAACAAGTATGAATGACAGTTTTAATAAAAGCAATTGTTTTTGCAAAATTTCAAAGCGTTTTCTTGTTTTGGTATATTTTGATTGCGTTAGAGATCATAGATCCACAAATGAGGCCAACATTCTATGCATATGTGTTTGAGTATATAAAAGGGTATGCATCATTTTTTTAACATTTTCTGAAAGTATGCACCATTTTTTTCTAGTCCATAAAAGAAATGCAAGCTGAAAATAATTAAAGAGAACGAAAAAGAAATTTGCATGATATGAATTAAGGGTTCCAGTTTCTATCGTTAGAAAAACTAATGGAAATAAGTCACATGTGATCACATGACCGAGTTAAGGCCTAAGTTAAACCGAGTTTACTAGTTCGAGGTACTAAACCGCACCCTTAATAATTCAAGGTAATAAAAAACACAGTTAACCAAGTTTGAGGTACAAAAATACATTTTGGCCATTTTTTTATTAGGAAACTTGTTTCATTAGATAATAGATAGTGCTTCAAATATCAACTTTGTATACTATATGTATGCATGAGCGTAGAGTTTACTTCTAAGTAGTATATAAGAGCTTGCACATGATTAAGGCGGAACAGGCGTTATCCGGCGTTAATGGCGCGTTATCCGGCGGCGTTAATACCCCAACGGGTATCCACTATATAAAAAAAAAAAAAATACAAACACCCACACACGGTGATTCTGGTTGGGGTTTAAAATTTTTACAATTTAGCCTAAACGGCTAGTTTTTATTAAAAAAAAAAAAAAACATTTTCTTATCACTATAATTACCCAACTAAAACAATATTTTTTCACACTTCCACTACTCAATCCTCTCGATCTTATACTTTCATTCCTTTGGAAAAAAAATGTCGGGAAACAACGATGATACATTCTTCAATCTTATCGGTGGTGGGTGGAATACCTCAAACCGGGTTCATCATCGTGACCCGAGCGGGTTCATCTTCAAACCCCAACGTCTCTTTTTCCAACCCACTAGGCTCGTCGAGCCAAGAAATGTGGCAACAACATCAACAATATCTGTATTGGCAACAAAGTCAACAAAGCACCTTAAACACCAACTTTCAAAATCTACAATTCTCACAACACTCACAACACTCGCAACATTCACAAACTGAAACACATGGTGTTCCTGAAAATATAACTTGCAACCTCGTCACTAGATAAAGTTTTTGATGGTTGATACTGAAGGCAAAGATCCAGATGTCGTGGCTTGGATCAATGACGAAAAAGAACGAATCAAAAAAATATAACTTGCAACCTCGTCACTAGATTGTATTCTTTATGTTGTAACGTTTAATTTGCAGTGTGAATTTTTATTTCGTTGTAACTTTTTTTTTTTTTTTTTTTTTTTTTTTTTTAAATTTCGTATTGTAATATGTTTTCAAATTTAATGATATGTTTAGTTTAATAAATGAAGTGTTCGTTTTAGTTTAAGGGTTGAAATTGAAAATATCAAATATTAAAGTTTAACTTGGGATGTTTATTGTTGTGGTGTTTTTTAGGGATGTTAAAGTGAAATGTTAAAGCTGATGTGACGCTGGCAGATGTTAAAGTTTAACTTATGTTATTATTGGGAGTGCTCTAATATAAAGAAGACCAAATGTAAACAAATTGATTATTTTATCTTTTAAAAGGATAAGAACATATATATTAGAAAAAGAAGAATGCTAGAACCATAAAAATTTACAAAAAATTATCCATACAATGATGAGTCATGTAAATTTGTAAATGCATATAGGAGAAAGAATTCAAAAGTAAGTGTGAGAATGACACTAATTATATGACACATCATTTTGTAAAATATTTCTGTGAATCTTTTGTGGTTTTAGGATTTCTTTTAGAAAATACCCGGAAGAAGATAAAGAATACTGGTGTGGATGAGGCGACTTTGCAAAAAAAAATATCATGTTACCTTCTACATAATGTCCTTGAAGCGGGGTTAGCTGCTCCGTAATGTTGGTTATCAACGTATTGCAAAATTAAAAGGGTAATCTAAAAAGCATAAGTTAATGTAGTTACAATTATACTGATAAATATGCATCAAAGGATTGGTGTTAATTGTTGAATATTACATGAAATTAATAGAAGAGTTCATGCAACTTTTGGCTCAAAAGTCAAAACCACGATCAAAGAATCGCTTTATCATAGCGTAAAAGTGTCATCAATTTGGTCATCAATTGCAAATTGATTTTTTTTTATTTTTTTATTTTTTATTTTTTTTCTGAGCGAAAATTGCAAATTGAAGTTGAAGTCAATGTTTTGGAATTTTGTTTAGAAAGGCAAGTCACTGTTTTGGAATGGGAAAATGATAAAAAATCGTGAGCTTGACACTTTGTTGTCGTTGTTATGTAGATCATTATTTTTTTATTATGTATGACCTTTTGAATTTTTATCGTTGTATGTGGCCAGGTTAGGTGAATTTGTGTTATTGTATGTCTTGGGTCGAGCTTAGCGTTACATCATTAGTCCTTATTCTACTAACGTTTAGTAAATAACTTAAAATTCGTTCTCTTACGTTTTATTCGTTTTCATCCGTTATTATACGTTTTCGTCCGTTTTATACTTTTCGTCCGTTTTATACATTTTGGTCCAATGCTTTCATCCGTTTTTACATTTCGTTTGTTTACTTACGTTTTAAACGTTTTCTTACGTTTAGTCCGTTATTATCGTTTCGTCATTTTATACTTTTCGTCCGTTTTATACATTTTGGTCCAATGCTTTCATCCGTTTTTTACATTTCGTTTGTTTACTTACGTTTCTTACGTTTAGTCAGTTATTATACATTTTAGTCCATTTTTATCGTTTTCGTCGTTTTCTTCGTTTTCAAATGTTTTATGCGTTTTGTCCGTTTTTACGTTTTCATTCGTATTACGTTTTCATCCGTTTTCTTCGTTTTCAAGCTGTTTTATACATTTTAAATACATTTTTTAAAGTTTTAAATGCATTTTCTAACATTTCATCTTTTTTATACGCTTTTCGTTGGTTTTCTTACTTTTCGTTCATTTTCTTACTTTTCGGACGAAAATGTATAAAACTTAAGAATACGGACAAAAACGTATAAAAATGGATGAAGGTGTAAGAAATGGATTAAAACAAAAAGACGAAACGTATAAAGCGAATAAGACGAAAACATATAAAAGAGGCAAACGTTAGAAAATCGATGAAGACATTTAAAACCGGCGGCGTATAAAAGACGAAAAATATAAAACGGATGAAAACGATTGAAAACGTATAAAGCGGATGAAAACGGATGAAAACTTATAAAAACGGACTAAAACGTATAAAAGCGAATGAAACGTATAAAAGCGAGACAAACGTAAGAAACGGGCGAGAATGTGAAAATGATTTAAAACGTAAAAACGGAAAAAGCAGCGGACGAAAAAGTATAAAAGCGGACAAAACGTATAATAACGGATGAAAGCGAATAAAAGCGTGAAGAGAGCGAAATTTTAAGTTATTTACTAACGATCATAATATAAAAGGACTAACGATGTAACGCTAACCCTAACTCCAGACATACAATAACACAAATTCACCTAACTGCTACATCGATAAAAATTGAAAGGTTTGTGTTCTGATGAAAAAAAATAGTTGGCTATAATAATGACAACAATCAATGTCGATTCGATCATTTTTTCATTATTTTCACAGGAATAATCTTGGCAAGTTGAAGAATTAATGTTCATGGACAGCGTTGCTATCATTCACTTCGGATGCTCAACGCCTCAACCTCAAAAGGTCGTTATTGCATGCTCGTTTTAATTGTTCAATGTTTGACTTTTCACATATTCAAAGGGCCCAAAAAGAAAAAACTCAACATAATTTCTAAAACAAAATACGCAAGACACGTAAGCAAATAGTAACCCTAATTTGAGGGTTGATACCGAGGTTAAAATTGTTAACTTTGATGATCCATGATAGTAAGGATCAAATAAGAAATATAATTAAAATAAGAAGAATCAGAATGAATCACAACCATCAATCTAAGATGCATCAATAAAAATATATGCAATTTTCAATTATTTCTCTTTTCTTATTTGAATTTTGTGGCTAAAATTTTTTCTCACTTTTCTTATTTCAATAACTCTTCTTACTAGATCCATTCCCGATCCATAATTCCCAAACTAATTTTAACTTAGTATAATTTATATTCAAATAGAGGAAGATTGTTGGCTAATTCAGTGCTCAATGATATCTGACTAGATTTAAACATAAATTCGACTAATTAAAAAGGCTAAACACAGTAATAGAATGGATCAACTGATCGATCGATTAGGTGATCGATCGCCTTACCGTGGGTGTCGATCGTCAGTCGATCGATTCTTTTTTTTTATATCGATCGGTTAGTCGACCGACTATCGTCCTATTTGTTTTGCTTGTTGTTACTGTGGGTTGCTTAAAACAATAAAAAATAAATAAATGAAAAATGATCTTTACCGTTGGATGCTTAAGAAAAATAATGTTCTTTTAAAATTTAAAAACTTACATATTAACACCGGATCCGAATGTTCTCACATAAGAAATAAAAAATGTTCTTTTATAAAATGTTCTCACATAAACCATAATTCAAACCACTTCTCTCATTTCACCATGCCTAAGAAAACACCCCCATCAAAAGCCCGAAAATCCCGATTGCAAGAAAACGTTTCGTATTTAACACCGGATCCGAATTTCCGGTTAACCGGTGTATCACCAGCCGTCCACAACCACAAACTCACAAGTACCTCCACAACCACAAACTCACAACCCATTTTATCAAAATCGTCCATTCAACCCACCCTATAATAACAACCAACAACAAAAAGAAACCCCCTCAAATCATAAACCGTATTCTCTAGTTAACCACATTAATCTTGTAGATATTGATTTTGAAGAACAATCATACAATAATCCAGATTTTTACGTGGGAACTGGTTCGGGTCAAGCGTATTATCCGACGATTATTCTATGGGTCAAGGTTCGGGTCACGGATCTTTTCACGATTGGGTTCCAAATGATGATGACGACTACTCTCCTGTCGAAGAGATGTCATCGGTCAAACCTAAGAATCCTATGAAACGAGCTACAAAGGCCAAAAAGAATGATGCCAAGAATGATTCGTTGAATTGGACAACTGAGGAAGAGGTGGCGTTGTGCAAAACTTGGTGTGATGTGTCAGAAAATAGTGAGTTGGGAAACGCTATGAAGGCTAAGGGATTTTGGGAGAAGATTATTAATTACCTTGAAAAATAGACGGGTTCAAACAGAACTTACAACTCGATCATTAGCAAATGAAAAAATTGGCTTCGCCCTAGAGTTGGTGCATTTTGTGCCATTTTTTCAACAATGTGCAAACGAATCACGCAAGTGGTGAGGATGAACCGAATGTTTAGCAAAAGCATGTGCGAATACCTAGTGGTGCATAGGCGATGAGTGTCTAAATACTCATCGTTTTGTTCCTTCTACATCGCAAAAACATCAAAATACTTTGAAAAGTCTTGAAAAGAGCAGAAAAATATTTAGATCAGTATTTTATGCATAAATTGTCAAATCTAGTCCTCAGTTATTCAAAACAAGTTAATTTTTCATAAAAGGCCTCGAGGATTTTCAAGTTGTCAAAATTAGCCTTATAAAATTCAATTTTGCAAATGGCAACTTTAGTCACGAAATTTCAAAGATTGATGAAATTACCCCGAACATTTTAATTTGAAAATTATTATTTTTGGTCCTTGGGAAAATTAAACTTGTCATAATTGGTCCCTATGATGAATATTGGATAATTACGGTTTAGGTCCCTTGGTTTTGTGGAATTGCGGTTATGGTCCTTGTGATTAAAATACCTTCCTTATCCTTTTTGAACCCCAACCACTTGACCTCCTACCGATGTGACCCATCACCAATAATAAAAGCGAACCACCACCGCACTTTCTCTTTTCACTTCTTTTTCCTCCTTTTTCTTTCTTTCTGCTACCCGAAACTTATCCTTTTACCCACCATCCACTTTTACCCAAATCTCATCACCACCCCAAACACTCAACCTGAATCATCCCTTTACCCGTTATACCCAAATCCCAAACCCATCAAACTAATCTTTCCCTCCTGCTTCCCACTCCACTCGTGATCAAGTCAAAAGCTTCAATGGAGGCTCGATTCATGCTCATGTGTACCTCTTATTGGATGGATGAGATTGTCTCAAGAAAGCACAAGATGAAGATTCTGAAGCTAATTTGCCTCACAGGAGAAGCACAACTCAAGAGATTGAAGACCCCTAGGGTTTTAGTATAAAAGGAGATGTGTAGCCAAGTTATAAGGCACCCCCTAGTCTTAGTTTTTAACTGATTTTCAATCTTTTTAAATTCAGGTTGTAATTTACTTTCTCATTAATGAAAAGTTTCTTTTTTTCATTAATTCTGTTCTTTAATATTTGAGTTCTTTTTAGTTGTTTAATGTTTCAAAGTTGTATGTTAATCACAATTTCAAGTTTAAAAAAAGGGGTCGAATCGCCCTAAAAGTATTTTTTAATGCATTCTCTTGAGTGTTTGTCTTAAGTCATTAGTTGGTCAAAATGAGTTTTCACCCATTTGACTTATCAAGTCAAATGTATTTTATCAAGTAAGGATTAGTGGGAAGTGATTTCACAAGAATTAAGCAAGTTTGGATAAAAAGCAAACCTGTTTTCATTAATTTTACATCATGCTGGTCGTGAGATGAGTGGCGATCTTAGACCTTTTCTCGGCCAAAATGAAGTTTAAATCTTGCCTAACTTGTTTTATTAAGCCCTTCCATGCTGTCGTTTCTTAATTTCGGTTTGGGTTTTCAAGTATACCTTAGCATAGTCAAATTTGAAGTTAAAATACGCTTTTGGCATGTCGATTATACATTCTATATCGACAATTTTGGCCAAATTAAGGCGATCTCGACGATTTTAAGCCATAAAAGCTTTTCTTGGATCCTAATTGTTGTTTTTAACATCTATGCTAGCTTAACTTTGCTTTTGTAGCTTTTGATTGCTTTGGAGCTCACTGTCCAGCTTATTAATAAGCTTCAAAACAGGCCCCTTCAAGCTGTTTTTAACCTGCAGTTGCAACGGGTCAGTGGTGTTTCTTTTAAATTAGCTTAACTAGTAGTATGCAGTAGCTTATTTAGGATTTTACTTACCTTTTAGGTGTAGCTGAATTAGTTTAGATTCATTTCAACTTACTTAATCTAGTTTAGTGCTTAATTTCATTTCCCTTAGCCTTAGAATCTCCTAGAGTATGTGAGCCATTGCGTATTCCGCTTGTTTAGGTGGGTATTACGGTATTAGATTATTTGTTCTAGTGTGCTTATAGGATTACCCGTAGTATTGCTATTTAAAAGCTTTTCTTAGTTCATTTCTTTGCTAAATTAAAGTGAAGGGTGTTTGGTATACGCTTTCAAAGTATTGGATAAGTTTTAAATTACATTGTAGTAAGTTGTTCTAGCGCTTATTCTGACTTTTCTAAAAAGTTTTCACGAAAAATAATCCATTTGGTCGAGAAATAAGCGTGAAAAGGATAATAAAAGAAAAAAATGAAAGATACAAAAGGAGGAGGCGGGGCTCGAACACGAGACCTCAGATCCTTTGAAAGTGATAGTGAGTACACGGATACCGGTTGCCCTTGGGACTTATTGGTCATATCTCACCTTATTTAATTCTTAACAACACTTTGTAGTTTCAACTTTTCACATTAGGCTTATTCTGCGATTTTCAAAAGCAACCACCACTTTTTGCAATTTTCTTAGAACCAACATAAATCAAAGTACTTTACGTGAATTTTTGATTTTTCCTAAATAGTTTAGTATTTTATTTAATTAATTAGATTAAAATAGATTTTAATTAAGTAGTAATTAATTTAAAGTCAAAAAATACCGGTCTTTTCTAAAATTATTTTTAGTCAATTAGGACGTGGGAAAATTGATTTCACACCCGTAACATAAATTGCAAATATTTTACGTTTATGGCTCGGGTTGTTTCCGGTTTTTACGTTTTCGTTTAGCACCCTAGGACTTAGTTTAGCCTCGTTTTATCATTTCTTAGGCTTAGTAGTAGTTGGTTTATAGTTTATTAGGGTTCCTTGCCTTAATTACTTTCCCATTAATCAATTCGTGAAAGCGTAATTGAAACCAAACAAATCATTAAAACCAATTCAAGTTCAAATCACAAAACTCAACGAATCCTTCCATTCACACCTCGTTGGGACATGACCCGGAAATCACTTTTCGGTATCACTTTATCACTCCGTAAGGTTTAGTGCGTTAACCCTTTTCCTAAAGGTTAATTTGTCGAATTTTACGGTTAATTTGATATATATTGATATTGTGTTTTTCACCACACTTTACACGGATCAAATTTTGGCGCTGCTGCCGGGGAGGTGTGTTGCAACAATATCGTGATTTTTACGATTAGTGACTTGAAGAACCTTCCTCGTGAAGTTATTGTTTTTATAGAAATACAAAATACAAAAATATTTTTCTTTTCTTTGTATATATATGTAAAAGATTAAAAATACAAAAGATTTTCCTTGTTGTTTTAAATAATATAGAACACAATCAATATAACATTCTCGGCGAGGTGTTATCATTATAAGTTCGAACAAAAGATTTAAAACTTGCCTTTGTGTCGCTCGTGTTTTGGTTTACTTTTATCGGTTTAACAAACTGTGTGAGGGGTATAAGGGCGGCGACATTAAATTGCGGTGAAAAGAGCGGGGTTTTAATAAGCTTGCGACCTAATAAGTCTCTCCGCTCCTTTGTGCGTTTTACTTATAAAGTGACCATTTCACGTGGGATTATTGGTTTAAGTTCACCGTGTTTTGCCTCGGTCTTGTTTTAATTGAAAGTGTTGTTTTTGGAAGTGCATGCGCTTTTCGCTCATAGCTTCGTGAGACGTAAGTAACCAAGCAAGCGTACCCAAGATACGTGCTGTTGAACAACCCACCATGACACAAAATCAAGCTCCCGATCTCGAGCGATGGAGGAGCTTTGCCACCCAGCGATGGATGGGCGGGCGGTCCAATTGCCCGGTCGACGCCGAGGCCCGGATTTTGGACTTAAGCATCACATGATTCAACAAGTCCAAAGTTTTGCCAATTTCACGGATCACCGGTGATGATGCCAACAAGCATCTCGACAAATTTCTCACCGTCGCCCAAGTATGAAGCAAAATGGGGTCACCGATGGCGCCGCCGGCTTATACTTGACGCTTCATGCCACCGCATGGTTTGATCGTCTTCGAGAACTCGATCCATAGTTTCGATGAAATGATCTCCAAATTATTGGCGAAATACTTTCCACCGTCGATGGTGGCGAAACTAGGAATGAAATCGGCAACTTTAGGCGACGTCCGATGAGTCCTTATTCGAGGCGTGGGACGCTATAAGCTTCGATTGATCGATGTCCGAACCACAACATGTTGCTTGTCACCCAAATAGATCGTTCTATAACGGGTTAACATTGAGACATCGTGACACGATAAATCTTTGCTGCCGGTGGTACCTTTATGAAAAGGCGACGAAGAGTGCTACGATCTCATTGAAAACATGACCACCACAATTATTGGGATTCCTCGGTAGAGAGGGTGAGTCAAGGAGATCTACCACTCTTCCATCTTGAATACGACTCTCACCAAAAGATTGAAGAAATATCCACCCGTACTTAAAATGAGTCAAAATAATAACAATCAACAAGTGAATGTCGTAAACAAAAGTTGTGAAACTTGTGGTGGTCCACACCCTTATTTTGAGTGTCCGACCTCCGTGGATTCACTCAAGAGAGCGTATATGCCGCTTGGGTTCCTGTCACGGAGGTAATTCCTACCAACCATGAGGAGACCGAAACCTTCTAAGCTATCGTTCTAACAATTTCCTTGGACCACGGGTTTAATCAAAATCGAACAATCAAAATGTGCAAAATAGGAATAATCAGTTCAATCAAAATCAGTCGAATCGAATTTTCAAAATCAAAATCAAGGTTTTCAAAATCAAGGAAATTTCAATCAAAACCGATTCCAAGCTCCTCGACAAAATATGCATGCCCGACCTCCTCGAGCTTCCATTGACATTGCTAATTACATCAAAAGCAATGAAGCTAAGATGGTGTCCATGCAAAATCAAATTACCACCTTGAAGAATGATTTCACTTCCGAGCTTAGAGCTACTAGCAACAAAATTGATCAATCTCAAAGCAAGATTGAAAGCATGTTTGCTAGTCTCATGAGTCGAAAGAATAAACCTTGACTTGGTGCCGCCAGGGTAATACCATTCGACCCAAAAGGTGAATTGAATGCTATTTCCACCAAGTGGTAAATCTTATGAGGGACCCTCGATGCCTAATCCTTCTCCGGTGAGGGATGTGGAGCAGGCGGGGTATCGAGGACAAGGTGCATAACTCGAGCCCACGGTACGCACAAGTCCAACCTCGTGGTCTTACCTCGATTCGAACCCGTTGTTCGATGACCATTCCTAAGCCTTCACTTCCTTATCCTTCAAGGCTTAATGACCAAAAGCTCGTGATAAAACTAGTCAACAAATGGAGAAGCTTATCCAAATCTTTCAAGATTTGCACTTGAGATTAGTTTAGCGGACGCTCTTCTTCTAATGCCAAAGTTCGGTCCAACAATCAAAATTTGTTGAATAACAAAGAAAAGATTTCGAAATGGCTAAAACTTCTTTGAGCGAAAATTGTTCGTGGTTATCCTTAAAAGCTTCCCGAAAGTTAGGAGACCGGAAAATTTCTCATCCCATGTGATTTTCAAGGCATAGTTCAATGCTCCGCTTTGGCCGATCTTGGTGCTAATTACCTTGATGCCACACTCCATGTGGAAAAAGCTTTCATTACCTCGCTACACCTACATGTATGATCCTCGAGCTCTTGGACTGTACAAGTTCTCGTCCGCTAGGTATAGCCGAGGATGTATTTGTGAAAGTAGGCAAGTTTTATTTCCCGCCAACTTTGTTGTTGTCGATTTGATGCCGATCCCCGAGTACCCTCATCCTTGGGAGTGCTTCTTAAAACGGGTCGGGCATTGATCAACGTTGATGAAGGGAAATCACTTTATGGTAAACAAGGGCCGTTACTTTCAATCTCAATCAAGTTACGAAATACTCCCCAATTATGGAGACAATTCCGTCAACAAAATTGATGTCCTTGACATTGTGTCTGGAGGAGTATTCTCAAGAAATTCTTGGATTCTCGGTGGCAATCCCACGGTTGATCCCATCGTTGCTCTCTCTTCCCTTCCTCACTCCGTTTGAGGGAAGTGACTTTATTTGGAAGAGATTGAAGCATACTTGGCTAGTGATTACATTCCATGGAAATTGATCACGCTCCCATCGACATTGAGGGAGATATTCTTCTCATCGAGAAGATGCTCAATGAAGATCCTTCATCACTCCTCTCAAGAACTTCATAAAGAGGAATCAAAACAATTGAAAAATCTAATGATCCTCCCGGGTCGAACTTAAGGACTTACCACCTCGTCTCGAGTATGCATTTTGGAGGGTGACAATAAATCACCCGTCATCATTCTAAAGACTTGAGTGAGGATGAAAAATCCGCTCTCGTAAAGGTTTGAAGTCACAAGCGAGCCATCGCTTGGAACCTTCCGACATCAAGGGTATTGACCGAGATTTTGTACACAAAATTCTCATGGAAGATGATTTCAAGCCGTGGTTCAACACCAAAGAAGGGTGAATCCTAAAATTCATGAGGTTATCAAAGCGGAAGTCATAAAACTTCTCGATGCGGATTGATTTACCCTATCTCGGATAGTCCTTGGGTTAGCCCGTTCATTGTGTGCCCAAAAGGTGGCATTACCGTTGTTGAAAATGATGAAAGCGAGTTGATTCCTACTCGATTGGTTACGGATGGCGTGTTTGCATTGACTATCGAAAGTTAAATGAAGCCACCCGTAAAGAACACTTTCCATTACCTTTCATGGACCAAATGCTTGAGAGATTAGCGGAAACGAATACTATTGTTTTCTCGATGGTTTCTCGGTTACTTCAAATTCCATTGATCCACAAGATCAAGAAAGACCACATTCACATGTCCTTATGGAACATTTGCTTACCAACGCATGCCTTTTGGCTTGCGTAATGCTCCGATGCGTTCCAAAGGTGTATGATGGCCATTTTCCATGACATGATCGAAAAAGACTATGGAGGTCTTTATGGATGATTTTTCGGTCTTTGGGATTCTTTCCAAACATGTCTCTCTCATTTAGACAAGATGCTTGAGCGTTGTGAAAACACGAATCTTAGTCTAAATTGGGAGAAATGTCACTTATGGTTAAAGAAGAATTGTCCTTGACCATAAAATTTCTAAGAACGGGATTGAGGTTGACAAAGCTAAGGTTGGCGTCATTGCAAAATTACCTCCTCCCGCCGCCGTCAAAGGAGTTAGAAGTTTCCTTGGTCATGCCGGTTTCTATCGTCGTTTCATTCAAGATTTTCGAAGATATCCCGGCCTATGACCCGACTTCTTGAAAAGGATACTCCTTTCGTCTTCTCTAGTGAGTGCGTTGAAGCTTTTCAAACTCTTAAGAAGAAGCTCACGGAAGCACCAATTTTAGTTGCCCCGATTGGGAATTGCCATTTGAGCTTATGTGCGACGCAGTGATTTCGCCATAGGTGCCGTTTTGGGCAACGGAAGTCAAAACATTTCCGACCTATACATTATGCTAGCAAAACTTTGACCAGAGCTCAAGCACACTACACCACGACGGAGAAAGAATTACTAGCCGTGGTGTATGCTTTCGAGAAGTTTCGCCATACTTGATCTTGTCAAAAAGCATAGTGTATACGGATCACTCATTCTCAAATATCTCTTTGCTAAGCAAGATGCAAAGCGAGATTGCTCGATGGGTTCTCCTCCTACAAGAATTTGATATCATTATCCGTGATAAAAAGGAGCCGAGAACCTAGCGGTGACCATCTCTCTCGTCTTGAAAATCCACATCAAGGTGTGCTTGAGAAAAAGGAAATAAATGAAACGTTTCCTCTCGAGACTCTTAATGGTATCTCATCATGAAAATTCAAGTACCCATGGTTTGCCGACTTTGCAAACTATCATGCGGGTAACTTTGTTGTGAAAGGATGTCATCCCAACAAAAGAACAAATTTTTCAAAGATGTTAAGCATTATTTCCGGGACGACCCTACTTGTTTAAGGTTTGTGCGGATCAAGTCATCCGACGGTGTGTTCACGCCGAAGCGATGAAATTCTCAAGGCTTGTCATAATAGACCCGGGGGACATCATGGTCCGAACTACACCGCTAAAAGGTGTTTGATTCCGGTTTCTATTATTGCGATTTACAAAGATGCCCGTGACCTCGTCGAATCTTGCGACTCTTGCCAACGTCATAGCAACATTTCTAAAGAGATGAAATGCCTCAAATGCCATTCAAGTGTGCGAGATCTTTGACATATGGGGCATCGATTTTATGGGCAGTTCCGTCTTCTCGAGGAACAAGTATATACTAGTGGTGTCGATTACTTGTCTAAATGGGTGGAAGCGGCGCTCCCACCAACGACGCCGAGTAGTTGTGAAGTTTCTAAAGTCTCTTTTTCCCGTTTGAACTCCCGTGCCATCATTAGTGATCGCGATGCGCACTTTACAACGACCAATTCGCAAAAGTCATGCTTAATCTGGTGTCACTCACCGCCTTTCTGGCGTATCACCCACAAACTAGTGGGCAAGTGGAAGTTTCGAATCGTGGTTTGAAAAAGAATTTTGGAAGGACCGTGGTGAAAACCGTGCCTCTTGGTGGGACAAACTTGAAGATGCACTTTGGGCTTTCCGTGCAGCACAAAACACCCATCGGTGTACTCACCAAGCTTGTGTATGGAAAGGCGTGTCATCTCCCGATCGAGCTCGGCACAAAGCCTATTAGGCCTTGAAGCATGTAAATTTTGACCTTAAGTCATGCGGGTGATCATAGGAAAGTTCAACTCAATGAATTAAATGAACTCCGTGATCAAGCTTACGAGAACTCATTGATCTACAAAGAAAAGACAAAGAAGATCCATGACTCAAAAATCAAGAACCGCGTTTTCAACGTGGGTGGCGAGTCCTTCTTTTCAATTCTAGATTGAAAATCTTCTCGGGAAGCTTAAGACCCGTTGGACCGGTCCATTCATCGTTGCCAAAGTTTTTCCATATGGCACCGTCGAGTTATCTCAAGCCGACGGACCAAACTTCAAGGTGAATGGACATAGATTGAAACATTATTTTGGAGGGACATACCATCCATGGTTGTCCCGGATCTCAAAACCTTCCCATGAACCAATGAATTTGGGGTCGAGTCAAGCTAGCGACTCGGTTAACAAAAGAAGAGCACTCTATATGGGTTTTCGCCGTATTTCGACTTCTTTCTATTTTCTACCACCTAGTGTGGGGAGTTGCCCGCTATTGTATATAAAGTTTTCCAAAAAAAAAAAAAAAAAAAAAAAAAAAAAATAATGGTAGTAGTATTTCCCTTTACGTTCTATGTTTCGGCATAACATAGCGTACTTTGAATATTGAGGGCAATATTCATTTCTAGTGTGGGGGAATTCTCGCGAATTTTATCATATGTATTACCATCTTATTCCCCATTTTGGCCAAATTTTTTGGAGTAAGTGTTTTGCACTTACTCGACTTATGGTTATCGATCGCCATGTCTAATAAACAAAAGGATTGGCTAGTCCGAGCAAGCGGCACGGTAAAGACAAATCAAATCCGTTGGAAGGCGGTGATTTGCTCAAAATCATATGGTTATCGTGTACCATAGTTCTTACTTGAACTAAAACATTTGGCTACTCGAAGTAATGGCTTTTGGTAAAGAGATTCAAATCCATTAAGTTTTCTCAAAAGATTGCTAGGGAATAGCAATAGTTTAATGTGGGGATTGATGAGTGTCTAAATCTCATCATTTTGTTCCTTCTACTGCAGCAAGAAAAACACTTTGAAAAGTCTTGAAAAGGCAGAAAAATATTTAGGCGTATTTTATGCATAAATTGTCAAATCTAGTCCCAGGTTATTCAAAACAAGTTAATTTTTCATAAAAGGCCCTCGAGGATTTTCAAGTTGTCAAAATTAGCCTTATAAAATTCAATTTTGCAAAATGGCAACTTTAGTCCCCGAAATTTCAAAGATTGATGAAATTACCCCATGACATTTTAATTTGAAAATTATTATTTTTGGTCCTTGGGAAAATTAAACTTGTCATAATTGGTCCTATGATGAATATTGGATAATTACAGTTTGGTCCACTTGGTTTTGTGGAATTGCGGTTATGGTCCTTGTGATTAAAATACCTTCCTTATCCCTTTTGAACCCCCAACCACTTGACCTCCTCTCGATGTGACCCATCACCAATAATAAAAACGAACCACCACGACCACTTTCTCTTTTCACTCTTTTCCTCGCCTTGCTTCTTTCTCGCTGCCGAAACTTATCCTTTTACCCGCCATCCTTTTACCCAAATCTCATCACCAACCCCAAAACACTCGACCTACAATCATCCCTTTACGGTTATACCCAATCCCAAACCGCTCAAACTAATCTTTCCCTCCTCTTCCAGCTCCACCTTTCGACAATCCAGTCAAAAGCTTCAATGGAGGGCTCAGTTCATGCTCGTGTGTACCTCTTATTGGATGGATGAGATTGTCTCAAAAAGCACAAGATGAAGATTACGAAGCTAATTTGCCTCACAGAGAAGCCTGACTCAAGAGATTGAAGACCCCTAGGGTTTTAGTATAAAAGGAGATGTGTAGCAGTTATAAGGCACCCCTAGTCTTAGTTTTAAGCGATTTTCAATCTTTTAAATTCGGGGTTGTAATTTACTTTCTCATTAATGAAAAGTTTCTTTTTTTCATTAATTCTGTTCTTTAATATGTGAGTTATTTTTAGTTGTTTAATGTTTCAAAGTTGTATGTTAATCACAATTTCAAGTTTAAAAAAAAAGGGGTCCAGAATCAGTTCCTAAAAGTATTTTTTTTAATGCATTCTCTTCAGGAGTGTTTGTCTTAAGCTGTTAGTTGGTCAAAAATGAGTTTTTCACCCATTTGACTTATCAAGTCAAATGTATTTTATCAAGTAAGGATTAGTGGGAAGTGATTTCACAAGAATTAAGCAAGTTTGGATAAAAGCAAAACTGTTTTCATTAATTTTACAATTGTGTCTGGTCGTGGTGATGCTGATCTTAGACCTTTTTCTCGGCCAAAATGAAGTTTAAATCTTGCCTAACTTGTTTTATTAAGCCCTTCCATACTGTCGTTTCTTAATTTCGGTTTGGAGTTTTCAAGTATACCTTAGCATAGTCAAATTTGAAGTTAAAATACGCTTTTGGCATGTCGGTGTCTGTTCTATATCGACAATTGGTGGCCAAATTAAGTCGATCTCGACTTGATTTTAAGCCATAAAAGATTTTCTTGGATCCTAATTGTTGTTTTAACATCTATGTTAGCTTAACTTTGCTTTGTAGCTTTTGATTGCTTTGGAGCTCATTGTCCGACATTAATAAGCTTAAAGCGAGCCCTTCAAGTTGTTTTAACTGCGGTTGCAGCGGATCGGTGGTTTCTTTTAAATTAGCAACTAGTAGTATGCGGTAGCTTATTTAGGATTTTACTTACCTTTTAGGTGTGGTGAATTAGTTTAGATTCATTTCAACTTACTTAATCTAGTTTAGTGCTTAATTTCATTTCCCTTGCCTTAGAATCTCCTAGAGTAGCCAGTGAGCCATTGCGTATTCCACTTGTTTAGGTAGGTATTACAAGATTAGATTATTTGTTCTAGTGTGCTTATTGGATTACCCGTAGTATTGCCTATTTAAAAGCTTTTCTTAGTTCATTTCTTTGCTAAATTAAAGTGAAGGGGTGTTTGGTACTTCTGCTTTCAAAAGTATTGGATAAGTTTTAAATTCTGTTGTAGTAAGTTGTTCTAACTGCTTATTTACAGCTTTTCTAAAAAAGTTTTCACGAAAAAATAATCCATTTGGGTCGAGAAATAAGCGGCAAAAGGATAATAAAGAAAAAAAATGAAAGATACAAAAGGAAGGAGGCAGCTCGAACACGAGACCTCAGATCCTTTGAAAGTGATAGTGAGTGCACGGATACCAGGTTGCCTTGGGACTTCTATTGGTCATATCTCACTTATTTAATTCTTAACAACACTTTGTAGTTTCGACTTTTCGACTTATTAGGCTTATTTATCTTGATTTTCAAAAGCAACCACCACTTTTGCAATTTTGTTAGAACCGGCATAAATCAAAGTACTACGTGAATTTTCATATTTTTCCTAAATAGTTTAGTATTTTAATTATTTAATTAGATTAAAATAGATTTTAATTCGTAGTAATTAATTTAAAAGTCAAAAAAATACCCGGTCTTTTTCTAAAATTATTTTTAGTCAATTAGGGCGTGGGAAAATTGATTTCACACCGTGTATAAATTGCAAATTTTTACGTTTATAGCTCGTGTTGTTTCCGGTTTTACGTTTTTACGTTTTAGCACCCTAGGACTTAGTTTAGCCTCGTTTATCATTTCTTAGGCTTAGTAGTAGTTAGTTTGTAGTTTATTAGGGTTCCGCACCTTAATTACTTTCCCATTAATCAATTCGTGAAAGCGTAATTGAGCCAAACAAATCATTAAAACCATTCAAGTTCAAATCACAAAACTCAACGAATCCTTCCATTCACACCTCGTTGGGACACGACCGGAAATCACTTTTCGGTATCACTTTATCACTCCGTAAGGTTTAGTACGTTAACCCTTTTCCTAAAGGTTAATTTGTCGAATTTTACGGTTAATTTGATATATATTGATATTGTGTTTTTCACCACTCACTTTACACAAATCAATAGCCATCCCTTTCAATGGGACCAGTGTTGGGAAATTTTGAGGGAGCATGTTGCTTGGAAGCAAGTTGAGATGCCTCATTTTCAGAAGCAAGATAAGGGTCGAAAGAAATCAAAGACTTTTGAAACCGGCTCGGATGGTGGTTTCAGTTTGAACCAAGATGCGGATGAGTCTGACTCTGAAGAGACTCGAGATGAGCGACCATTGAGTCGTGACCCAAGCTAAGAAAATAAGAAGAAACCATCCGCCTCCGATCAATCCAAGGCTTCGTATATCGAAGGGGTAACCGACAAATGGAGGACCATTAAGTCGCTAAAATGGGGAAAGAAGAAGTCGGCAACAGAAGAATATTTCGAGTTGAAGAAACAAAAGTTGGAGCAAAAGAAACGTGAGTTGGAAATTGCTGAAAGAAGAAGTCGAGGAAGCGTGAAATTTGAGCAAAATAAATTTGAACTAGAACAACGAAAGCTTGAATTTGAGCTGCAAAAGCGGAAAAAACATCATATTCTATCTCACTTCAATCGACCTCTTTTGCCCGAACTAAAACGACAAAAGTTGCGGAGATCAAGGATTCAATCAAAGCACGCTCTGACTTAGATTATTAGTTTAAGTTTTAATTAGTATTGTAATGTTTTAATTTTATTTGAATTTTATTGTAATGTTTTAATTTTATCTGAATTATTATGTAATGTTTAAATTTTATTTGAATTATTATGTAATGTTTAAATTATTAATGAAATTTTAATTTAGTTGTTAAAAATGTTTGAAAAAAATAAATGTCGCCTTTATTGTGACAAAAAAATTGCATGTAGATCGTCGGAGAGAGAAAACTCACGTGGCGGATAAAATAAAGGTCGTTGGTGGTCCTTGCAGTGTTTAGCCTAATAAGAAAATCAACGAGCAACCTCAACGAATTCAAGTCATAGACATCATCAAAGAATCAAAAATAACTTGAAGACATATTCTTCAGTTGATGCGAGTCAAGTAGTATATATAAGGAACTAAAGCTAGAGGACAAAGGTTAATCAAAGATTGATTGTTTTGATATAATCTATTGTGAAAATTACTGTGCTACCCATTTATTAATGGGTGTGTACCATGAGCCATCTTTCTTCTTCGATATCAAACTACCCATCCATGTCGGTTATATATTTTCATTATATACTGACGTGGGCGTATCATGGTTAGGAATGATCTGTGATTAAATTTTTAGCAATGTCGGTACAAAATCCATGTATACACGACATGGGTTTTTTGTTGTTCATGACTACACGCTCATATAGTGAATCTGATTACGCGACATGGACGTTTCTGTCTGCGACGTGGATTGTTGGAGAATCTTTATTTTGAAAATTTAAAACTTACAAAAATACCCTTTAACTTTTGATAATTCAACTTTTTTATATAACAAACTTTATTTGTCAAATATTTAGCAAATATCTAGCAAATTAGTTAATGGAAAAATATCGTTCTGAAGAGCTCGAATTACGACAAAAGCAGTACCGATATTGATATCTTTTTTTGCATACGATTTTATAAAAATGTTGATGTTTGATATATATTTAAAAAAAACTTTGAAAGTATTTAGAATCTTGCATTTTAAAAATAAAATACTTACAAAAACTACCATAACTTTTGATATTTACAACTTTTATATAACAAACTTTATTTGTCAAATATTTAGCAAATGTCTAGCAATTAGTTAATGAAAAAATATCGTTCTGAAGAGCTGCGAATTACTGAACAAAGCGATTTATATAACAAACTTTGTTTGTCAAATGTTGAGTTGTTTTGTTGTAATTCGAGCTCTTCAGAACTATTTTTTCGTTAACGAATTTGCTGACATTGCTAAATATTGACAAATAAAGTTGTTATATAAAAAAATAAATATCAAAAGATTAAGGGTAGTTTTTAAGTATTTTTATTTTCAAAATGCAAGATTCTAAATACTTTCAAAAGTTTTAAATATATATCAAACTTAACATTTTTATAAAATAAATGCGTGCGTTAAAGCATGTCAATATTGTACTGCTTGTTCATAATTCGAGCTTCTTCATAACGATATTTTTCCATTAACGAATTTGCTAGACATTCTAAATATTTGACAATAAAGTTTGTTATATAAAAAGTTGTAAATATCAAAAGTTAAGGGTAGTTTTTGTAAGTATTTTATTTTCAAATGCAAGATTCTAAATACTTTCAAAAGTTTTTTTTTAAATATATATCAAACTGACGTTTTTATAAAATCGTGCGTGCGTTAAAGAATATCGATATTAGCTGGTTTTGTTTGTTCGTAATTCGTAGAGGTTTCTTCGTAACGATATTTCTTCCATTAACCAATTTGCTAGATATTTCTAAATATTTGACAAATAAAGTTTGTTATTTAAAAAGTTGTAATTATCAAAAGTTAAAGGATATTTTTTGTAAGTTTTTAAATTTTGAAAATAAAGATTTATCCAACAATCCATGTGTGTATAGAAATGTCCATGTCGTAATTGTATTCACTATATGAGCGTGGTGGTGTGACAACATAAAAACGCGTGTCGTGTATACATGGATATTGTACCAAACATTGCTAAAAATTTAATTCAGCAGATCGTTCCTGGCATCTGACGTCAATGTCGTGTATGGTGAAAATATATACCGATGGGATGGGTAGCTGATATTAAAGTTAAAGATGGTCAATCACACACCCATTAATAAATGTAACATATATTCATAATCTATTGCCTACTAGTTTTCTCTTGCGTCTTAATTACTAGTTTAATTTTCTTTTAATATACTTGTCATTCAATAAAAAGACATTACTTCTCTAGTGGCTTTGTATATGTGCATGTTAGCATGTATCATAAGAAGTCAGAGGCACATTAATAGAAGGTACGTCGAACTTTCTCAGGGCATAATTAAAGATGAATAATGTCTATACACAAAGCTTTCGGTTTTACACGAGACCGACACATTGGAAGTGAGTATAAGCAAAAAATGTACTTATGATTTATCTAGTCGATATTTTCGGATAATTCGATCATCGCAACTCTTGTGGAAAACTAGAAGGGGGTTGAATAGTTTTGCCGATTTTAAGTTGATTTCAAAACTTTAGATTCGATATTATGTGAAATCGTATGGATGTTGAGAACGATAGATCTAATGATAATGCAAGCAAATAAATAAAGTTAAGGGATAGAAAAGACACAACCGATTTATAGTGGTTCGCCTACAAGGACACCTTCCTTGCCCTACTCCACTCCCCGAGTCACCTACTCGAGAGTTCAAGCACTATGTCAACAAACTCCTTCACTTGGCGGAGAAGCCTTCACAACGTTGCTTACACTTTTTCCGGTACAAAGCTAGATACCGAGTCCGTAGCACGGTGGACCAAACCAACACAACTATTACACAACAAATATGTGAAATATCAAATACAAGATCTTCGCTATGTAAATCTTGCGGAGTGACAAATCAATCAAGGACCCTTGCTTGGATGACTTGTAGAATGCTCGTGATCTCGCCTTAGAGAAGGACCTATATGAGGATCACAAATAGAAAGAAAGAAGAACAACTCTCTAGATCAAGTGATCTATATGTTAGAAGAGAATGAGAGTGTATGAGAGATTTAGTAAGAAGAGGGTGAGTTAGAATGAAGAAATGGCTCTCTATTTATAGGCAAAATTCCTCACTGTTCCCGGATCCCACGGATCCCTTCCACTGGGATCCGTCTAGTGAAAACCTAGGGATCCGTGGAACGCTCCTCTTGCCCATGGGTTTTTGGTTATGGGTCATGGGTTATGGGTTGGTCCATGGGTTTTCTTTAGATTCAATGTATCTAAGTATACATTGTATCTAGTCTTCTTGGGTATGGGTTAAGATCCATGGGTTATGGTTTTACCCATCCTAATAAACTATTACAACAAAAGCTTAATTACTACATTTTGTATTTAAATGGCTATATGTAAATGCTTTACAAAATAACATGTATCCTTATAATTAAACTTAAGACAACATTATATTTGTTATCAACAAAACACAAAGAGATCGCAAAATATTAATAAACGTTTTTACGGTTTATTTGTATTAACAATCTCCCTTTTGTTGATGACAAAACATAATGTTATGATGAGTAAAACTTAAGAATAGATGTAAGTTTTGAAAGCCCCTAAGTTTTACTTCTTCTCCCTTTTTGTCGAAACAAAAGTTAACCCTTGGAGGAAAAAGTAGTCTACGATTTCTTACTCCCCTTGACGGTAGCTCCCCTTGTTTGGGCGTCAAGTGAAGAAAAATAAAAATCCTACAAAAAGAAAGGTTAGTAACATGCTTAAATAATCTTGGTTGCCGAGAATCAAGATTGGGAGCCAAGGTATGTAAACAAGGCCTTGTAATAAAACGACAAATTGTAGTGGTATTTATGCCACTTACAAGCATGTAAAAATAAGAACAAGACTTGTTCTTGAAAATGTCTTCAAAAGAAAAATAATACTAGAAGTAGAAAATATTAGTAGTGATTCCTTCCATGCTTGCATATGGTTAAGGATGGAGGTTTTGATGAGTAATTGTATTGATGCGATCAAGGATGAGGTTGAGTATGAAACGCATTTCTTCCCTAACTTCTATTGCAATTTCCTAGTGGATTGGCAATGTTCACAATGTAAATGATGTGGATAATGAGTGCGGAAGTTTTCCGGGTTGTTTTGATTTGAGTTATGCGGAAGTTGTGGTGGAAAAATAGGAAAATATGGATCAATATCCGGAATGTTTGTAAATGGTGGTGGAAAAGAACCTAGATGTTCTTGTAATGTGATGGGAGCTAATGGTGGTGATGTTTCAAGATCTTGAAAAATAGTATTTGGTGATGTGGGGGGTGTTGAAAAGACTATTTCTTTTTCTTTAGGTTGGGTAGATCTTGTTGGATTCTTAAGGAGTTCCAAAAGAGTGATTTTAGGTGGTGATGAAGTTGGTGTACTTGTTGGTGATGAGGAGGTGCTATAATGGAAGCATCTTGTGGTGAGTTATTTGTTGAGGATGAATCATTTGAGGTTGGTTTTGCTAAACAACAAGATCGGATACTAATCCGCGGATATCCTAGAGTTGGATTGTGGTATTTTGGATGGTGGTAGTACAAAGGTTTGGGTATCATGAAGATGATTGTTTGTACTAGGTGATTCATCTAAAGGGTTTTTGGATGACATGGTGTATTGTGTATGTGAGGATGAGATGGATTATGCAAGCATTTTGGGAGTTCTATATATAGAAAAACAAAGCATTGTAATGAATGCTTGACCCAAAATGTGGATTAAAATCTAATGATTAGATATGAATTCAAGGCATGTGATCATGAGAACACAAGCATTAAAGAGCATACTCCCAAAAATGAAACAAATGTGGATTTTTCATCCAAAGTGAAAAAATAAGAAGGTAAAATCACTGCTTCCACGGTTCCCACGGATCCTTCCTTGAGGGATCCGTCCCAAGATGAAGGCCGGGATCCGTGGGTCCGTGATTCAGGCAGCACAAAATTTTCCATTTGGAAACATTTTTGCCTATTGTGTGCCTATATGCAAACTATTTGGAGTTGCGGTTATCTCGACCCCTAAAAAGAAATAGAAAATAAACTAGAGGTATAAAAACATCCTATTGAGATAACCCGAAAACACATATTTAGTACATGAGTACGTAATTTTGTGTTATCAATGCTCCTTAATTCATTGTTGCTTAAATGAATGTACCCGAAAACACATATTAGTTATGTGTCCCCTTTAGCATTCAAAAGACATGAGATGCAATGAAAACGGGTTTTTACTTTGTATTAATAATGAAAAAGCGATTTGTCCTAGACGTGAGAAATTGCTTTTGTGAAATTGATACGGGAAGGTATCATTCTTTTAGAAAACATTTTGAAAAGAGATTTTCTTTGAAAATGTGTATGTAGTTATGTGTTTGCAACCAAAAAAAAAAAAAAAAACTATAAGTGGAAAACTTATCTTGGGTTTTGAAAATTCCCGTATTGTTTGTGAGTTGTGCGTGAAATAGAGATCCTAGACTCAGAAAGAAGAAGGCTAGTGTTTACATACCTTGTAGAGTCAAATAAGTTACGACGTTTGTTCCATTAGACCAAGACCAAGACGAAGTAGGTTGAATTGTTCCCGCTTCAACGGTTTGGTGAGGACGTCGGCTATGTTGTCTTCGGATGCTACCTTCTCAATAGAAATGTTCCCCTTTTGAACATTGTCTCTTAAGAAGTGGTGACGAATCTCTATATGTTTTGTGCGAGAATGCAATACCGGATTCTTGCTTAAGTCGATGGCACCTTTGTTGTCACATAGGATGGCTATGTCGCTTAGATGAATGTCGTAGTCTACTAACGCTTGTTTCATCCATAGTGCTTGTTGGCATGCTTTGCCGGAGAGACGTACTCGGCTTCGTTGTTGAAATTGCAAGTGCCGTTTGTTTCTTAGAAAACCAAGATGTTAAACAACATCCCATAAAAGTACATACCCCACTTGTACTTTTTCTATCAACGTAATCACCGCATGGTCGAATCGCATATACAATTGTTTCTACTCCCGTGCCCTTAGGATACCATAATCCTAATTGTGTTGTACCCTTAATATATCTAAATATCCTTTTTACGGCTTCTAGGTGTGATGTTTTAGGGTCTTCTTGAAACCTAGCACATAAGCAAACACTAAACATGATATCCGGCCTACTTGCCGTGAGGTAGAGAAGGCTACCTATCATGCCACGATATTTAGTATTATCTACGGATTCTCCGTCTTCATCTTTTGTGAGTTTGGTGTCGGATGACATTGGAGTCCTAATTGGTTTTGACTCTTCTAGACCGAATTTCTTTAACATCTCCTTGATGTATTTAGATTGATTGAAGAAGATACCATCTTCTACTTGTTTTATTTGTAGACCAAGAAAGAAACTAAGTTCTCCCATCATACTCATCTCGAACTCGTCATGCATGATTTTAGAAAAATCATCACACATGTCTTGACAAGTGGATCCGAATATAATATCATCTACATATATTTGTACTATGATTATATGTGACTCTCTTTTCTTAGTAAAAAGTGTGTTGTCAACTAACCCCATGGTGTAGTTGTGTTTAACTAGAAATGACTTGAGTCTATCATACCAAGCTTTTGGAGCTTGTTTAAGACCGTAAAGGGCTTTCTTTAATTTATACACATGTTTGGGTTTTCAAAATCAATGAAGCCCGGAGGTTGAGCTACATATACTTCTTCATTTATGAAACCATTTAAAAAGCGCTTTTGACATCCATTTGATAAAGCTTTAGATCATTAGCACAAGCATACGCAAGAAGTATTCTTATAGACTCTAATCTAGCCACGGGGCGTAGGTCTCATCAAAGTCTATTCCTCTTGTTGGTTATACCCTTGAGCAACGAGTCTAGCCTTGTTCCTAGACACTACTCCGTTTGCATCTAATTTGTTTTATAAACCCATTTGGTTCCTATTATGGTTTGATTACTAGGTGGAGGGACAAGTGTCCAAACATCATTAGAAACAAATTGATTTAGTTCTTCTTGCATAGCCATTACCCAACTTTCATCTTTTATGGCTTCTTGTGTATTCTTAGGTTCTAAGGTTGAAACGAAACAAAACAAGCTACTTTGGTTTTGAACTTGAGATCTTAATGTTCGCTCGCTTAGTTTTCCTATGACTTTATCTACGGGTGATCTTTGGACTCTTTAATGTTTATTATTTCATCACTTAGAGGTTCTTCTTCTTCACTTATCTTTTCTTTATTACTATAGCTTCACTTTCTATAATCTCGTCATCGACAAGAGGTGGAGAGGGTTTGGGTGGACTTTCATCAAATTTTATATTTAATGACTCTTCTACCTTCATTGTTTCTTTGTTTAATATGACGTAAGCTTTGCTATTTGGCGAGTAACCTAAAAAGATACCTTCGGTTGATTTAGGATCAAATTTTGTAAGGTAATCTTTAGTGTTAAGAATAAAACATTTACTACCAAAGACTCTAAAGTGATTTAACGTAGGCTTTTTGCCTCGAAGTAACTCATATGGAGTTTTTCCTAAGATTGGTCTAATTAAGACTCGATTGAGTATATACGTTGAAGTATCAACGGCATTACACCAAAACTTTTGAGGTATGGATTGTTCATTAAGCATGGTTCGACTCATTTCTTGTAGAGTTCTATTCTTTCTTTCTACTACCCCATTCGATTGTGGAGTGCGTGGAGCCGAGAAGTTGTGAGTAATACCATTAGCGTCACAAAAGCTCCGAATTGCACTTCATTATCGAATTCCTACCATGATCCGTCCTAATAGACACTATGGGACTTCCTAGTTGTCTTTGGATCTTTTGCTTAATATTTCAAAATAGTTAAAGGTTTCGTTTTGTTCTTTAAAATTTTGTCCATGTATACCTAGAGTAGTCATCCACTATTACCAAAGTGTAGTAGTTGCCTCCATAACTTTGGATAGCGGATGGACCAAATAAATCCATATGTAGTAATTCTAGACACCTAGTTGTGGACACCATGTTTTTAGCTTTATGACTCGAATGAGCTTGTTTTCCTACATTACAAGCATCACAAAATGATGTTCATATTTTAACTTAGGTAGGTCTCTTACTAGATCTTTGGATGATAGCGATTGAAGAAGTCGCATGTTGGCGTGACCCAATCTTCGATGCCATAAGGTCAAGTATCATCCATAGAGGTAAGACATAGTTTGTCTTTAGGTTCATTACCGATTTTAATGACATAGACTCCATGTTTCCTAATTCCTCTTCCTATGGTTATGCCATTTTAAGTATCTTACTACGGTTTCAAAAAAAGTACATTGCACTTTTTATCACATATTTGTCCTATACTTAAGAGGTTAAAGTTTAGGTTTTCTACGTGACACACATCGTTAATGGTTAGAGATTTGTTAGAAATCGTACCTTTACCGATGATTCTACTTTGCTATTTCCAAACACCACATTACCTCCATTGAAGGATTCATATGTGGAGAATAGATCCCTATTGCGGTCATGTGCCTCGTGCACCCGCTATCCTTGACCCATTCATCGGGGTCTAGGTCGACCTTTAAGCACACCTAAAACAATAATAAACTCAAAGTTTGGTCCCCATTTGTTCATGGGTCCATTAGTGTTAAACATTCCATTCATGTTAGACATGTATGGATAAGATGAGTATGCATTCCATGGAGCAAAGTTTTGAAAATGAAAACCGTTTTGCATGTTTGGATTCCATCCCATTTGATGGTTACTTTTCGGTAAACGTTATTAGGTCTCCTAAATGAATTAGGTTTTGAAAAGATGGAGCTTTGTTTCTTGCAAAAGTAGGATTATATTTTGGAGGTGGTTGTCTAGTGGTGACATGATTTGGTTTCTTCCTATTAACTATGACAAACTCGGTTCTAGATGAAGAAGCTACGTTATTGCTACTTGTTTGTTACAGCAGATCCACGGATCCCTTTCGTACACTAGCGGTTCCCTTTTAGAGGATCCGTGGGATCCGCCACAACAGTGGCTGGTTTTTCTAGTTCCTTAACAAATTTTGTTTCTTTACTTTCACTAGTTGATGGATCAAGTTGTTGACTACCTAGACCCTTTTGATTGTTACCGGTTTTAACGCCATCGAGTATTGTATCTAAAGTGTTCGTGCTCATTCTAGCAATTTTAGAATCTAAGTGATCCACTAGTGTTTGAAGTTGAACGCAAAGTTCACATTCACCACTTGCTATTTTACCCTTCTCTAAACGTTTTAGTTTTGCTTTTAATTCTATGACTTCTTTATCTAAACGTTGATTTTGACTCTTTAAAAGCTTGTTTTTGTTAACTAGTTTTAAGCTAATATTGCATAGTTTATCATATTCATTATGCAATGAGTCGTCATCAAGTGATGAGCTACTATAATATTCGTGACATACCTCGTCATTTGCCATGAGACAAATTTCTTCGTCCTCCTCGTCGCTCATTTCCCATGTGCCGCTCACGAACGCCTTTTGATCATCCCGTTTGGGACACTTACTAATAAAGTGGTTTGGGTCCCCACATTTAAAGCAAGTACGATCATCCTTTGGCTTCTCGTCCTCTTTGCTTTTCCGAAAGCCTTTCTTGTCGTCGTACGGTTGTTTGACGTATCTTCCCTTTCTTCTAAAGAACTTTTTAAAGTCCCTTACCGCCATAGCGTATTCTTCGTCGTCACTACTCGAAGATGAGTTCTCCTCATCGCTCGAAGCCTTTTTGGCTTTAAGGGCAAGAGATTTGTGTTTCTCTTTCACCTTTGAGGCTTCGGAATCTTTAGCAAGGACAAGCTCGTAGACTTTTAGGTTGCCTATGAGTTCATCGAGGGTGAGGATTGTCAAATCTTTTGACTCTTCGATCGCCGTCACCTTGGATCTCCACTTTGATGGAAGTGCCCTTAGATATCTCCTAACATGGTTACGGCTAGAAAAGATTCATCAAGTGCTTGTAAAGATGTAATAATAGTATTAAAGTTAGCAAATGAATGATCTATAGTTTCCTCATCCGATATTGAAAATTGTTCATATTGTTGAACAAATAAATCAATTTTATTATTTTTAACTTGTTGGTTGCCTTGATGAGTTACAACTAAAGAATTCCAAATTTCTTTAGAGGTTTTAAGCATAGAAATTCTTTCGAATTCCTTTTTCGTAAAGCATTATATAAAACCATTTTGCTTCACTATTTTTAGAAAGCTTTTTCTTCATTTCATCGCTTAGTTTATCATGAGGTATGTGAACTAAATTTCCTTTATCATCATTTGAGGTAGCCTCAAAATCACCTTCAACAATAATGTACCAAAGATCAATATCTTTAGACTTCACATATGTTTGAATCTATTTTTCCAATATATAAAACCATTAGTTTCAAGTAGTGGTGGTCGTTGCATAGATTGCCCTTCCTTATAATTTTCGTAACCCATAGTGATCGAAAAGTTTTTAAAATACAATTTTATTTTAAAACTTTTATAAACTTAGCTCTTGATGCCAATTGTGGAAAACTAGAAGGGGGTTGAATAGTTTTGCCGATTTTAAGTTGATTTCAAAACTTTAGATTCGATATTATGTGAAATCGTATGGATGTTGAGAACGATAGATCTAATGATAATGCAAGCAAATAAATAAAGTTAAGGGATAGAAAAGACACAACCGATTTATAGTGGTTCGGCTACAAGGACACCTTCCTTGCCCTACTCCACTCCCCGAGTCACCTACTCGAGAGTTCAAGCACTATGTCAACAAACTCCTTCACTTGGCGGAGAAGCCTTCACAACGTTGCTTACACTTTTTCCGGTACAAAGCTAGATACCGAGTCCGTAGCACGGTGGACCAAACCAACACAACTATTACACAACAAATATGTGAAATATCAAATACAAGATCTTCGCTATAGAAATCTTGCGGAGAGACAAATCAATCAAGAATCCCTTGCTTGGATGACTTGTAGAATGCTCGTGATCTCGCCTTAGAGAAGGACCTATATGAGGATCACAAAGAGCAAGAAAGAAGAATAACTCTCTAGATCAAGTGATCTATATGTTAGAAGAGAATGAGAGTGTATGAGAGATTTAGTAAGAAGAGGGTGAGTTAGAATGAAGAAATGGCTCTCTATTTATAGGCAAAATTCTTCACTGTTCCCGGATCCCACGGATCCCTTCCACTGGGATCCGTCTAGTGTAAACCTAGGGATCCGTGGAACGCCCTCTTGCCCATGGGTTTTTGGTTATGGGTCATGGGTTATGGGTTGGTCCATGGGTTTTCTTTAGATTCAATGTATCTAAGTATACATTGTATCTAGTCTTCTTGGGTATGGGTTAAGATCCATGGGTTATGGTCCATGGGTTATGGTTTTACCCATCCTAATAAACTATTACAACAAATGCTTAATTACTACATTTTGTATTTAAATGGCTATATGTAAATGCTTTACAAAAATAACATGTATCCTTATAATTATACTTAAGACAACATTATATTTGTTATCAACAAAACACAAAGAGATCGCAAAATATTAATAAACGTTTTTACGGTTTATTTGTATTAACACTCTAGTTGACAAAAATATACTCTCTCTCTCTCTCTCTCTCTCTCTCTCTCTCTCTCTATATATATAAACGTAGAGTCCAGTCCGCCTCTGATAAGAAAAATTAAAGGTGGTTGATATAGAGTGGATTATATTGTTCATTACTCTTCTGCCTGTTACAATACTCTTTCTATATGTCCACAAGTATGCTACCTTTCAAGAAAGGTATGTCAAGTGTGGATATTGTCATTGTTTTTGAGTAAACAAGGTTTTAATGCAGATACACCCATGTAAATCTATTAATCTATAGGCCTTAGATGAGCTTTCATTCCAATTCATGGATAACGATATAATGCCATGCTACTACTTTTGGAAGTTACTGTTTTCTAGTGTAGTTGTGAATCTTTTAGTTGATCTAATTTCCTGAATTCATCTGTTATCGCGTTTTTTTTAAATATTTTGTGCATATATGTATCTGTATTTCGCATTAACATCTAATGTATTTGGATTTGATTAACTCAAAAATTGAAGTTTATAATTTGTTTTGGCTTTTCATGTGAAATATGGTAGGTGCCGAAGGTTGACAAGATTGTTGTGAACTGTGGTATTGGAGAGGCTGCTCAGAACAACTGAGGATTGCAATTTGCTTAAGTAGGTTGAATGTAAGTTCAAATGGATCTTTAATCAACTATGAAACAAGTTGTTTTTTTTTAGTATTTGTGAAATGTAGTATAGTATATTGCATTGAAGTTGAAGACCTGAAATTAGCATATGT
Source organism: Chrysanthemum lavandulifolium (assembly GCA_022545495.1). NCBI lineage: Eukaryota > Viridiplantae > Streptophyta > Magnoliopsida > Asterales > Asteraceae > Chrysanthemum > Chrysanthemum lavandulifolium. Next base: position 166,591,407 of record CM040240.1, on the reverse strand, counting down.
GTATATCTTCGGGTTCTTTTCAATTTTGGGGAACCTATGTTTATACTTTGGATACAAATTGCACATGTTTTGCTGCTCGAAGTTAAGGCTTGTAATTGGCATGGACCTCATTTAGTCCAATTATATATTAATCTTTATTGTGTTTATAAAATGGCACTTCTAGGATCAAGATAGTAATAATATACACAACAAAAATAGAATACAAGTGATTTTGTACTTCCATTTTATATAAAGCAAAATGAAAATCCCATGGGATTTATACAGAATCCCATGTGATTCTCTCTAATCCCTTGTGATTCATATAGAATTTCATTTGATTCATACAGAATCCTATGAGATTCTTTGATGAATCACTTGTAATTCATAAAGATTACCCATGTGATTCATACTGAGATCCCATGAGATTACGTATGAATTACATAAAAGATACTAAATCAAGTATCTTTATGGAACACATGAGATTCTATGAATTCCAATGGATCGAGAGAATCACATGGGATTTAATATAACAACATACAACTTTTTAATAAAGAGATTCCAAGAGCTCATTTCAACAATCATATAAAACACATCTACCCTTAAAAAACTGTGACATAAAAGTATAAAACAGTGATTTACTCATTTTTACAAATCACTTTTGATTTTTTAAAAATAACAAATCACAAGTGAATTTATTACGAATCCCGTGGGATTTTTTTACGAATCCCGTGGGATTTTTCTATACGGAAAATTTGAAAAAAAAGTTCGTCTTTTTACGAATCCCGTGGGATTTTTCTGGACGGAAATTTTGAAAAAAAAAAGTTCGTCTTTTACGAATCCAGTGGATTTTACGACGGAAATTTTGAAAAAAATTTCGTCAAAGTATATAAAAGTGCATATCTATAGAAAGATGATTTAATTCTCGTCGCGATGGTGTATTTTAGTAGCTTGAAGATTTCTTGTTGTAAGATATGTTGTTTTAAAAAAAAAGTGGAAAGTGGGTTTTATATTAAACGAGGTTTTAACTGCGTCTTGACGAGGTGTTTACATCTGATATTATTTAACGTTCGAACTAAGCGTGTTCTTATTATATATGTTAAGTATTTTAGCGTGAACAATATAATTAGCGATTCTTAATTTACAAAAAGTATGTTATCAATCCTTGATGCGCCGCGTTTTATATATAGTTTTTTAATTAAAATGATAGAATGCCGTTATGTAACAACCGTTAAGTAGCGACCGTCAGTAGGACTACCTGTGTAACGAACATCTAACATGAAGGACTAATGATGTAAATTTTTTTACATCGTTAGTTCCTAGAGGACCTATTTTGCAAAGCAAGTTAAACCTCAGAGACTGTTTTCGTTTTTTAGTTTTTTTTAAAAGTAGAAATAAAGTTAACGACCGTTAGTAGATAACGGACGTTGACTAACCACTGTTAGTACTATTCATTAGGCCCATAGAAAAACAGGATTGCCCTTAGCATTCTAGTTGGCATATTTTATGCGTAGAGTACTGTAGCTAATGCTTGTTGGGTGTGGACCTAGCAAAAAAAGAGTGGCTTTAGCCACCCTGCTAAATGTACTTTAGAGTAATGAGCTAAAATGCTAATTTTGCCCTCTCTTTGTTATTTTTGGCTGCTATATAAGCTGGACCTAACCCTTTGGATGGATGTAACTCTCATATTATTCTCTTTCTAAAAGTTGCGTATTCTCTCAAGTCTGGTGACTGGTCTGGTGTTGTTAGTATTGGTTAAACTCTGATCATCTTGATCAGTTTTATAGATTGTTAGGTATTGTTTGAGTGTTGTAGTAAGGGTTTTTGTATTACAATCTTTGTAGTGAGATAGATAAATCCTTCTGAAGGGGACTCATCTTCTTGACTATTCAATTAATAAAATATTTCACCAAGGGGTGGTTGGCTGGGTGATTTGATTGTGTTGTGGTTGATTCTGAGATCAGATCTGTTATTTTAACATGGTATCAGAGCCACGGATTTGATCTCCGTTGGTTCTTGATATTAGGGTTTCTAGGGTTTGATCTCAAATTTGGGGGTTTCTTGGTTCTTGAGTAATTGGGATCTTGTGATGCTGTTTTCTTAACGGCCGTGGTGTTAATTGTTGATTTTAGTGGTGGATCTTGGATTTATCGATTAGGGTTTTTTGAAACCCTAATTTGGTAAATTTGGGGATCTTGGTTCTGGTGATTCCTGGTGGTGTTCTTGGGGTTCTTGGTTGGTTATTGACTCTCTTGACTAGGTGAATCAAGAGGGTTGGTAATCTGGTTTCCGCTGCGTTACTTCTTGAAAGGTTTACTTCTCTTCTCTTAATTCTCTGAATACTTTAGTGATAACACTGCAAACTCTGTGGGTAACAACTTGACCTGCCTCCTTGAGAGGTACGGAAACCTGCTCTTCCCACAGATAGGTGTGAGACTGGGTATTTCAGTAGAATTGGGTGTGAGTTTTTAGTTTTCTTGGTAGTATAGTTGCTGGTATTTCTGTTGGTTTGGTTTCTTGTTTGGTTTTTGCTATCTGGTAGTTTCTTCTGGTTTGTTATCTGTTTGTCTTATTTCTTGGTTGATTATGGCTGAAGTTCTCATTAGTTCTTTGGATGCTGGTAATCCTCTCTACTTGCATTCTAGTGATAATTCTAATGTTCCTATGGTGCATTTTAAACTCACTAGGTCTGATAATTACAACATGTGGTCTACTGCTATGAAAATTGCTTTAAAAGGTAAAAATAAAATGGGATTTGTTGATGGTTCTTGTGTTAAACCTGTTACTAGCCTTGTTCTTTCCCAGCAATGGGAAAGATGTAATGCCATAGTTCTTGGCTGGATTCTTGGGTCTTTGTCTCCTGAGTTGTACTTAGGACAAATTTACTCAGAAATTGCATCTGAAGTTTGGGATGAATTACAGGAAACTTATGATAAAATTGATGGGTCTGTTATTTTTAATGTGATTCATAAGACTAACTCTCTTAAGCAAGGTGAATTATTTGTGCCTGATTATTATCATAAGTTGAATTCTCTTTGGAGATAATTTGATACTTTAACCTTGTTACCTGCTTGTACTTGTGTTGCTCATGAGGGTGTGTTGAAACATAATCAGCTTGTTAGACTTATGCAGTTTCTTATGGGCTTAAATGATGTATATCAACCTATTAGGAGTAATATTCTGGCTAGGGATCCTTTACCAGATGTTAAAGAGGCTTTTAATGTGGTTTCTAGGGAGGAGTCTCATAGAGGACTCCACCCTAGTTCTGGTCCTAACATCAAGGTTCAACCTGCTGCTTTTGTTACTAAGACCAATAACAATTCCAACTCTAATAACAACTTTGTTAGGAGAAATGGTAATACTAATAATAATACTGGTAATATGGGACCTAATCCTAATCTGGTTTGTAAACACTATGGTCTGATTGGGCATACTATTTAAAGATGTTTTCAGTTAAATGGCTATCCTCCTGGTTTTAAAAGGAATCCTAATTTGTCTAAACAGTCAGCTGTTGTCAAAAAGTTTAATGCTAATAGTGCAGATGTGTCTCAACCATCGACTCCTTCTGGTTCTATGACTGGTTCTTTCACTAATGATCAAATGATGAAACTCTTAAGTCTCATTAATGAAAAACCATCTACTAATGGTTCTGCAAGTATGGCAGGTATATCTCCCACTTTCTTCAATAACAATGTGATGTTTAATCTGCACTTTGAGAGGTTTTTCTGTGCTAAGTCTAGTTCTGTGAAATATCATGTTACTTTAGGATGGGTTATTGACTCTGGTGCTAATCAGCATATGACTGACTCTACTAAGAATATGTTTAATGTTGTTGATATTTCTAGTCTCATGTTAACTGTTGGTCACCCTAATGGTACTGTTGCTAATATTACTGCTATTGGTAGTCTTAGACTCACTTCTGGTGTGGTTTTATTTGATGTTCTTGTTGTTCCTGAGTATAATGTGAGTCTGTTGTCTGTTAATAAGATGATTAAGGACAGTAAGTTCTTTGTTGGTTTTGATGAGCATAAATGTTACATTCAGGATTTGAAACTGGGCAAAATTGTGGGGACTGGTAGTGTTTCTGGTGGTCTCTATTTGTTTGATGAAACTGATTGTGGTGAGTCTAATCTTGCTATGTGTAATTGCTTTTTGTTTGTCATGTTTCTAATGAGTTGTGGCACCAAAGGCTTGGTCATCCTGTGATCAAGTCTTGTCTACTTGGGTAATAAAATTGGTTTTAAAAAGGTGGATCATCTTTCTCCTTGTGATGTGTGTCACAAGGCCAAACAAACTAGAAAACCTTTTCCATTAAGTGAACATAAAACTAAATCTGTTGGGGATCTTATTCATTGTGATGTTTGGGGTCCTTATAAGGTTACTAGTAAAGAAGGTTTTAAGTATTTTTTAACTTTGGTTGATGATTTTAGTAGAGCTGTTTGGGTTTATCTTCTGAAATCAAAAACTGAAGTTTGTGATCATATTACAAATTTTATAAAACTTGTCTTTACACAGTTTAATAAAAAAGTTAAGATTATAAGATCTGATAATGGAACTGAGTTTGTCAACAATCAATTATCCACTCTTTTTTCTGAATTAGGGATGATTCACCAAACTTCTTGTGCCTATACTCCTCAGCAAAATGGGATTGCTGAGAGGAAACATAGACACCTTCTTAATGTTGCTAGGAGTCTTATGTTTCAGGGGGGATTCCCTTGAATATGTGGCCTGAGTGTGTTTTAACTGTTGTATATCTTATTAACAGGCTTCCCTCCTCTGTCTTGTCTGGTGCTTCCCCTTATTTTTTAGTGTATGGTAAGGATCCTAGTCTCTCTCACATCAGATCCTTTGGATGTCTGTGTTACTCCACTGTTTTAAATTCACATGATAAGTTTGGTTCTAAATCTGAAAAATGTGTCTTAATTGGTTTTTCTAGTGTTAAAAAGCTTTAAATTGTATGGTTTGGAAAGTAAATCTGTTTTTTATTCAAGAGATGTTACATTTTATGAAACTGTGTTTCCTTTTAAAATGAAGTTATCAAATGTTTTTCATAAGTCTGCAAATGATTTTGGTAAATCTATTACTGAGTTTAATAATTCTCAACCAAACTTTGATGATAATGGAGTAAACAACTTGAACTTTTTTGACATTCATGGGTCTGAAAGTCCCTATGATGAAGAGGGGGACCCTTCTAATGAGGAAGGTAGTGGTATGGTACCTCCAGATGATTGTACTAGCACAATCAATGAAGGAGGTGCAACCACAACAACCCAGATAGATGACACTATCACCTCTGAGGGCACAAATCAAAATGTTTTCAATGGTGAGGATCAAAATGTTCAAATGGAAGCACCACCAAGTGTTAGGAGGTCTAGTAGAGCTAGAAGTCAGCCTGTTAGATTTAATGACTTTGTTGTTGGTAGCAATGTGAAGTATGGTCTTGAGAAATATGTGTCTTATTCCAATCTATCTAAAGTTAATATGTGTTTCTCTACTACTCTTAATAAGTCTTGTAAACCTAAATCTCTTTCTAAGGCTATTCAAAATCCTATGTGGAAAGATGCTATGAATTCTGAAATGGAAGCTTTGCATAGAAATAATACCTATGAGCTGTGTGAATTACCTAATGGTAGGTTTGCCATTAGTTGCAAATGGATTTGGAAAATCAAATTTAAGTCTTCTGGTGAGGTTGATAGGTATAAAGCTAGACTTGTTGCTAAGGGTTATAATCAGAGGGAAGGTATTGATTATGAAGAAACATTCATTCCAGTTGTCAAAATGGTTACTGTTAGGTGTCTTATTGCTTTATCTGTTTCTAACAATTGGCCTTTATTTCAACAGGATTTTAATAATGCTTTCTTATATGGTGATTTGTATGAAGATCTATATATGCAGTTTCCCCTGGTTATTATGATAAGAATGAAACTAGAGTGTGTAAATTGAATAAGTCTTTGTATGGGCTAAAACAAGCTCCTAGGGAGTGGAATGAAAAACTTACCACTGCTTTGGTATAAAATGGTTTTAAACAAAGTCTTAATGACTATTCTTTATACACTAAAGACTCTGATGGTATTTCTTGGCATTATTGGTTTATGTGGATGATATTGTCATCACTGGTAATAATGTTAGTGAAATTGAGAAGTTCAAAAAGTTTCTAAATTCAAAGTTTATGATTAAAGATCTTGGTCCACTTAAATATTTTCTGGGAATTGAAGTGTTAAACTGTGAGTCAGGTCTTTGTCTTTCTCAAAGAAAATATTGTTTGGACTTGTTACTTGAATATGGGTTGTTGGCTTGTAAGCCTGCTGCTACTCCTCTGCAGCAGAATGTGGTTTTGAGTCATGTTGAGACTGAGAATGATAAATTCTTGTCTAACATGACTGAGTATCAAAAGTTGGTTGGAAAGCTTATATACTTGTCTGTTACTAGGCCTGACATTTCTTATGCAGTTCATTGCCTAAGTCAGCATATGCATGCTCCTCTTAGTTCTCATTTTACTGCTGCACTTAGGGTTTTGAGATACTTAAAGCAGCTCTCGGTACAGTATTCGGTTTTGTATGGCAAAAAGCTTAATCAGATGCTTATTCGATGCGATTGGGCTAAGTGTCCTGTTTCTAGGAAATCGATTCGGTTTTGTGTTTATTTTTGCAATAATCTGATTTCTTGGAAAAGTAAAAAGCAAGCCACTATTTCTAGATCTTCTGCTGAATCTGATTATAGATGTCTTGCATCTACTACTTGTGAGCTTATTTGGATTATAAAAGTTTTTAAAGATCTTGGAATAGAGGATTTGTTACCTGCAAGTTTGTTTTGTGATAATAGTTCAGCTATTCAGATTGCTGCTAACCCAGTTTTTCATGAAAAAACTAAACATTTTGAGATTGATTTACATCTTGTTAGAGAGAAGGTAGCTTCAGGGGTCATTAGAACCTTGAAGGTTGCTTATGCTAATAACGTTGCAAATATATTTACTAAAGGGTTGAGTGTTTCTCAACACAAGCAGTTTTGTGATAAGCTTGGTCTGGTTGATTTGTTCAAGCCATGAGCTTGAGAAGGGGTGTTGAAATATATTGTGTTGGATGCAAGCTCATGTTTGACTTTAAGTCAAAGGGCTTGTAATGACAAGTTGGTCTAATGTTTGTATGTTTGGCTCTTGTTAGCAGGTTCTATTTTCTTGAGGGGTTAAAGCGTATCTTGGCTGCTATATAAGCTGGACCTAACCCTTTGGTTGGATATAACTCTCATATTATTCTCTTTCTAAAAGTTGCGTATTCTCTTAAGTCTGGTGACTGGTCTGGTGTTGTTAGTCTTGGTTAAACTCTGATCATCTTGATCAGTTTTATTGATTGTTAGGTATTGTTTGAGTGTTGTAGTGAGGGTTTTGCATTACAATCTTTGTAGTGAGATAGATAGAATCCTTCTAAAGGGGACTATCTTTGTCTTGTGTATTTGTTTGGTGAGCACACGTTTTGTGGACTCATCTTCTTGACTATTCAGTTAATAAAAGATTTCACCAAGGGGTGGTTGGCTGGGTACTTTGATTGTGTTGTGGTTGATTCTGAGATAAGATCTGTTATTTTAACATTGGGTCCCACAAAATACCCCACTAAAAATACCCACTCAATCACAATACGCAAAATAAAAAAAATAAAAAAAAAACACAAAAAAAAACCATTGGCTTGAGCCATTTCACTAACTCAATTCATTTGGCTCAACTTTGGCATGTTGGCCGGTATGGTGGCTCACGAATTGCACGAAGAAAATCGACTAATGGCATGTTAAATGTCTACGATAGCTTGTGCTCTAAAACTAGTGGTGGAATCAGGAAATTAGATTGCGGGGGATTTTTTATTTTTTTATTTATTTATTTTTATTTTTTTTTAAAATTTTTTTTGTCAATAGCAACAAAATGATGCAAAAAACTATGATCGGAATGATAAATTGAGTATCGTTACTTAGAGATGACGGATTTATAAGATTTTAGAGTGTTGAATTTGGGTTTTAGTGGGTGGGTTAGGGGCAATTTGAGTTTTCAGTAGGAGGCATTTTTTTTTTAAAAAAAAAAGCTCAAAATTAAAAGAAAAAAATATACTAAAATCTCATCTTGTTTGTCGAGCCATGTGGGGCGCCGCCACCCCATACACAAAGCATGAGTCCGCCCCTGCTTACGACTCAAGATAGGATAAGTGTTTGGCAACAGTTGCTGATTTGAAATTCTCTTTATGCAAGACTTGTGCTGATTCACATAGTCATTTATTTTTTGAGTGCAAATATGCAAAGGAAGTATGGAGGACTATTGGTGGGAAGATGCGGCTAACATATTGTGTCGGAGGATTTAATGAGGGAAATGTCGAATTTTACTAATAATGCTGGAAAGGTGGTACATAGACTAGTCCTTGCTGAAACAGTCTATTACATATGGTAAAAGAGAAATTATAGATTGTTCAGACAGGAAAGAAGGATAGAAGTGAGTTAAATAATATAGTAATGGAGAATGTGAAAAGTAAGCTAATGAGTTTAAGGGTTAAAAGATATAAAGTTTTACTTGTTGTTTCTCGATAAATGGGGCTTACAATGGGTGAATATGCAATCTATATATATATATATATATATATATAATAAAGAAAGTTTATTTGAATTTTGACACCTCATTAATGCCATCTTGGCACTAAAAGCCACCTCACAAAAGCCACGTCATATGTACAATTGATTGCTCGAGCAGTCTTTGACTTTCAACCTTATTCAGTTTAATTTTTTTGAGTAAACCCTCACTGAATATCAAACAAAAATCAAGCAAGGTTACCATCTATTTCAACCTATCCTAATCCCAATAACCACGTAACATCCGATCCTCATTTTTTCATCTCAAATTTCAACCTTTCTTAATCTCAAATCTGTACAAGGTGTCATTCACTTCTGTTCAAGGTATAATTCAATCTTTATTTTTTGTTATAAGTTGTTATACCTCGGTTTGATGGTCTTGGTTTAAATTGGTTATGGTTTATGGTTTATGTTAATTTAAATCGGTTATGGTTTTATGTTAATATCACAGTCAATTTAAATGTTGGGATATTGTAAATATAAATCGGTTATGGTTTTTGGCTTATGCTTTACAAATGTTTTATTCTACTGATTTATAAATCGTTTATGGTTTCTTGTTTTTTTTGGTTTATGGTTTATGATTTATGATTTACAAAAATTTTCTTCAACCAATTTTGAAACCAACTTATTGCTTTTTCATGAATTCCTAGATCTTTTCTATACACTGATGCGTCTTTTTCAAAAAAAAAAAGATGTAAAAGTTCGAAATGAAGAAACAATGAGTTTTTTTACTCAATTACTCTTGTGAATGTCACTAATGGGAAATTGATGGACAATCAGTTGTTCGACGAAATTCTTGAATGGGTATGTTTTTTCGAATTATATTTCACTTTTGAGGTTGTTTTGATATGAAATTATGTTTGAATTGATGCTCTAATTCAATTACCCGAGTATGATGGCTGCTTAGTTTAGATGAACTAAGATAATAATTAGAGTGAAAGTCATGCTCGACTTATTACTTCATTGAGGCCCGTATCTTGGCAAGGCAACCAGACCCGGTATGTGGTTGCAGCCATCGGTGGCGCCTTTAGAATTGCAGATCCGAGCCTCATTTCTCACTATTTGATATCGAGTGTTTCTTTCATGGTTTTCCAACCTTTAAAATTTGGTGATGTTTTGGTATTATCCTCTTCATAATATTAGATAATGTTTCAAATGTCTTAATTTAAAATTGTTGTCATGCTTATTTATTGTTATCCGAGACATGTTCGATTCTTTAATGTCACACCCCAAATTACTGCTTTTGCGTGTGAATGGAATACACTTAGGAGGACGATCATAGCATCAAAGTTCTGATTATATCGAGCGACCTAAAGTGTCGTTTTGAAAATATCGTTTGATTCATTAAAATAATCGAGTTTACAAAGATTAGGTCCCAAAAGATTTTCAATATATCAAAACGAGTTTGTTACAATCAAACGATAGTTAAGTGCATAAAATATAGGTGAGACAGCGTCGACACCGCGACTCTATGATAAGTCCACATGCATGCCATGAAGTGAATGCCTTAGATACCGAGATAAAACATGCTAAAAGTGTCAACACAATGGTTGAGTGAGTTCATAGAGTTTCGTTAACAAGTAAAGCTTTTAAAGAGCGTTCATGCAACAAAGGCAAAGTTTTGGTCATTTAGAATAGTCCACAAAGCAAAGGCATTGTAAATCCACTCGGTTCAAGTTCCGCCCATACAAAACTTGCAACTTGTGTGTTCACAACCCACCGCCAAAATATGTATGTCTAATAGTCAAGTGCACATTATCATAATGGTTCACAAAGCAAAGGCATTGTGAATCCACTCGGTTCAAGTTCGCCCATACAAAACTTGCAACTGTGTGTTCACAACCCATTGCACAAAATATAGTGTGTCTAGTAGTCGAGTATAAGTGGTCATAATAGTTCACAATATAGTACCACGTATATAATAATGTATGCCGTGCAAAACCCTAGGATAAATAATATCGTCCCGTAACATAGTGGACGAGAGGTTGGCCGACCTCTAATAGCGCTATCCATACTACCTACTAATAGGAGACTAACAATGCGAATGTACGAACAGTACATCATACAACTATTATATACAATTAAGAACACTCCGAACATGGGAGAATTTGCCTTTGCTTGAGCAGGGGAGACTTAGATTGAAAATGTGAGACTGCTCCGGACCGGGAGGCTTTAAATTGGGAGACATAGTGAGGCGCTCCCGGACCGGGAGGCTTTATAGTGATGCTCCGAACAAAGGAGACTTTATAGTGATGCTCCGAACATGGGAGAATTTAGGTCAAGGTAATAACACGTACGGTGCAATAAGTTCAAACAAGTCATAAGTTTGTATTTAAGTTCAAGAGTTCCGTTCAAAAGTTCGTAATTAAGTTCAAAGATTTAAGTAGAGTTCAAAAGTTTAGAACAGTCAAAGAGTTCGAATAATATCAAAAGGTTCAAGATAGTCGAAGCGTTCAAAATCACGTCAAACAAGTTTAAAATATATCAAAAGGGTCCTTGTACAAGTTAAAAGAGATCAACTATATGTCAAAAAGTTCATATCAAGTCCAAAGTGTTCACTTATATGTTAAAGGGTTCAAATCAATTTAAAAGAGCTCAAATATACATGTCGAAGGGTTCAAAATCAAGGAAAGTGTTTCAACTAATAGCGTTCAAAAGATAGTGATCAATTTAGTTCGGGCATAATCTACTTACGCGCATAGAGTGAAACAAAAGATATTTAATTTTATATAAATGTAAAGTAAAGTAAAGTAAGTAGTTGAGCATGTATCTCCCAGAAGAGTTTATAAAACAATTAAACGAGTAAAAGTGGGCTACGAACTCACTGTTGCAATAGTTATGATGACAAAGTGGATGCATGAAATGAGGTGCGATCTCTATCCGCAACCTAATATGAATGATGTGCTCTAATATAAGTCATGAAACAATGTCGCGCATGCAAACTCATATGATATCCATACCACTTGTACACTTTTGAAAATAATGTTTATCGTCGAAATATATGTTTATGACATCTCGTCAAGTTATAAAATACTTTACAAGTATTTACGTTGAATCAATATCCTACGATAGTCGTTTAATGATTTATTATGAAATTATAACTTTTAGGTCAGAAACAATATAATTTGACAAGTCATGAGAGTGACTAAATGGCCTTGAAAAGCTAGTCGTAAATGGTGCACATCGAGTGTTAGAAAACAAACTCAACTGTTTTGGAAAGCTTGTAGCATTATCTCAAAGTTTTAGCATTTAAGTTTTAAGTCATAGAGGTTCCGATCATAGAGAAAAATATAGCTAAAGTATGGTACTTGTGTCCAAAAATAGTTTAAGAGTGGTTTTCGGCAAAGTTTAGGTGACTATATTTAATTCATTACAACTCCGCTAGCCAAACGGTCAGACATTTTGGAAAATATGCTTGACGAACTTACTTTTACTAGAAGACATCACTTTATAAAAAGTTCTCCGTCATTGATAAAAACGACCCTCAACATGGTCCCTCGTTGCCGTAGTATGTGTTCAATAGAAAATAGATTAATTTTGCTAATAGAATAAAGTTACGACAACTTGGTTTATCGCGTGTAATTTACTCGTTACAAGTCCGTTTTCTACGTTTTATATGTCCTAAGCTTCGTATCAAAGTATACTAATATATTTTTGATAAGTCAAAATAATTTACAACGCATAAGCTTCATTTTTGACTCGTATAAATTTGACGATCATCTTGAAATTTCCGAATTTATAGTTTTCGTTGCTTAACTTGAAAATTCATAACTTCTTCGTTATAGCTCCGTTTAATCCGTTCAAGCGGCCACGTTTCGTTTTAAAGTGTATTTTCTAAATATCTAGGCCAAAAGTTTTACCTCTGTCGGATTTTCCAGATTTCTAAAATAAGGACAGACCCTTTTGCAAACTTGTCGAAATGAGTTTTTCTCGCCAAACATATTCTAACCCATTCAAAATAACTCCGAAGCTATTCTAATCCTACCATACACCTTCTTAGGGTGTCATGGGTTCCTAGACATCACCAAAAATAATATATAACAAGGAGTAATTATAGGATGACTTATATATACATAACTCTTAAAATCAATGAAAAAGTAGTATAAACCTCATGAGACTTGTATGTTTTCTCAAATATGATGAAATGAATATGAAAATGAATATGAAATATGATCATGAATATGAAAAGCTTACTAGTTTACTTGATGAGGTTATAAGAACAAATGATTCCTTAATTACTCCTAGGTTTTTATTTCAAAACCTAATTAGAAGTATTCTAGTGTTTGAAATTCACTTGTAGCTTGAAAAATCTTATGATTTCCTCTTGATTCTCTCTTGGCGATCCACATGAGTAAGATGAAAGGGTTTTGTGTTTAGTTCACCTTCAAGTGTGTGTGTTCTATGTGTTTAATTAAGTATACACAATATATCTTGTAAATATCTATCTAGTTAGATAATTTGGTTCACAAAATGTGTGTCATCATGTATGGTCGACATACATAGAAAATAAAAAGACTAAATGGTTTTATTAAAGTTAAGTACTTGTGTGTATAAGTAGAAGTGTAGTTAGTTAGGAATTATTAGTAACTTGTAGATATATTTAAGCATTTAGGGTAGCGTTAGCTAAAAATAAATTTTAACGGGTCAAACTAAAATATATTGAAGTCATAAAAATTATAAAAATACATTTCTTACAAAAATTGAGTGAAATAATAATTATCGGATTGAATTTACGAAAACCGTCGTAATTATATAAATATAACAATTTATTTACGAAATAAATTTAAAACACCGGGTAAACTCATAATATTATTTTTATGGTCTTAAAATGAGTATAAAAATTATATCAGGATAATTTTTGGAAGTATTGGATCAAATGTTCAAAATAATTAATTACGCGATAGTGTTTATTTAATAGTAAATAAACGTTTACTGAAAAATGCAAAACCATGCACGAACCGATATGAAATGATGAATATAGAGTTAGAGAAATGACCGGAAATTGAGAATTGTGACATTCTTCCCATGTCAGAGGAATCACGTCCTCGTGATTCGATTAATGATACTATGGTCCGAACCTCGACAAGGGTTCTAAAAGTTTATGCTCGTGTATGGTCTAAATGATCATGTCAATGCTCATGCATATGGGTTCCTCAACCAATTAAGTATGTTCTTGTGATATCGTGAGCATTTCCCGTCCTAAATACATGCTTTCTTATGATTGGGTTTGATGAGGCAAGATTTCCCATTCTCGAGCAAAACCCTCAAAAGATTTTTAGGTAACCGATTTTTACTTAATCTCACAACTCATCAAACAAGAACTGTCATGAGATTAGGCTAAATCGGTTTGAGCAACAACTTGTTTCTAGCTTGATCTTTGCAACTCATCAAACAAGAACGTCGCTCGGATCAAGCCGAAACAAGTGGTTTGAAGAAAATCTTTTGAAAATTTGGTTCGATTACGATTCTTACACATATGAGACTACTACTCCCTTCATTGCATGATTCTTCCCGAATTAGACATAGGTGATCGGCTATGTATAATTTAGAGTAACTATGCAATGCTTGGACTAATCGTCTCATATGATGTTTGGTGTTGAGTCATAATTGAGGTAATATTTTATTTTGATTCAAATTTTATAACTTTAACCTTTATTTCAATCAATACAAACTTGATGTATCAAAATCATTTACTTTTGGGAGAGTGTTTGACGGGTAAGAGATTGTGAAGGTCTTTTTATATGCGGGAATAATGATGTTACGGGAAAGATACGGAAAACATAAACAAATACATACAACTAACACATATACTAAGCGGGTAGGGAATTGCGAGGAGAGTTGGGTTAGCAATTCACTATATTTTTTATATAACTATATTTATCGCCGCCACTGTGCGCGGGTATCCAACTAATTGTTCTAAAAAGGCTAAAGTCGTGAAAGATGGGCTACCGTTTTTAGAAGATATTTTGATTCTATTTTAAGTTTTTCTGAGCAAGTTTATGGGAATGTCTATGTGGAAAAACCGAAAAATGCATATATAGACATTCATAGGTGGAGGATATTAAAAGATGATGCAAGTCTATGGCGGTCTCTTTTTATCTTAGATGTGTATGGTGAGAATTGCACCTGTGATAGTGATTGTGATACTATAGGGGCTGGAAATGTAGTCATTGTGGCATATAATGAGCATATGGACTCAAAGGCTCACTTCTGTAGATAATGAAGCCTTTATGGACAAACATTTGATTCATATCTGTTATGATGATGACTGTAGATTGGATTAAAGTGTCTTGTTTTAATTTAAAGGAAATGTAATTTTCTAGTACTTAGTCTGCTTATGGGTTGCATCTGCCATTTGAATGTTTTGGGGGTTGGATAGTTTAAAGGTTTAATGTATTTTGCTCTGGTATATGCCGTATGTGTTGATGTGTATGATGGTAGCTTGGGAGTTGTCCAAAGTACCATGACTTGTTATTGTAAAGTTTCATATGGTATTAATATATATGAACCTTTTCAGGTAAAGAAAGAAGAAAGAAAAAAAAAGGCAAATAAGTCATTTTTTCCCGTATACAGTGTGTCATGACACGTCAATGTATGATATCGAAACGATACTAGATTTGCTAGATTTGTAGGGTACGTCGGTACTTTTCGAAGTTCGATCATATATAATAACGAGATTGGTCATGCTATAGCAATACCCCATAGGGGTTGTTTGTACTTTTCCTTGGGGTGCCTCATTAGACTGTTGTGGCAGTGGCGGGGGAATGTTTTTCCTCGATTTCCGTGCCAAAATTTTGTTATAAGGTTTTTTTTACTACTAGTTTTTTGGTTTTTTTTTTTACAAGATTTGTGTTTTTACAAGTTTTTTATAACTTTTTGCAAAAATTTTCTTTTACAAGTTTTTTTTTTTCTTTTTTTTTTTTAGTTTTAGTTTTATAACTTTTAACCAGTTTTTTTGTTTTAAGTTTTATAACTTTTTTTGTTTTAATTTTGTGTTTATACAAGTTTATGTTTTATAACTTAAAAAAAACGTAGTCGAAAAATTTTGAGGCTCAGATTCGAAGGTTGCAAAGTGAGATTTTATCTCACTTTACCGTCCATTCGGTTTCGGTTATCATCATCGCCTCGGAAAATTTTAAGGCTCAAATTCGAAGGTTGCAAAGTGAGATAAAAATCTCACTTTACCGTCCATTCGGTTTCGGTTATCATCATCGCCTCACAAGTTCTAAATTTTATCTTAAACTGCACAAGTCACAAGATTCTCAAACTGCACAAGTCACGAGATGTAGGACCTTATATTTATCAACTCTATCACACTAACACTAATATGAAGCACGGAAATGGTGACTTGAATGATATATGGGGCGTATGTATTAAGAGAGAAAGATGAAACATGAAAGGTTTATTTCATAAGAAAAACACACACTACACATTCAGCCACACCTTAAAATGACTATGTGTGTGCCTTTTATACTTAGTTCATAAAAGCCTTGAGGGCTTTGGATGGGCTTTAATTGGTTTGTGGATTGGGCTTACATTATAACATGACTAAACATAACATAACTAATAACCGGTTAGCTTGGCCCAATCCACGAGCCCAATGACTATTCTATTACAATATCTAACACACGTTACAAAGTTCCTAAACGTGAATGACCATCACTTCTATTAAATAATGTTAAGGCTAACAATCTCCCCCTAAGGGGTGGTCATTCAAATGATGCTCCACTTGATTAGGTCTTTACTTTCCTCGAGCTTGAACTTTGTGTGTAGATATAGAATAGTCTTGATTCTTTGTTCCTTCATGCTTTGTGATCATATAATGGTGTTGTCTGCCTTTCGTCAGCTTCTTTTGAACAGGTGTCTCCACGTCTTTCTCCACCATGCTCACACTTCTATTTGGCTTTGAATTTCCAATGATGAAGTTCTCGAGACTTTAAACTTTGAAGATTCTTTGACTTTGAAAAAGAATCATCTTTAACTTTGTGTTGCTTTTGATTTTTATGAGAACTTTCATGTGTTGTTGGTATGAGCATGTGGAGAATCTGCACAATCTCTTCCTCCATGAGCATCCATCGTGAGACTTCCTGTGCGATCGCGAACACTAATTGATCATTGTAATCTTTTCTTAAAGAATTGATTACTACAATGTTCTCTTGATGAATGTCTTGATTCCATTCACCTTGGTCGGAGAATCAACCGTCTAATCCTATAAGGGACGTTGGCATTACATTGAATAAATTGAAGTAACGACCCTCATCTTGAGGATTCGATTCGTGAAAGGAATCTCCTTAGCGGGATTTCCAGCACTTACAGGTTGAACTTGAGTGTTTACACATAATGTGAAAACATCGTCTCTAATTCTAGCAAAGGTCGTTTCAAGCTGGAGGCCCTCGAAGGCTAACACGATATCTTAGAAGTACATCTACGATTCGGGTGAGTGTTGAGGTACAAAGCATCACCTCACTGATGTAGACCGTTTGAGACACACTAAGCGTAACCCATAAAGAATTACCAAAGTGACACTGTCGTCGGTCGCTTGTTGAACCTTAGACCTTGATAGATCTTTGGCGCCGTGGATCATTAGTAATGCTTATGTAATCACAAACACACTAATAGACAGTCTCTAATACTTGTATTCTAAAGCGGAAATCAAACACAAGTATCAACACAAATAACTAAGAATACTTTGATCCTCTAAGGATCTTTGAATAATACTAAAACTTGTTTTTTCAACTCGTACATCATTCATACTAATGTGTTCCTTTTATACACAAGGAACCCTAAACCGTTTCACAAGAAACGTATAATCCTAAAACTAAGAAAGATATACATTATCACTTCCTAATAAAGCTCATGCATATCCTAACTAACAATAGAATACGCGGAATATCTATATCCGCAGAAACAAACTCTGTGGTTTTCTACTTCCGCATGAATCTCTTCTTCATGAAATTCTTGCACTTGATGATTCTTCGTAATTCTTACTTAGTAAATTCCCAACAATCCTCCCTAATCTTGAATTTGACATGGTTAAGTTCAAGATTCTTGATAGATCTTTAACACTGAACAAGAGGATTGTAATCGAACATCGGCAGGAAAGAACCAAAACAATCACATCTCTACGATGGTAAAACTTTGAAACTCGGATCTTTGCGACAACAAATGACAAAATGTACATCAAAACATATTAGTTTGGACTATTCTCATCACATCCGTGTGTTAACTCCTCGTGAGAGGTGAATCATTGAAAATAATGGATTTAATGTCTCTTTACCAATAGCCATTACTCTTTGGAGTAGCCAAATGTTTAAGTTCGAAAACTATAATTACATCGATAACCATCGATTTATTAGCAAATCGAGAACTATAAATGGATTGAGATGTCTTTATCTCATGGCCGTTTGCTCGGGACTAGTCAATTCTTAGGGGAAAGAATCACCTTTGGTGAATTGAGAACCCAATATGGTATTCCACTGCCTTTACCACAAGCCATATACTTGTGGGCTAGCCAATTCTTGGATTCCAAAAAGGAATAAGCCATGGTGAATTGATGACCATACAACCCTCATCAATTAAGCATGGGTGAGTTGCATACCCTATGATTTTGAGCAAACCATTACAACTATCAACAAATTTGATGTGTCTTTACCAAAGTGTACCCTTTGGACTAGCCAACTCTTTGATGTACACAAGGCACACTGGTGAGTTGATAACCATCAATGTAGTAATGTACAACAAACCGGCAAGAAAAGTGAGACAAACAAAGAATATACATAGGTTTTTTTTTTTTTTTTTTTTTTTTAACTAAGAATGAAACAAAGAAAGAAGAAATAATACAAGATACCGAATCAAGAAGATGCTTGGTGTTGCGGTTTAGTCTTAATCAATCCAATCAATTGTTCAGCATGGAGCATATCATTCCCAACTGGATCAGGAGGAATTTCCAACTTCTTTCTAAGCATTTGTTGCATCAATTTCACAGACAAATGATAAAGCTTATAAGAGAACATACACACAGCCAAACCACACTTTGTCTGCACAATAGGAATAGGATAAAATCTCCAAGTCTTAACCTTCCATTTATGTGAATCTTTCCAAATTGTATACCCTTTACCATTTGGAGATTGAGAGTCAAAAAGGACTTGAAGATCTCCCAATAAGTACAACCCAAAACCTTGTGGAGTATGAGTATCATAATATTGTGTGACAAGGCCAGGGAGAGTAATCAAATCTTGCCTATCCACCATATGACGTATGTCTTTGAAGAAGGTAAACTGCATAGAAGAGTTATCCAACCTAAAGATGGTGTTAAGCTGTTCATCAGTCAATATCCATGCAGTCAACACACCATGAGACCCCTCAAGAAAAGTATCAGAAGATCCCTCTTTAATGAATGTGGACTCAGCAGCCTTTAGATCCAAATGCTTAGAAGAACCACCCTTGTGAGATTTATGACATCTAGAGCCCTTTGTCCCAACTAACCTCAAAGATCTCCTAATAGCAATGTGTCTCCTTTTGGACATCCTTTTCCCCCTTATCCCAGGTATATAAATGCCCATAGAACTAGAAGAGGGTACCTTCTCTGATGTATCAGAGGCATATTCAGTGGAAACAGATGGTATTGGAATAGGTCCATCCATCGCATATACCTTATCAAGCTCTTCTCTTCCCTGTTTAGCTCTAGCAGCTTCCAGTTCAGCTTTCCTAACCATTTCTGCTCCTTCTTGTTCAGCAAATACAGAAGAAGGATTAGTATCATGCTCAAAAGTGCTAGCAGCTCCCTGTGGATCCATAGATGTATCAGCAGTACTGGGAGAAGCTTTAGAAGAAACAACAATAGGTTCAGCAGATTGTACTGTCTCCTTAGAATGTACAGCTTCAGTAGATGCCTCAGCAGAAACAGCATGAGAGGTTAGCTTTGTACTAGCAACATCAAAAGAATCAACAATCTCAACAGTCTTTGGTCTTTTAGCTTTGGGAGCATCCATACCATCAGCAATCCTTTTCAATTTAGAAGATGGTGTAATCTGCTTCATAATCCTATGATACATACTAGTCAAATCAGAATAAGATAAAGCCCATACTTGCTTCTTTTTCAAACCAGTCTGATAGATAGTAGTACTTTGGTTATACACCACATTCCTCATATACATTTTCTTCTGAGCTGCAGTTGGTGGCCTCTCCCTCTTAGCTTTAGCTTTTTGTGCAGCAATGACTTTTCTCTTTGCAGCTGCAGCTAGCTTCTTTTGTTTTCCAAGAGCCATCATTTGAGCAGCAAAGTTCTCACTATTAAAATCAGCTCCTAAAATAATTTGGGCAAGTGAAGAATTTGATGCAGCTTGAATAGTGTAAGAATCCCATTGCTCATCAGTAAACTGAGTGGATTGTTCATCCAATTCTCTTTGTCTTTCAGGAGGCAAATTGGAATTAAACTGATCTGACAGCGTTTGAGCCAATGCTTGACTCTTCTTCAAATCTGCATACTCTGCTAGCATTCTTGCTTGCTCTAACCTTTCCTGTTCACTCACAAGATCTGAACCAAGCTCTTCATCAACCATAACACCTTTCCCTTTATCAGCAGGCTCATAAGCAGAATCAACATGAGGAGCATCAACAATGGGAATTGTATTAATGTTTTCAGAAGAAACACCCATGGAAGCATCAGGAGTAATATGTGGAGGAGTGTCTTCAACAAGAGTAGAAGAGACATCAGCATTAGGATCCAGGTTAAAACTTCTTCCAGCAATAAATACTTCATGATGATCTGCTGAAAGTGGAGGACATGGTTGTACTTGCACAGATGAACCTTGGCCATGTTCAAAAGCAACATTCTTCATTTGAGCATCAGAATAACATGATCATCGGCCGGTTGCAACATTGGCCACATGGCACCTTTGAAGATTAGGTGGAATGCTTGCTCAAATCATCGTCTTTCCTTCTTCTAGTAAATGAATAGGGTCCTTTGCTTTGAAGATTCGGCGAGAATTGGAGAAGAAGCATGAGTCTGTTGAGCCACATCGACCAAGATTTCAAGTGAATCCAAATGAAGATCCTCTTGCTCTTCGTCGGGTAACCACAAACTTCTTTGCTTGCTTTTCCCAAGTTGTTCCTCTAAATCTCAGACCTTTCTCTTCAACCCCACAATCTCACCACCATGACGATTTAGTATCGCAAGCTCCTTTCTCGAGATCGGCCTCCTTGGCATACATTGGTAGAGCATATCTGATGTAAGTGTAATAGGGTCTCGGCTCACCGGCCAGTTGCTCGAAGGTAATGGGAGCTTCATTGGATCTTTCAGAGAAATATGGACATGCTTAAAAAGAGGAGAGCTTTCAACAACTGGCTCTCTCACTGGACTAAGTGTGGGCAGTCTATTAAACTCAGGCTCAAACTCATCAGGAGCAACATGAGTGGGTGAAGGACTAAGACTGGGTAAAGGTGTAGGTGGAGGTTGGTCAGGAGAAACATGTGATGCTTCAGCAGTAATGGAAGGGCCCTCATCCATGGTGTAGGATATTGGTTTCACACACATCATAACACAATCATACATAGGCGTATGGGAGATGAGTTTTAGAGAGAAAGTTAGAGGTTTAGGGAACTTTAGTGAGAAAAGAAAAATCTTATTATGAGCTCCAACTCTCTACCTTGGAAGGTAGAGTATTTATAGTCTTACAATAAACGCCACACAACGGGATGTGGATCGAGCATCTGGGTGGGTAAAGACCGTCCATCCTCCACGGTGTTACTTAACTAAATACTACTTAGCTTAAAATAACTACGACTACGAGCTTTCTAGCGATTACATATACTTGAGGTGATCGACTCTTCAATACACGGAATTTCTAATTCATAACAATCTCCCCAGGAGGCACCTCAATCATGTACTAAAATTACATTGAATACAAGCAGATATTACACTAAAATTGTTCTTGCATTCTTGATGTAGTACTTTGCTCAAGCTCGTAGTCATTGATTCTTCTCATTGCATGTTTGGTTAATCCAAGTGGAGGTCTTCTA
>CM040240.1:166517755-166569710 GCA_022545495.1 Chrysanthemum lavandulifolium | reverse complement strand
ATATTAATGATATTTACAAGTAACATCAAGTTTTGTTGGTGATAAAGGTATTAAAAAAAATTGATGTTATTTAGAAATCTGATAAAGTTCGTTTGTAATATAAGTCTTTAACCTTAATCTTATTTACAAAATAAGATTCAACCTCACAGGTGTTACTTCGCGTCTCCATTACTTTAATCGTCTCCACAATTATACTACCTGATATTTCGCTCTTACTATTGCTACCAGGTATCTACTTGGGTTGCAACATTCGGGCAAAAGGAACATTATAACCACATTGGTTAGAGTGTTACATCCCATTAACTCACAAACATAATATCACTATATATGTTCTTGATTAAACCTCATCGTATACATGCATTGTTTCACAAGTTATAGTGAACCAAATAAGTCAATATGATGTGAAAGCTTCATTATTGATGCGATGTATCTACACTGTAAAGATGTCAATTACTGTATTTCTTTCTATTTACTATTTGAAAAATGATATTGTTTCTTATATCTTTACTAAATGAAAAGTTTATTTGGCTCTTATATAATTTTAGAGCATTATTGGTTAAGTTAGTCATTAGTTGATGTTGTTAGGCGGTCCCAATCGTGACCGGAGATGGCCGGGTCACCAGGGTGACATCGCCTTTCTCTCCGACGATCGGGGCGGCTACTCAGTTCTTGAAGTCGATGACCAAATAAAAAAAAGAAAACAAGAAAGAAAGAAACAAAAGTAGGTCGAAATCTCACCCGATATTCGGTTTTATGGCTTGACGACCGATGTTATGACCGGGTGCCACAACAGAGTTGACCGATGTCAACATCGATCGAGGCTTGTAAATTGTGGTGACCAACCGATTTAGAATTCTCGATTGGGACCAGCCTTAGTTATTTATGTTTTTTTATCATAAACTTTGACATAAAATTTAGCACTACCAAAAAGTCCACAATTATTAACATTGTTATCATCATTATTATTAACAATGACAATTTATTTATAAATGAATAGATGTTTGTATAGGATTTCTTGACTAATGCATTCCGTTCTTATTAGTTATTACTCTGACTTGACCATTTTGATATGGAGGGTGATATTTCTTATCATGTTATGTTATTGTATGTGATATAATCACGGTACAAACATTGCTGCTCTTGGTACACAAGTTTAGTCAAAGTAGTATTACGGAGCATATTAAAAGGTTTTGGCCTTTTAGGTCATGATTTTGGAATTTGCGTACAAAACAACGAGTCACTATTTAATAAAAGAAATCAAATACCTTTCCAAATACGGTGGCACACATCTTAAATTTTAGTTATGTCCTTACACTATTTTTATCTGCAAATTCAAGTCAGAGTCTTTATTTTATGCATTGAGTGTCCATAATGGTCGATTTTAATGAATTGGTCATTAACTTAACATCCGTACAAGTTTAGGCGTTAAGTGATGGATGTTACATTAAAGTGCACATGATAGAAGTACGAGGTAATTTCTAGAATAAATTATTAAAAAGCGCGTTACGAAATAAACCATCAAACTAGCGTTACAAAACCTACTATACGTGCAAATATTTTTGCACGTCATGATGACATGCGCTCTCATCTTAAGATTATCACGGATGTAATTTAATCAGTTGGATTGAATTATAATTAGGCATGTGACGTTATGTGCAAATATGTTTGATCGCCAAACTAATTTGCATTCTTAGATTATTTAAAAGTTATGGCTAATAATGTGTCACGTCATACGTGCGTGCAAAATGAGTTTGCTCTCCATTTAATTTGCATGCTTAGATTATTTAAAAGCGGCGGTTAATCATGTGTCACGTCATCATGCGTGCAAAACACTCGCTATCCATGTTATTTGCACGTCTAGTAAGTGTCACGTCATCTGTACGTGCAAAACAATTTTTCTCTATGTTATTTGCACGCCTAATTAAGTTTTTATCCAAAAATCCAACTTTAGATCTAAAAGAAGAAGAGAACAAGAGTGAGTGTAAATGAGTATTGAAAGTTATTGATGAGTTAAAGAGGTAGATGAAAGCATTCTTTAATTTCATTTAAACCATTCAACATTCGGACTATTCAACATTCGGTAGAATATATACATAGAATAAATACAAGTAATACTATGTTATTATTTTTTTTAGTTGTACGTGCAAATTGAAGTGGGAGAGCAAACCAAATGCACATTTAGTGCTTTTATCTTATTTTTTTCTTAATATTCAGTTAATCAATAAAAATAAAACACATAGCACATGGCATGCAAAAAAAGATGGAGTGCAAAATCATTTGCACACTAAATAGAGAATGGTAATGGCTGAAAATTGTGTCCTTTTTAGTTAATTGGGTTTGTAAAAATGAGTAACACCTTCTGAATAATAATTAGGGATACATGTTCTCTTATAACTTATCAGAGAGTATCTCACTTCTGATAACTATCAGGTTCATATGATAGTTATGAAGTGATATTCTTTCTGATCTTTATCAGAGACTTTTATGCTTACTAACCTTTAGAGGGTGTATTAGGCTATTTTATGTTTAAATAGTTGTAAAAGAAAATTGGGTCTGATTCAGACCCAACAATCTCCCACTATTTAAATATACAAATAATCTAATTTTTATCAGTAGTAAGTGAGCATAATGGCTTCTTATTACTTACTGCGTTACAAAAAGGAATAAAATAATAATAAGTTATAGTCTGATTCCTTATTGTCGCTGAACATAAAATGATGGACTCACAGATCTTGAACTATCAGTGTCAATGGTCTGAGTCACTATTGGTTCAACTATTTAGTAATAGGCTATTTTAAGTAAATCATAGACTGCTTGGTTAGGTTTTCTTAGCCAACAGATCCTCTTTGTTAGAATATGAGAATAGCCTAAATTAAACTAGTTTGTAAGTGAGCATAACGGCTTCTACTTACAAACTCATATACAACAAAGTATTAAAGAAATCAATAAGGCTTGGTACTTTGTTGCTCTTGTCTTCAGTGAAGTTCCATATGGATCAAGGGATACTCCATCCATCGAGTATTCCGTGATGCGCCATTTTGAGCATATTCTGAAGTCAATACCATCCTTCTCTTGATGTTCCCTCTGAATCATCTCTACTGCCTCATCATCTAAAATGCATGAAGCTCCTTTACTCAATCTTGGTTATCTTTGAAGGCAACCAATTTTCATACCTTTTAAGAGCACTTTTCATAGCTTTTGAATATTATACTCATACATTCACGAGACCTCCGAAGCGAAATTTTAGGATATGTACTTTTCCAAAGTTTATATCCTTATTTACGAACAAAGGACTTACAAGAACGTAAAGTCTATAAGAGTCCGTAGCGGGAGTCAAAGTGGAGGCTAATGGTGCTTTTACTCTTACAAGATCATTGTGGGAAGACAAGATCTTGCAAAATTCGAGCATGATGATTTACTGGAAGGGTAAGAATAGTACGAATAGTCTCAATATTAAGAAAATATTTTTTAACATCTAACTAATGAACATGGCAATCACGAGATAAAGCAAGACTAAGAATAGTACGAATAGTAGCCGGTTTAACAACCAAATTAAATGTCTCATCACATTCAATACCAAGATGCTGACTACTGCATTAGCAACTAAACGAGCCTTATAGCGGCTTAATGTCTCGTAGGCAAGATACTTATGGCGAAATAACCACATAGATCGAACCACATTGACATTAGGTGGTCACAATTCAAGAACCCATGTATGGTTTTTAATTAATGCATTATATTTACATGTCATAGCATTCCGCCAATGCGGATCTTTAAGTCCAAGAAAAGGGGATTTAGGAGCAGAGAGATAGAATTATACATCATGGTGTAGTTTCGTGATATTAGGTTTTAGGGTTTAAGAGGAGCGATAAAAATACGATATTGAAAAAGTTAGGGTGTGGAAAAACTAAATGAGAATTTTAGGACAAGGAGAGATTTTGGGGATCAATTTGGCTTTGATACTATAATTAATAATAAAATCCCTTGATCTCGCATCAAACATATAGATACATAAGACTATTCTAAAGTATGGGCTAAACCCATAATAAGCTAACATCGAGCCTAAAAATACATAACATCTAACAATAAACTCTATTGTGCTAACTCTATTACCAACCACATTCCTCTTAAACTTGATGTGGACAAAGCTAATTATGCTGCCTGGTATTACTTCTTCAAGAATCACTGTGAAAGTTTTGATGTCCTAAAGCACATCACTAGTAAATCTAAAACACATAATTGGTGAATCTACCAAGGGTCTTATGTCTGCTTTGTTTGTTGAGTTTCGAGACAGTTTGAGCATTTGTTCCCAGCCCGCTCGAACTGAAAGGGGCTGTTATCGAACTTATTAGTATTAGACTTCGATTCATATTTGTATTTGTATTAGATTAGCGTTAGTATAGTTTGAACTCAAGCCCAAATGTTATGGTATATATATTGAAGTATGTAATCTCACATTATGAATGAATCAATCAAGTCTAACAATAAGAGGGTGATGCATATATGCTACACCTTATATAAATTTTAATGTTATATTCTTTCTTATTTGAAAATAGCGTCTACAAACATAAAAATGACAAACGGGTGCAAAATAATGCATTTTTTGATTGACAGAAAAAAAATTACTCTAGCGTTCTTATTAAATTAGATATTGGTAGTTAATGCAAATTTTAATTAGAAAGACGAAAGAGAAACATTAGGCTTAACAAATATCCTTTATACAAAAGTTAGCACTACGAATAAAAATGTAAGGTTTTAAGGTTTCTTTTAGGAACTTAGTGCTAAGAGTATGGATATTTAAGAATATGTCTAAAACTTTATGAAGATGTTCAAGAATTTTTATGTTATAGTAAAACCGTTTCATACCTATATGATATGAAGAGGTCTAAAATTTTAGAAAAGTTCATAATATGAAAAGTTTTATGAATTAATGGTATTATAAAAGTTGACTATTTTATAAATCTTTTAATAGCTTCGCCATAGTGGATGCTTTAAAAAAAATCGATCACAATACCGTGACACCGCGGGCCACCATCGCTAAATTCTGTTGTTGAATTCTAAATGGCTTCCAAGTTATTTATGTCATAATATCACATTGTTAAAAGTATTTTATGGATAATATAAAATGAACTTGGTTTATAAAGCTATCTAAGGATAGATTTTCTAACAATAATAAATCTATAAGTTTCTTGAATAGGTCCAAAGTTTAATAATTCAGGATGTGATATCTAAAATTTCTTTTTAAGTCTAACAAGCAAAAACTATTATCTTATTACAATAATTTAGTGTTGGACATATAAATTATATATATTTATTTTGTTAACTCCTATTCAAGAAAAATAATGATGATGTAACGATTTTTTATTATTGCAAAGTTTTGTTATCTAGTGCCATAAGAGTGCTAGGTGAGGTGAAAACATTTAACACGTTATTGGTATGTCACATCAGCGCCACATCATACCCCTCCCAATAACACACCAATAACTAAAACACCCTCCTTCATAACACACCAATAATACGTTATTAGGTCCACTTTTTTCATTTTATTTAATTTAAAACAAACACATTTGTCGTAAAATGAATTTAAATCTTTGTATATAACGAATGGCGTCGACCATTGAAATGGCGGAAGTGTCGAATAACACACGAATAAGCGCGTTAGGCGGTATGGTATAACGTGTTATTGGTTTCAGATGGTATCGATAGCGTCCAATGGCGTGGCTCACCTAAGACTCTAACTGTGGCGTGTGGTTTTGCGCATTTCTTTAACTACGTATTAAAATGACAAGTTAACTTTATATATATATCCAAATCACATCATTTCATTTGACAGAGTTGATTTTTAATATAATTTTTAACTAAAATACACTGTTTGTCTCTAAACTGTACTCAAAGCGTCACGATTAGGACAAACCCGCTTTTTCATCGCTATGGTCCAAAATACTACTTTATATCTTAAATTAGTCATTTAATAAGTCGATGTCGATTTTGTTTTGTAGTTGAAGTTATTTTAGTCATACACATTTATCTTTTATAACACATTATATTTTAATTCTTCATCTTTCATCCTCGCCATCATCTCCCAACATCATCATCATCCCAAATCATCATCTCCCAACATCATCCCTATTATCATTTCTCCAAATCATCATCTCCCTAAGTCGCCAACAAATACCAGCTAGAGAAATGGCCGCGATTTGGTAAGAACTATATATTATATTTTTAATCTTTGTTACTTATTTGCTTGTCATCCTCATACATGATACTGATTATGTGATATTGTTTTTGATCCAGATGATAGAAAAGGGTTTTTTTTTTTTTTACTTCTTGATACTATTTGATGAAGACTTATAAAGATAGGGGCAAGTGGATAATTAAACGTAACATTATAGCAGCTAGGAACTTATAAACTAGCGTTCCATATGACAATGTTTTACAAACAACAGTGATTACCACTTTATGTTTTTACTTGTTAGGATGAACTGCTGCTTCAATAACGACCTCAATCTCTTCCGTGGCTCTTTCAAGAAACCCTGGTCCTTTGACTTTTTCTATCGGGGTGTCTTCCTTAATGTCATTGCTTGTTCCATGCGTTTCCTTGTCGTTTATGGATCATAAGGTACCCCCTCCAGTTTTACATCTCTGTTTTAAGGATTTATACACTCGTGTCTCAAATACGCAGCTTAATAAAAATGATTGAATATCAGATAAAAAAAAATCTAAAATACCCATGACCAATCACGAGATTTAGGAATTTTGTAGATCAAAATATGTGAAATACAGTGATTAGCTTAGTATAATAAGTAGAATGTTGCAAATTAGTTTTCCCCTTGAATATCTGTCCTAAGTAAATAGGTCGAAGTCTGAACATTCCCAAAGTCATAGCAGGTCTCTTTTGGTGATATTTGCTCTATGCTGGACTATATTGCATTAATAAATTTTTTACCTTCAGTAAACAATCCTTACATATTACTAGTAATATCATCACTTCGTTACTCATGAAGTCATGATTCAAGATTATAGCTACATAAGGATTTTAGCATATTTGTTAGACAAAATCATTTGGAAATCG
This sequence comes from Chrysanthemum lavandulifolium, assembly GCA_022545495.1. Lineage (NCBI taxonomy): Eukaryota > Viridiplantae > Streptophyta > Magnoliopsida > Asterales > Asteraceae > Chrysanthemum > Chrysanthemum lavandulifolium. The sequence goes on along the minus strand of CM040240.1, from coordinate 166,562,638 downwards.
AGTGTCGTTGGGACCGTACTTTGCCAAACTGTGTTTGTCAACGACCATTTCTAGATAAGAACTGTCGAGTATTATGATTGTTAACAACTTGTGATTTTATAGTGATAATCCTCTGTTTTGTAATCAGGATGAAGTCATTCCCCATTTGGAACCCGGTCGGCTTCCATCGATAGTTGACCCGGATGCTGTCCAGCCACCCGACAAGGGCAAACGACCACCTAACCGTCCAGTTCGAATCAGTGCTTGGAAGCTTGCAAAACTGGATTCAAACGAAGCCGTGAAAGCAGGTGCAAAAGCTTGAGCCTCCTCTTCTGTTCTTCGTCCGTTGGATCTAAACAGAATCAATACGATCCTGATCATTTATCCAGCAGCAACGTTAGCATGAAAAGCAGCCCAAACAGTATCCATCAGCAACGGTTTCACGGCTCCAAAAGCTCATATCCACCTAGTCGAGCTAGCCGGGATGATACCGAAACATGTGCTCATAGTGTTGCTAGTAACTTAAGCAGCCCACCACCTGCCTCGGATCATTTTAACCCAATGTAGCAATCATCCGGGAACCAGTCTCCTTGGTCTCACTCTAACGAACCTGTACCTGTGGCGGTACCCGTGCCCGCACCAGCCCCACCACCTATCGTATTCCACAGCTTCCTAGGAGAAATGTGGTTACTAAAGGGACAAGATCGTCATCCGTGTATTGGGATCAAGAAGCAGGACGGTTTGTGTCTGCTGCAACTGCAAAGACAGTAGGTGGTGGTGGCACTACCACGCAGGGTTCAGGCACTGAACTAACATACACGGGTCAATCAATTTTCTTCGGTGGGCCTTTAGTGGGTCCTAGCAGCAGCAGTGGTCCGCAAAGAGAACCCACCACGAATGCAGCCATAACCACGAACACGTCGAGTTATTATCAGCAGGGTAGATCACAACGGGGTGGGCAGCTTCCGGTGTTTGTTCTAAGTGATTCTTCCCAACAAAGAATTACATAGAGACATTTAACTTTGTAAACCCCCATCAGATATTTAGTTTTGTTTGACTTTTACTTCTCAATTTCAAAATTTGACTTGTTCCCAAATTTGGTGTTGTTTGTGCAGTCGCCTTTAACAATCATTACAGTTTCAAATGCACATTCAAACACCCTTAAAAAATGAGCTAATTTTAGTGAGCTGCAAAACAATGTTACTTTAGTTAAAAACATAATAGAAAACTGTTGTCTGATGTTTTATGTTGAATTATGTCTCTTTAAGTATCCTGTGGTCATGGTTAATAATCACATAACTAAATCTCCTATTCACGCTCTTGTTGATTTGGAGAGATGATGATTTGGGGATGATGATGATGTTGGGGAGATGATAATGAGGATGAAAAATGAAAGGCTAAAATATAAATGTGTTATAAAAGTATAATTATGTATGGACTAAAATACCCTCAACTACAAAACAAAAATCAAACATTAACTTTGTCAAATGACTAATTTGGCATATAAAGCCAACTGTTTTGGACCTGTGGCGATGAAAAGGCCTGCGTTTGTCTCATTGTGATCTTTGATCTGAGTTTAGGGACCAACGGTGTATTTTTAATCTAATTCTTATGATATAAGAACTACATTATATCCATGTATAAATAACTATCAAATTATGTATAGATATACTTAAATATACTTCGATTATGACAATTTATAAATGCAATGGAATCACAAGGTGTCAAGTTCTATTGCTTGATGTTTATCCTTTATCAGAGAATTAATAAAGGGTCCAGCCTATTGTATTGTGAGACCACAAAACACAAATGGGCTCACTGACCACAAATCATAAATATGCAAACTTAAAAAGAAAAAGAAAAATAAATGCAAAATTGACAATCTTTTGATAACAAAATAAACCCATATTTTGTCAACTCTCTTAATTTTCTCTACAAATGAAAAGAATTTAACATTTCTGCACAAGAACCGCTTTGTGAATGAAGATTGTTCTCTTCTCTGTATCTGTAACGAGATTGTACAATGATGGCATTGAACGAACCTCTGGTGAAATCCAATGAATATATGTAGAATAATGTTGTTAGAGTATCCAGCATCTGCATCCTGACTTATCTTGAGGTCCCTCGAACCATCTATCCCATAATGGATTCGCTGGCCCGTTTGTGCTGCCATAAAACAAACCAGATTCAGAACCAAAACCACTAGCAAGAAAACGACAAACAAACATGTTATTTGTTCACTGAAATTGCAACGAGATTTCCTATATTCACCACAATGTTTCATTTTGGTAAAATATCAATCTATATATACTTATCTGCCCCACTGATAGTACTGAACTTGGTCGACATGATGTTTTTACCCTTTTACTTTGAACATACTTACAGCATTTGACCAACAATCACATGCTTCTAACAAATAAAATATATTATGAAAAATATTTTGTGAACCACAGCAAATTTACCTATTTATCATTTTATTCATGGTATTGATTTTGGTCAACCAAAATACCCCATTTTTTTTTTCAAAAATTCAAAAATCCCCATAAAATCCGCAAGTTTTGCTACAGTTTGCGGATTTTTTAAAAATTCGCAAGGTTTTTTTAAAAAACCTTGTGATTTTTTTATGTTTTAAAAAACCTTGTAATGTTTCGATTTTTTAAAAAACCTTGCGATTTTTTGATTTTGTGATTTTGCGATTTTTTAGTAAAAATCGCAAATTTTCGGATAATCTTGCTAGATTTTTCAATATTTTCAAAGATACGCAAAAAATCGCAAAACTTGAGGATTTTATGGGGATTTCGGAATTTTGAGAAAAAAATGGGTATTTTTGTCATTTTCCCTTTAATAAAATATCAGTAGAGTTGTATTAAGCAGTTTTCATGGGACTCAATTTTTTTAATCTTTTTAAAGCAAAGAAACAAGAGTCTTACATGGGAAGTAGTGGATCAGGTCTTGTTTCCACGTTATTCAAGATTCTAGAGAAACACAAAAAGACAGCATGTTATACACCAGACGATAGCAGAAAGATGGAAATACAGCACATATGCACTCACTCTTTGCATCCAGCTGAAGCTGCGTCCATTTTCTCAAGCTTGTCTAGCTCTTCCTGCATACAATATCACAAGATCGAGTAATCAATACATATATTATAAAGACAACTAGAATGCGCGCACACACACACACAACCACCATATTGGCAGACTATGATGCACGGCCAAGTGGTGGGGGAGGGATGTCTTCATAGAAGTCTTTTGCATTGTATTTTCTCAAGGGGACTGTTTTCACGATCCAGTTCCTTGACCTTCAAGTTAAAAAACTTTAATCCTCGATTGCCCCATGGTTAGCACTTAGCACACTAAGCCTTTGTAATTGTATCATCGAAGAGAGGATATAGTGGTTTAATTCCATCAAAGAGATGGACCTAAAAGGCTTACAGCTTAAGAGTTAATTGGGTAATTGTCCCTGCATGCTAGAGAATTGGGCTAACACGTCTTCTAGTCTTCGTGTGTAGTCAAAGTGTTGTAATTCTATATTACCTAATCCTTCCACCATACTACCAAAAGGTTGTATTTGGAAACACTAACCGTCTAACCGCCCATGCCAAACTGCCGCGTGCCCATCACGTGAGAGGTAAATCAAGCTCACTCACAAACTGACCCAAAAATGTACTAATAAATTAAATTTCTCTTTGCCTCAGGTGGGGAGGAGCATTGAACCTGGGTTAATTCTAAATTCCACCGGAATCAATTGTCCAATGCATCAATCTGTTTAGACAAATTAATATGTCGGTCGATCCATTTATTCATTATCTATAAACTGACCGGACTAATTTACATACTCGATGCACAAGGCTTGATCCATTTGGAAATATAAGAATAAATGGATTGACTCGATTACATGAATCACGGCATTAATTTGTCTAAATTAGGCGATATACTTGAATGCTGGTGGACGGTTGAATCAAGTTTCTTGATACACTGGATCATAATGAACTGGGTCGCGTCATATCTAGATCAAGCTTGACTTATTGACAAGCCCAGCCCAGTGAGTGTTGCTTTTATACCATAGTCACCCGAACTAGGATCTCTTCGATAGGTTCTTGGTTTGGTAGGTCCCTAAATCCAATACGGTGGTTGTAGGCTCATTTCGGATCGAATGGGGACGATTTGCCACATTCTGCCCAATGATTAATAATATTATTTAAGGTGTTATAAAATCCAAAGGTCCTAGAAATTTTAATATTAAAAAAATTCAAAACTAATAGTCTAATTCATTACTCAAAAGACATTCTTGAACAAAAAGACATCATTAAACAAGTAAACTCTTTATTCTCAGTAAAACTTAAACAGATGTGATGTTTTTACCTGTTGAGGTTACTCGGGGAGGGCAAGTCTTTGACTCAAATGTATGCGGCCTAACCGGGGTATCCCAGTGACCGTTTCCGACATTTTTCCTTGGCCACCCCCAAGATGTGTACCTAGTGAGGTTTGGACCTGAGACCTCTTGTGAGGATATCAGGTAATGAGGTTGCCTGACCACTCTCCTAGTAAACTTTACACTATAAATTCCATCATGATCCTCCTTTGCCAAACACCATTTCTTAAGACTTGTGCATGGAGAGAATCATTTGGTATTCAATTGCAATCTAGATGCTTAGAGGAACGGGCAATTTGAGTCACAAATTCTTTAGTGCAAGTGTATAAGAATCTCAAATCATTCTCACCAATCCAAAAGTCATTAGAAATGGCAAATGATGATTGATATTTGATAATGATATTTAAAAGTAGTGTTTACTGTGTGACAACGAGAAGTTTACCACCATTACGTCACGATTCCCTCAGCATCACAGATGGCGCGTACATTAACATATCCATATCCAGTAACTATGCCTTTCACTAATTCTAATCTCGTGGTAGTGATGTGAATTTTCTTTTAAAGCCTAAGTAGTTGCATTTACCTTCTTATATATGTGTTCCTCATTAGGGTCTTGGTGATCCAAACTCTCGTGGAACACCATACAGGCTCTCCTGGGAAGTAATATGGATCAAGCTCTTGTAAAATGTGCTGTATGAGGCCATGAATGAATATGTATTTATAGTGGCCAACAAGTTGTTTAAGGTTGAATTTAATGAGAGCAAATGGCTGATCAACTTGCTGGTTCGAGAGGAATGCAAGAGTCTTTAAAGGTCGATAAATTGTAGAGGTAAGTGTTTCAGGCAACACAATATAACTTCGAGTGAAACTACATAGTTTTAACTAGTGAATTGACTAAAGTTTGGCAAGTGTCACACTGTCACATCCATAGTACGTAGTAGTTTGTTTGGCAAGTGTCACACTGTCACATCCATAGTACCTAGTAGTTCACATTAGGTAGTAGTCTTCTCTAGAAAACTCACAGTGCCTACGGCAAGTTGGCAACCACCTACCCTGTACCATAAACCTAGAAGGCCCCTAGAATTTCCTAGAAAAGGGATCACATATATCTTCAAAAACAATAACTTACTAAAGGAAATTAAACAGTATAATCAAACTTATATAAAACATATCATAAAACGTATTAATCGAACTCTATTGCAATCTCATTCCTACAAACAACAGTACGAGAAACATGTTAACTATACTGACAAGATTAGAAACATGCTAAGTAACCACATAGGAGGGATACTCAAGCCAATTGTTTCAACTTGATCCATGATTTCTAGTGCAGAACCATGCAATCTGAATCAACATTCATAGTTTAAACTAATAAATCTTGTATTATAATCCTTTCTTACTTAAGTAAATCAGTTTCACAAAACACAAAATTATGTGTAAGAAGAATAGTTTGTAGCTTGTTAAATCTTGTTAATAATGCTCGTTAGGACTTTGAACTTGAATCCATTGATCTTGTACTAGAAATCCCTTGTTTGCTAACAATTAACTACATTCATAAAATTACAAATTACTCAAATCTCTATACAAACGAATTCAACGTGATTGACTATATAAAGAGGCTGCTACTTCTAAGACTTCAATATATTCTCCTGAACCGATATTGACTGAACTGCTAGGAGACAATCAGACAAACATGAACCTATCGTTTATATTAAAGACCTCGATCACATCATATTCTAAACCACGTCTAAAGATAATTAAGCCTAATCAACTTTATCAATCTTTATTACGAATTATTCATAGACGGAGCTCCCTCCTGCTGCATTCGTTTGCTAATCAAGATGCTCTGGTCATTCTAAATTGTTAATCATTAACCCCTGATTCTGCTTTGAGTTCGAGAGAATGCACCAACAAGACTAACCACCTACATTCATTCTTAATCAAAACCAAACCAGTTAACTAGATATCTATAGTCCTCTACATAAATTGACAAAATTCTCTATCAAATACAAACAAATTAAAATTATAAACCACAAAATTATTAAAAAAAAAAAACCCAATTCCCATTAGGAAAGGAAAAAAACCTTAAAATACCAATAATCATCCTAAATTCAAGAATACAAATAATAAGCTAAAAAGATCCAATTTTGAACCAAACCCACAATTACAAACATAGATTAAACCATAAAAAACATAACTTTATAAATAAAAAAAACAAACCTCCAAGAAACGAGTTTCTTGTTCAAGTCTCTTCAACTCAGCAGAAATTCTATGTTTGCCTCGTGTATCTGCTACTGCCATCAATCTTCCATCTTCTGTTTGCATCTTTATTTCTATCTTTTTCCTTTTTTTCTTACTAAAAACAACAACACTAAATTTATAAACCCTAAAGAAGACTGACAAATGGGTCAAAAAGACACATTCTTTTTTTTTTTATGGGAATTTTGGAAGGAAGTTAATGCAAGAAACAAAAGTTTGGAAGCAAATGAGAAGAGGGTTTTGTGGATTCTTTAGATATGAGTTGATTTTTAGTTAAGTTTTTATTATTTTTTATTATTTATGTGTTTTGTGGGTTGAAAAGTGTCCATCAAAACCTTTGTCTTTTTGTACCTTTTTTTCTCCAACTTTTTATAAGTCTTTAGTTTTGTCTTTGTGGGATGATTGTTACGGCTTCACTCGCGCATTGAGACGCGTGAGTATCACTCTTTGTGAACATGTTTTGCTTTGTTTCTATCCTAGTTCCCCGTCTATGTGAGGCTGCCCCAAGGGATCTTAATTCTTCTCATTTTTCCTGTTACGTTAGCTTTCTTTTTTCAGTGATTTTTAAGCGATTGAGTGCCCCAGTAAGATACATAAAAAATAAATGTTTAAATATTAAATGCACACAAAATTCACAAAGAAATAATATCTATCACCAAAGCAGGCAAGATACACAAAAAAATTGTTGACGATCGCTTCCCTACAACAAGAAGATCGACTTGTAATCGATCGACTATATCGATCGTGTCCCATTACTGCGAGCAGCCTAAAGTGAAAGGGGCAGGGGAAAATGTTGTAAAAGGATTTTTGACAAATTTATTTGGGATCTCAAAAGTGTGTGTGTAAGGCCAATGCTAATGGTGAGGTTGACCCTCAACCAACCGAGTACATGATCGCATTATTTCCATTAGTTCAACCGAACAATGACCGGTCACCTCCCCCCCCCCCAAATCTTTTCAAAGCTATGGTTGGCCTGCCAACCGCAACTTTTAATTGTTTTGTGTGTGTAGTTTTATTTTTATTTGTTTTTGTGGGGTATTTTTTTGTTGTGGTCGCGGTCGCCTTATTAGCAAATTGTGGTTGTGTGTAGTCTTGGAGAGAGAATGTTGATGTAGCGCTGATGTGGCGTGAAGCGACCACAAAATTTACGGTTACCATTAGTATTGACCTAAGATGATGAAAACTGTTAGGAATTCTTGTAACAGTAAGGTTCCTGCAGATATGGTTCCTATTGATAGTTAGTTTTCATTTCACGATAGCACGTTTCTGCGATAGTGCGATTCTGCGATAGTTAGGGTTTCATGGATAGTAGTATCGTATTATTAGTAATTAGTTAGGATATGCATGAGTTATTTTAGGAAGAGATAATGCATATCTTTTACGTGTTTTGTAAGTCGCGTAATTAGGGTTTCTTGTAGTATAAAAGAAACTGCGCGCTAGGGTTTATGTACACTTTTGAAAAACATTATTAGTGAAATAATATAGATCCATAGAGGATCAAGAGTTTGTGTTATAATCTTCTTTACTCTTGTGTTCATATTCGCGTGGACATAAGTTTCTTAGAGGTTCTCTATAGTTTGCTTGTGATTACAGGTTTACTATCTGTTTCTTAAAGGCTCGAAAGATCTATCCGGGACTCTTCCAACAAGTGGTATCGAGCTATAGTTTGCTTGGTCCTCCTTCGGTCCTTCTCCTTTTAAAACACGAACTTCGGATCTTTCGAGGTGCGGTGTCTCCCAAAGAAACAGAGGCCAAAACATGTAGTGCATCCGGATCAATATTAGCCTTATATGTATCTTGTTCCTCTTCAGAATCGAAACTACAACCTTGCTCCTTCTCTTGCTCAGTCGAAACTCTAAGTCAGTCACCCTTTTAAGCAATTTGACAATGGCTCCACCAAGAGTCTGCTTTGTCTCCTTAAGTTCAGTTTCAAGATCATCAACCTTATTAACATACATGTCAAGCAAACTAGACATTTTATCAAGATATCGAATCCTCGGCTCCACCAACGGGTTTTCACGAGGTGTTAGGAGCATCATTGGACTGGGAGAGACATATAAAATCACCACCAATATTGGTGTCATCCTCAAAAGTATTGTTAGGACCGAAAACATATGATTTATGTGGTTTGGAGGTCGAGGTTGAGTGGAAGAAGATGAAGAACATCATCTTCCTAGAGAGAAACTAGAGAGAGGAGGAAAGATAAGGATAACTTTTATAAATAAACCACACTACACTTAACCAAATGCTTCACCTTACCCCTCATGGAGAGTCATGAGGGTATTTATAAACTCAACAAACCTTAACTTTGCCACTTAAACGATACTAGTCCCTATGGGCAAAGTATACTACGATCTAGTCCATTCACGTATGTGACGTTATCTTTATAAAAAGTGAGGCTAACAATCTCCTCCAAGATATCATCACACGTGAATGGTTACAATGAGACCTATAAATACAAAACAAAGTAAATTACAATAGTAATGAACAATGTTGACTTTGTTGAAGCGCAGAGTCTCGTAGTCTGAATCTTGAGGCAAACTTGAAGTTCTCCTTCCGACGATCTCGGCATTTGATCTTTGGCGATGGCGGCACAAATTCTTGTAGCTCGAACTTCAATCAGAACGGTCTAGTTAGGTTATTACTCCTCCTAACTAGTGAGCCTTTTTCTTTTTCTCCGCTCCCTCCAGAACAGACAACACTCTTCCAACACGCAGCAGAGAAAGTAAACTCTTGATCGTACAATGGTTGTCGTTCTGATAACATCGTAACAACATAACTCACTTAGTATTGCATCCAAGATGGTAAAAAGCCCCGATGTACACACACTACTTCTCCTTCTTCGGTCTTAAGCACAATTCCCTTCGTCAATCCAATTACAAAAGATGAAACACCAACTTCTCCCTCCTGATGGTTGCGAGCTATCGGAATCATCATAATGTTGCGTACATGCCGTATTACCTTTTTCTTGATGCAATTTTAAATCCTTAGCTTGATCAAAATTTTAGTGAGAATATGTCGCAAAAATACTCTCAATAATTTTCTCTAACCAACCTGAAAACGAACCTCCTTTGAATTCACCGACTAATTGTAATGACCACATGTGGAGATAACCCGATACGACTAACTTGAAAAGGAAGTAAACATCCCAACTTAGTGACTTAATGCTTGTTCTAAATTTTTGAACAATCCACAACGCCGTGTGACACTGAGCACTACAACGTAACTCCTTAAAGTGATGGTTACACACTGTGAGCACTACAACGTAACTCCTTACATCGATTATAACCGATTGTCCATTCAATCACTTAAAGTGACAAGAATACCCCAACAAGTTATCTTGAGACATGCATCCAACCAACCAACGCCTCAAAGATAATGAAGTTCACCCGTGAAACGTCACTTCAATTTCTCGTAAGCAATACCGCATAAAACCCCGTAGCCATTTTTTCAATTATCGCTAAGCCGTGAATTTGTGTATCATTCCGTGAAATTTTAATACGACCAAAATACCACTCTTTAATGTATAACAAAAATTTGTATCCAACAAATTTTTATATCTCAAAAAAATTCGGATGCCAAATTTGTGTCTTCATTTCATTCAACTTCAAAGTGACCATCGTCCAATCAATACATCCGGATGCATATCATTGCAACCCAAAATTCATTATATCCATCAGTCCAACTCCACGAGTGATGAGAAAGCCCGGATCTAACATACTAATACCGGTTCGTTTAATATTTTGAGGCCCAAATCTCAAGTGAGAAGCCCACGTCCAACTAGCTTACTTACCTTAACCGGATATAAGTGTAAAACGTCCCACAATTCATTTCACTTCAACCTAAACACAACTTAACCCTAAAAACACATTGTGAGAAGAAAAAAAACGCCTACCAACTTTTTCCCAAATCAGATCTGAGAAGAAAAAAGAGTACGCCTTTCCCAAATTGAGCCAATATCTTAACACATCTCAATCTCTTCAAAACATCAAATCGTTTCATCAAGCTCCTCTTTATCTCAGATCCGAGTTCATCAATACCATTTATATCCGAACAAATATACACAAACAACAATTGATAATCTGTTAAATAGACCCTAGCACCGCTGCTTCTTGTACAAATTAAGGCGTCATCTTCAAGATCCTTTGAAAGGGTCTCGGGTAGGTTTTATTATTTTTGTTTGAGTCTTGCACGAAACTAAGAAAGAAACTAACAATCTTGTTAGGTTTCTTTTCTTTTATGTTCGGATAGTAAGGAAACAAGTTTTCTAAAAGAATCAATGATGAGTGATGGTTCAGTTGAAAAATCTTTAAAGATTCAAAAACTTGAACCAAATCGAGATTTTTTAATTTTTCTTTTATGATTCGAGTTATGATTAGATGTGGTAGGAGATGGAGGATGAGTTAGGATAGATTTGGTATTTGAGGTTGAAGAGAATGGTTAGTAATATGTTGAGTCGGATCTGATTTTCCTTTTCATTTTGATTTTGTTGCCTGATGATGTAGATATACTGAGGTAGAGATTGAGTTTATGGTATATGGTATATTGTGGTCGAAATACAGTTTACGCGTAACACCCTTATTTTTAGTTTACGCGTAAGAAATGCTATTATTCTACGCATAACTTTTTCCTTGAAACCTTATCGTAAACCTAGCTTGCTTATGCGTAAGCATCTTGATTGGCTCCCAAACGGTCGGTTTTAGTACACAAGTCAACCACTTGTGAATGGTCAACCGTAATAAAATCTAAACGACTTGAGAGCGCAATGCAATTAAGTCCAGAGAGTATAGTGTTTCCCAGTGTCGTTAAGTCCCAACGAGGTGTGAACAACTGTAATACAACGAATCTGTGATCGGGTGATATTGAACAGGAAAGGGTGATGATTGATTAAACTAAGGAAATAAAAGAAAATAAAGACTTTGAAGTTATTTTAATTCTATATTTAAAATCGTTTAACGATTAAAACCTAAAACGTTAATGAAAATAAAGCAAGAAAAACAAAGTAAACACTTATTAAACCACTACTAAGTCTAAGAAACAATAAAACACGCTAAACTACATCCTAGGGTGCTAAAATGCAAAAAGCGCGAAACCAAGCTAATCCAGAGCCTCGAAAGTGAAAATATGCAATTTAAGTCCTACGAGTGTGAAAACAATTTTCCTACATTCTAAATGACTAAAAATAATTTTAGGAAAAAGTCGAGAATTTTTTGAGCACTTTTCTATTTATTACAATTAAAACTAATTACTAAGAAATTTATTATTAAAAATAGTAAAACTAATTAAAAAATATGAAACTTTTCAGAAATTACATTACCTAAATCTAAACCTAGGAAAAATAAGAAACCGAAAAGCAGTTAGAATTAAGCGATAAATAAGCAATCTAGTCTATTAAGCTAAAAACAGAAAAAATGAGTTAAGAGATTAATTAATGTAAACTATGACAAGAAAATCCCAAGGGTGCAATGGTAGTGGAGTGTGTTGTGTGAGGCGTGGCTGAGGCTAGGGGTGATGGGTTCGAATCCCACCTCAACCCTTTTTTTTCACTTATTATTTCTTTTAAATGTGAAACAGAAATGTGCTTAAATATTGAGCTGAGTAAGATAAAACATCAAAAAGTCCCTAGTGCAGTTGGTACTTAGGTGTGTGGTGTTGTGCTCGTGTGCAGGAAAGAGCAGGGAGGTCCTGTGTTCGATTCCCACTCCCCACCTTCTTTGTCACTTATTTTCTTTTCTTGAATTTTTTTTAGGAACTCAAAATAAGTATAACTAAAACTTTTTAACTCAATTTTAAATCTTGGACAAGTTTAAACATCTTGTGAAACGACTTGTTATCGTGAGAAAGAAAAGAAACAATGAAATGTGGCGTTTGGGACAATGGGATAGAGGACAATTAAAGTTATAACAAGCTACAAAACTCCTATAGATAAGCTAAAAACTAAAGAAGACAAGTTAAATCAGCCTAAGCACTAGTTTGGAGTGAAATAAGCTAAAAGAATACGCTAACAATCACCAAAAGGTACCAAATTTTACATCCTTAGTCTCATTGCTTGGGATGAAGGTCGCTAGGACATAAAACTACAAAAGAAAAGCTAACTTTAAGCTACATTACCATTGTTTAAACTAAAAAAGCAACTAACATTCAAAAGCAATAACCAAAAAGGAAGAGCAGTTTAGTCTACAAACCGATCTAAGGAATTATAAGCTATAATGAAAAATGGAAAGCAAGTATTAAACTCCTATGATACGCACTAACAATGATCTAACTTAAACTAATTGAGCATTTAGCAATTTGAATGAGCTAAACTATATTACAAAATAAGCTAAGGAGGAAGAACTCAACTGTTCTCCGATGTGAATGGTTGGATCGTGAACAACCAAACACACCAATGATGGGCTACTATTTATTGCGAGCACAAAAAGCCCAAGGTGGCTTAGTTGGAGCTTATCATTAAGCTGAGATGAGATCTTCTAGAGCAAACAAAAGCTACAACACCAAGTTAGCACATTGGAGATGCAAATTAAACCAATTAGATGTCAAGGAGAAAGCTTTTGAATAGCTTAGAAATAAGCTGATGCAGACTGAAACAGCCCAAAAAGGCTATTTTGAGCTTAATTTCCAGCACTCTAAAGCCTTCCTAACACTACGAAAAGCTGAACCAGAAAGATTAGGCACTACAAAGATTCTAAAAAGTCTAATAGGGAGCCAAGAACAAGTCATTCTCGTGGTGGGCTTGTTGTTGGAACAAAGGCGAAAGGCATTAGGACAGCAGTTTTAGAGGTCAAAATAAGCTACTAACTAAACACTAAGTTAAAGGATAAGCTACTACATACCACGAACTACCTATGAACTGAATGCATACATAAAATGGGACCCTAATTCTAATTTAACACCCACGAATCTAAACTAAAACAAGGGTCCATGGATTGTTATGATGACAAGAAGCAGGAAGAAAATTAGACTAAGAAAAAAACTATCCAAGCCAAAGTTAACAAATTAAACCGACGATAAACAACAATTTGATTTGCACTTGAATGCAACCTATTTCAACCTTAAGAATGGTCCAAAAGATTATTACCCACAAAAGAAAAAGCTAATTCCAAACAGTGTCTTGGACAGAAAAACTTGAGAAAAAAAAGGTTTCAAAGAGATTTCTATGAGACTTTTAACCAAAAAGCTCCACTTCACTTAAACAATTATTTGACAAACAATTTTAAAACACAAATAACAAAGCTCAAGAACATTGAAGGAATTTTCCAACTGCATAACTGAAATAAATGGAATAAAACTAAGATTGCATTGAAAATTAAAGGATTACAACTGAATTTAAATGACAATGAAAATAACATGGACTAGAACATCAGACTCTAGACTAAAAAACTAAAAACTAAATTAAAACTAAAAAAAAAACTAAAAACTTACTGACTTCTCACTGGGTACAAACTTTTTATACTAATAAGCTATGGGGTCTTCTCTCTTCTCTTGTTGTTTTTACGTCTCGTGATGTGCTTCTCTTGTTCTTGTCGTGCAAAACAAACAAGACCAACATTTTGTGCTTGAACTCAATCCAAGCCCTCCAATATTTAGGTACAATTGAGCATCAATCTAAGCCATTGGTTGGGGTTGAGTGTGTCGAGAGAAGGAAGAAAAGAGGAAGGAAAAGGAGGAAAGGGGTAGTGTGGTGGTTGAGTGTCGGTGGTTTTTATTTGTATTCTGGTTTGGATTGGAAGGAGGAAAAGGGTAGTGTGGGATGGGGATAAATAAGGTCCGGTTTGGTTTTAGGATTAATACACAAGGACCATTTTGTAGTTTTCAAATTCTTCAAGGATCAAAATGTAATTTTGCAAAGTTTATTATAAGGACCACTTTTGACAAGTTTAATTTTCCCAAGGACCAAAATGATAATTTTCAAATTAAAATGTCCCGGTAATTTCTGTCAATCTTTAAAATTCCAAGGACTCAAGTTGTCATTTTGCAAACCGACTTTATAAGGCTAATTTTTGACACTTTGAAAATCCACGAGGGCCTTTTATGAAAAATTACATTGTTTTGACTAACCAGGACTAGATTTGACAATTTTCGGATAAAACACAGTCTAAATATTTTTTCCGTCTTTTAAGACTTTTCAAAGTGTTTTTGATTGTTTTACAGTCTGATGGAACAAAAATGATGAGTATTTACACACTCATCAATCCCCACACTAAACTATTGCTAGTCCCTAGCAATCTTTTGAGAAAAACTTAATGGATTTGAATCTCTTTACCAAAACCCATTACTCGGAGTAGCCAAATGTTTCAGTTCAAGTAAGAACCATGGTACACTGATAACCATGTGATTTTGAGCAAACCACCGACTTCCAACGGATTTGATTTGTCTTTACCGTGCCGTTTGCTACGGACTAGCCAACTCTTAGATACATTATCAATATTATCTTTGGTGAGTGATTACCAATTATGGTTTTTCCATCGCCTTTACCACAACCATAAACTTGCGGGCTAGCCAACTCTTCACTTTTAAGGATATGGTGAATGAATACCATACAATTTTGGGCAAATTGCAAGCCGTCAACGGATTTGAGATATCTTTACCAAGAGCCGTTTGCTCTGGATTAGCCAATCCTTTTGTTTATTAGACATGGCGGATCGATAACCATAAGTTGAGTAAGTGCAAAACACTTACTCCAAAAAATAATTTTGGCCAAAATGGGGAATAAGGTGGTATAATTATATGATAAAATTCGTGAGAATTCCCCCCCACACTTAGAAATGAATATTGCCCTCAATATTCAAAGTACCGGCGGTTATGCCGAAACAAAGAACGTAAAAGGGAAATACTACGGCCATTATTTTGAAAGGTTATTATTATTATTATTATTTTTTATTATTATTATTTTTTTAGAAAACTTATATATATATATACACAACATGTGGGGCAACCCCCCCCCCCACACTAGGGTGGTAGACACGGGTGAAAACCCATGTTTAACTACTGTTTTTGATTACCGAGTCGCTAGCTTGACTCGACCCCGAATTCATTGGTTCATGGGGAAGTAAGTGGAAGAGACAATCTCCATCGGACTTTCATTCAAGATGTTTGGACAAACATTTGAAGCACGTGAAAGTTCCACACCGACGAGATATACGTAGACAGACCCGGCTCAAAAATGGTAAATGAAAATGCCTGGGTCAAAGATAGTATCTTCATTCCCGAAGGAGTGAAGATGAAGAGAAATCACAAGATATTTGAGGAAAGGAAGAAAGATTTTGATAACAATCAAGATCCATTCTTCATCCTCAAATGTAGACATATCGGGAGGAAGGGTGAGGGTAGTATCATTAATAAGCAAACTCGTATGATAGAGTACACCTTCCTCCGAGCCAATATCATCCTCAAGATCAAAATAGAAATGATCATGTTTGGAGGAGATATGTCATGAGAGAGTTCACGGAGAACTCTTCATGAAGAGAATCATTCACATGAAGTGAAATTGTGAACTCTTGTTCCATTGTGGGCTCATCACTATCCTCGATCCGAGTATCAAAGAGTGGATTCTCGAAATTAAAGTGAATTCAGAGTCGAATTCAAATAGAGGATTAGTGAGAGTTGTTTTGAATGCTTCAGAACAAAGTGATCAATATTCTCTATTGGATTTGTTGGGATAAGAAGTGAGTGAGCGATCATTAAAGGGAGACTTTCGGTCTCTCCTAGATCGGCTTCAAATCAAAGAGAACATCGTTACTTTACGATGAAAGTGGATTGGCGTGAGTGAGTTCATCGGTGAACTCCTCAAGAAGATGATCAACATCGATTGTGGAAGTGATGCCTCAACATACTCGATGTCTCCATATGATGCACAATCTTCGCTACAATCGGAGAAAGTTTCAAAATGATCTTTTGAACACTCAAGAGGGAAAGAATCACACATATTATCGAAGTTCCTGTGACTCTCTCGGGATTGGGACAAGGTTCTCAACACTAGACTTTATGAATTAGTCCGATTCCTTTTCGTGAATAGTGTCAAGATGCTCATCCCATGTTTAGAGTGAGTGGGAATATCGGGTGTGATAGCGATTGTTTGAGAATGAATCTCAAATGTTGGGATATCAACGATGAACTTGATGAATCTTTATAGAATTGAAGGATATCAAGTGTATCCTCATCATCACTGTCATCGTGAATAAACGAAATTGAGAGCTAGATCCGGTGCTTTTCTTTTCAATTGATTCCTAATAGATTTTTCAAACGCAATTTGGGAATTTATTTTAGCACCGCTCTTCGCCTAGCAATTCTTCCATGGATTTCTCATGTGAATTTTGAATGACGGGACATTGTGGGAGTGGAGATTTGTCAAAACCGGAAGGTTGGCATTGATAATCATCATGAGGACCCCACAATATACACAAGAAAAAGCGGGAGCATTTCGAATCTTGTTTACTCAACTCCTCGTTCTTTTCACTAACTCCGAAGCTCTAGATAAGTGTCTTGTTGGGTTTCTTGAGGATTTTGAGTCATTTGGCACCGTGGAGGTTGGTCGTGATATGGGTAGTCGTAATTGTTACAAGGAAATGGATTCCTGTTTGACAATCGGAGTGAAATGGGGACCTCCAGTTCTCACAACAAAATGATTGTTGTGGTGATTTGGTGAATAACATGGATATTGATCATTTCAAAGTTGATGTTATCGGAGATTTGTTCATAGAAAAACGTGTCTCGGTGCGACACTCAAATCCTTGGTGAGGACCTCCACAAAATTCACACAAGTATATCGAATCTCATGATGTGGTAGTGATGAAATAAATTAATCGTGTCATGGTAAGAATAGGGATCTTGGTTATAGACAGACCCATTTCCCGACTCTACCATGCCAAAACCGAGACAATTATCATCATTATGAGGGCCACCACACCATTGACAACCAAGAAGGTGAGGATAAGACATAGAAAGAATCAAAGGGTTCCGAGGGTAAGAAATGAAGAATCAAAAGGGTAAGAGGGTAAAGAGGAATATTTTGGTATTTTGAAAAACATGTTGTAAATATAAGAAAGAAAATCTTTTGGGTTTTGTGTTCGTTGAAAACTTGAATAAAAATGTTTTGGTAATCGATCCGTCAAACGAATTAACTTCACGATAATTTTGGTTTTATATGAAAACAAGGAAATATTGACAAAGATGGTAAATATACAATGGGTGTATATTCAATAACAATGATGCTTCAAATTAGAGTAACGCAAGACACCTCCCGAACAAGCGCCAAAATTTGATTGGCTCCCAAACGGTCAGGTTTTATTACACAAGTCAACCACTTGTGAATGGTCAACCGTAATAAAAGCCAGACAGCTTGAGAACGCAATGCAATTAAGTCCAGGAGAGTATAGTGTTTCCCCAGGTCGTTAAGTCCCAACGAGGTGTGAACACTGTAATACAACGAATCTGTGATCGGGTGATATTGAACAGGAAAGGGTGATGATTGATTAAACTAAGGAAATAAAAGAAAATAAAGACTTTGAAGTCATTTTAATTCTATATTTAAAATCGTTTAACGATTAAAACCTAAAACGTTAATGAAAATAAAGCAAGAAAAACAAAGTAAACACTTATTAAACCACTACTAAGTCTAAGAAACAATAAAACGACGCTAATCTACATCCTAGGGTGCTAAAATGCAAAAAACGCGAAAACCGAGCTAATCCCGAGCCTCGAAAGTGAAAAACATGCAATTTAAGTCCTACGAGTGTGAAAACAATTTTCCTACATTCTAAATGACTAAAAATAATTTTAGGAAAAAGCTGAGAATTTTTTCGAGCACTTTTCTATTTATTACGAATTAAAAACTAATTACTAAGAAATTTATTATTAAAAATAGTAAAACTAATTAAAAAAATATGAAACTTTTCAGGAAATTACATTACCTAAATCTAAACCTAGGAAAAATAAGAAAACCGAAAAGCGCTTAGAATTAAGCGATAAATAAGCAATCTAGTCTATTAAGCTAAAAGCAGAAAAAATGAGTTAAGAGATTAATTAATGTAAACTATGACAAGAAAATCCCAAGGGTGCAATGGTAGTGGAGTGTGTTGTGTGAGGCGTGGTGAGGCTAGGGTGATGGGTTGAATCCCACCTCAACCCTTTTTTTTTTTCACTTATTATTTCTTTTAAATGTGAAATGCAAATGTGCTTAAATATTGAGTGAGTAAGATAAAACATCAAAAGTCCCTAGTGCAGTTGGTACTTAGGTGTGTGGTGTTGTGCTCGTGTGCGTGAAAGAGCGGGGAGGTCCTGTTCGATTCCCACTCCCACCTTCTTTGTCACTTATTTTCTTTTCTTGAATTTTTTTTAGGAACTCAAAATAAGTATAACTAAAACTTTTTAACTCAATTTTAAATCTTGGACAAGTTTAAACATCTTGTGAACGACTTTTGTTATCGCAGAAAGAAAAGAAACAATGAAATGTGGCGTTTGGGACAGTAGGGATAGAGGACAATTAAAGTTATAACAAGCTACAAAACTCCTATAGATAAGCTAAAAACTAAAGAAGACAAGTTAAATCAGCCTAAGCACTAGTTTGGAGCTGAAATAAGCTAAAAGAATACGCTAACAATCACCAAAAAGGTACCAAATTTTCTGTCCTTAGTCTGCTGTTTGGGATGAAGGCTGCTAGGACATAAAAACTACAAAAGAAAAGCTAACTTTAAGCTACATTACCATTGTTTAAACTAAAAAAAAAAGCAACTAACATTCAAAAAGCAATAACCAACAAAAAGGGAAGAGCAGTTTAGTCTACAAACTGATCTAAGGGAATTCTAAGCTATAATGTAAAATGGAAAGCAAGTATTAAACTCCTATGATACGCACTAACAATGATCTAACTTAAACTAATTGAGCATTTAACAATTTGAATGAGCTAAACTATATTACAAAATAAGCTAAGGAGGGAAGAACTCAACTGTTCTCCGATGTGAGCGGTTGGACTGTGAACAACCAAACATACCAGCTGATGGGCTACCCGTCATTGCAGTACACAAACAGCCCAAGGTGGCTTAGTTGGAGCTTATCATTGTCGAGATGAGATCTTCTAGAGCAAACAAAAGCTACAACACCAAGTTAGCACATTGGAGATGCAAATTAAACCAATTAGATGTCAAGGAGAAAGCTTTTGAATAGCTTAGAAATAAGTGATGCAGATCGAACAATTGAAAGAGGCTATTTTGAGCTTAATTTCCAGACTCTAAAGCCTTCCTAACACTACGAAAAGTCGAACCGGAAAGATTAGGCACTACAAAGATTCTAAAAGTCTAATAGGGAGCCAAGAACAAGTTATTCTTGTGGTGTCATTGCTTGTTGGGAAACAGGCGAAAAGGCATTAGGACATCGCTTTAGAGGTCAAAATAAGCTACTAACTAAACACTAAGTTAAAGGATAAGCTACTACATACCACGAACTACCTATGAACTGAATGCATACATAAAATGGGACCCTAATTCTAATTTAACACCCCTGAATCTAAACTAAAACAAGGGTCCATGGATTGTTATGATGACAGTAAGACAGGAAGAAACTTAGACTAAGAAAAAAAACTATCCAAGCCAAAGTTAACAAATTATAACTGACGATAAACAACAATTTGATTTGCACTTGAATGCAACCTATTTCAACCTTAAGAATGGTCCAAAAGAGATTATTACCCACAAAAGAAAAAAGCTAATTCCAAACAGTGTCTTGGACAGAAAAACTTGAGAAAAAAAAGGTTTCAAAGAGATTTCTATGAGACTTTTAACCAAAAAGCTCCACTTCACTTAAACAATTATTTGACAAACAATTTTAAAACACAAATAACAAAGCTCAAGAACATTGAAGGAATTTTCCAACTGCATAACTGAAATAAATGGAATAAAACTAAGATTGCATTGAAAATTAAAGGATTACAACCGAATTTAAATGACAATGAAAATAACATGGACTAGAACATCGACTCTAGACTAAAAACTAAAACTAAATTAAAACTAAAAAAAACTAAAACTTATCGACTTCTCACTGGGTACAAACTTTTATACTAATAAGCTATGGGTCTTCTCTCTCTCTTTCTTGTCTTTTAAATCTCGTGATGTGCTTCTCTTGTTCTTGTCGAGCAAAACAAACAAGACCAACATTTTGTGCTTTGAACTCAATCCAAGCCCTCCAATATTTAGGTACAATTGAGCATCAATCGAGCCATTGGTTGGGGTTGAGTGTGTCGAGGAAGGAAGAAAGAGGAAGGAAAAAGGAGGGAAAGGGGTAGTGTGGTGGTTTTTTATTTGTATTCCTGGTTTGGATTTGGAAGGAGGAAAAGGGTAGTGTGGGATGGGATAAATAAGGTCCGGTTTGGTTTTAGGATTAATACACAAGGACCATTTTGTAGTTTTCAAATTCTTCAAGGATCAAAATGTAATTTTGCAAAGTTTATTATAAGGACCACTTTTGACAAGTTTAATTTTCCCAAGGACCAAAATGATAATTTTCAAATTAAAAATGTCCCGGGGTAATTTCACAATCTTTAAAATTCCAAGGACTCAAGTTGTCATTTTGCAAACCGACTTTATAAGGCTAATTTTGACACTTTGAAAATCCTCGAGGGCCTTTTATGAAAAATTACATTGTTTTGACTAACCAGGACTAGATTTGACAATTTTCGGATAAAACACGCCTAAATATTTTTACATCTTTTAAGACTTTTCAAAGTGTTTTTGACTGCTTTTACAGTCTGAGATGGAACAAAAATGATGAGTATTTACACACTCATCACATACGCGTCAACAGTTATGCGTAAAGATAGTCCCTTAGGCGTAAACCCAGATGCTTATGCGTAACAATACTTACGCGTAAAAATTCCTTACGCATAACTTCACAGTTATGCGTAAATATCACTGAAGATGCTCATTATGCGTAGAAAGAGGGTTTTGACCCTTTGACTTTTTTTCCGGCGAGTTTTTCCGACCAAATATTCCGATCATCTTCATATAAACCCAGAATAGCATAAAAGTTTTTCGTTTTTGACCATGTTAGACCATAAAAACTGACGGTTTGACCACATTGATTTCACGGATATGGTACCAAAAGTCATATACAAGTGATGCAACAAAGTCTGTTTGGACCAGATATTGTAAACATGAATATACCAGATGACTATTTGACCAAAAAAGAGATACACAATATTTGTTAAAAAACTGTTATACCACAGAATTAGGGAAAAAAAATTTCCGGATCTAAAAAATATGGTAAAAACAGCCTAAAACATGTACAAAACCAACATAAATTATCAAAAACATAACCATGGCTCTATACCACTTGTTAGGACCGAAAAACATATGATTTATATGGTTTGGGAGGTCGAGGTTGGTGGAAGAAGATGAAGAACATCATCTTCCTAGAGAGAGAAACTAGAGAGAGGGAGGAGAAGATAAGGATAACTTTTTTAAATAAACCACACACTACACTTAACCAAATGCTTCACCTCACCCCTCATGGAGAGTCATGAGGGGTATTTATAGGCTCAACAAACCTTAACTTTGCCACTTAAACGATACTAGTCACTATGGGCAAAGTATACTATGCATCTAGTCCAATTCACGTATATGACGTTATCTTTATAAAAAAGCGAGGCTAACAAGTATGACAAGGTGGACTTAAAGGTTGGACAAATGGTTGGTCAATATTGACCTCAGTCTCAACAGGAGTTTGTTCCTGTGATTCAGAGGCAATAACAGGCTCCTCAGGAGCAACAACTTGAGGTGATGGTGGGACAAAGGGTATAGGGGTTGGGGTTGCTGGTTATCAGTGGCAACTGATGCAGAGGCATCAGGAGCATTGGAGGCCCCAATATCGGTGGGCGATGCGGAGGCATCGGCAGCCGAGGATAGGTGGCATAGAGCCACCAAAGATTTCATCAATAATATGCTCAATGCCACCAGCAGCTATATTGCCACTTGGCAACATAGAAGGTAACATGGGTCTATGTTCTCCAGCAAAATTGGTTTTTATTGTAGCAAACAATTTAGCAGTCAATTTACTTATAGCCCTTGGGGTTTGATCTGAGGTTTCAATGCCTAATATCATCTGAAGAAATCTAGGATACATTAAATATTTATGTTTGGTATCCTTTATATTTTTAAGCATTTCCTCAAAAATGTATCTTGAAAAATTATAGTCTCTCCCCTGAGCTAAACAAATAATAGCAGTTGCAATTGAACTAGAGAACTGATCTCAACCCCCAGACTTAGGACTGAGACATTGAAGGAGGGTATGAACTAAAAATCTCCATTTAGGGCAAAATTTATTTTTATACAATATGAATTTTCCATTAGTGGGATACCCTATGCTGGCCAAACCAGTGATTATTTCATCTCTATTATTATCAAAAGCACATCCTTCATCATTTAATTGCAACTGAGTCCTTATGAGAGACTCAGTAATGACATACTCCTGTCCATCTATAGTGGCCACAATCTCTTTGGGTTGACCCTCAGGAGATCGCTCAAAAGCTGTGGCCCAGAATTGCTTGACCCAAAGAGTCATAAACAAAAGACGGACAAAAAGTTAAGGCATACATGAGTTTGGAACGCAGAAGGAAATCCACCATAGGATCATATAAATCACTTCCTTTGGCTCTTTCCAAGAATGCAACTTTATTGTGATCTCCTTTGAATGCCAATGTCGTCATTGAATGATTTGAGAAGGTTGAAGATTGAAGATGGGTTTGATTCAAAATGAGAGGGAATTGAGTAATTAGGTCATGGGATAACTATGATTGACTATTTTAAGTGGTTACCCAAAATAGTCGTTTAAATTGGCAAGAAGCTCGCACCGAATCTTTGACCAATTTTGACTTTAATCAAATCCCATATTAAATTCCCAATTTTACGAAACCAGCAGCATTGAAAAGTCCAACAGCAGAAACCACTTAGTCAATCAGTAGAAACCAACAAGTCAGTCAGCAGAAACCAACTAAAGTTTATCCGCAGCTATTAAATCAACACTACCAGCAGAATCCATTACCCATCAGCAGAAATAATCACGTTACCAGCAGGAATGAAGAAAAGTCAAACCCTTTTTTTAATTAACTGCGCATTAAAACCCTGCAGTCTTAACCCATATTAATTCAAACACCAACCAAGTCATTACTTCCATAAATTCAAACAACCAAATATTGCACCTAGACCTTGACTATATAAACACACCCTTGCCTCATAAATCATATACACATCAAATAATCACCAAACTAACCACAATGAATAACTCTCCTAACCATCTGATTGAGATATCTTCAGACACATCTGAGGAGATGCCATCCAATGATGGATGGTTAAACTACTTCCCTCGTGGTTACTCCAGCCTAACTTTCATGTCCAGAGACCCTCCACCTTCACTAGCACCCCTTGGGACTTCATCAGAAGATCTGACAACCCCACCTCTAGGCTTGGGGTATAGTGATACCAGTTCTGACACTGATGATGAGAATGGTGGATCATCCAGACCAGTGACTATTGCCCCTCTTGCTGTTGTGCCACCTTCTTCAGTTCCAGTTGCAGGCCCTTCAGACCCAAGGCCAGGACCCTCCACCTCAAACCCTGCTAAAAGAGTTCAAGTGGTTGGTCTTGCTGCTCCTAGAGTGTGGGACTTTGTCAGCAGGTGGGGAAAAGAGCATCAGAGGATGCCAGAGTGGGAAAAAAGAGCATCAGAGGAAGCTGATGTCTGGAGAAGTCTTTTGATATGTTGAAGCTTGTGTCATGTCATGTGGTTCTTAGTAGCATAGGAAGTCTTGTAATCATATGCTGCATCCTTGAATGTAGATTATAAATAAATAAAAGACTTTCTAGTTTCTTGTTTTATCTTTTTGCACCTGACTGTGTGTTTGACTTTTGATCTGCAAGATGGTTAGAGGAACACATAATATACAAAAATATATACAGATATATACAAATATACAAACTTAAATCCTCCCCTTACACCAAAAGCCTCCCGTTAGGCATAATCCTCCCCTCAAACACACACTCAGGGGTTGATCACGCCTATATGGACAATCAAAAATTGAAACCTCGGGCCATCAAAAGCTTTTGTTAATAAATCAGCCACATTTTCATCTGTATGAATTTTAACCACTTGAATAAGGTGTTTTTCATTAGCATCTCTGATAAAGTGGTGTCGAATTTCAATGTGCTTAGTTCTTTGTTGAAAAACAGGGTTTTTAACAATGCAAATTGTACTTTGGTTGTCTATAAAGATTTTAGTGTTCATAAAATTGAACCCATAATCTAACAACTAATTTTGTATCCAAAGTACCTGACCACAACAACTAGCAGCAGCAACATACTCTACTTCAGTAGAAGATGTAGCCACTATAGTCTGCTTCTTGCATTGCCAGGAGATTAATCTCCTTCCCAGAAACTGACAACCCCCAGTAGTAGATTTTCTATCAAAGTTGGTACCAACATAATCACTGTCACTGTAAGCTTCCAGCTCAAATGGAGACTCTCTAGGATACCAAAGACCCAACTTAGGTTGACCTTTGAGATACTTGAAGATCTTCTTGACTGCATTCAAATGGGAAGTCAAAGGTGTGACCTGATGCCTGGAACAAGCACTGACTGCAAACATGATATCAGGCCTTGAAGCAGTCAAATACATGAGTGAACCAATCATAGATCTGTATAGATGAACATTGATAGCAGGATCTGGTTCATTATTTGACTTAGGCTTAGGGGCCTCATAGGGAGTAGTTGCAGTCCTTACAAGTTCCATATCAAACTTCTTGAGGATGTCATGCACATACTTCTCTTGATGAATAAAAATACCATCTGGCTTTTCCTGCACTTGAAGGCCCAAAAAGAATGTAAGCTCACCCATTGCACTCATCTCAAACTCACTTTTCATCAATTCCTCAAACTCTCTACATCAAGCTTCTTTGGTAGAGCCAAAGATAATGTCATCCACATATACTTGGACAAGAATGATATCCCTGGAATTCTTCTTGATGATCAGTGTCTTATCAATAGCACCTCTCCTGTAACCATGCTTCAACAAGAATGATGAGAGCCTATCATACCATGCTCTTGGTGCTTGATGAAGTCCATAGAGTGCCTTAACCACTTTGTAAACCATATCCGAATTATAAGGGTCCACAAAGCCTTTAGGCTGAGTCACATACACTTCTTCTTCAATTTCTCCATATAAGAAAGCACTTTTAACATCCAACTGATAAACCATGAAGCCCATGAAGAAAGAAAAAGTCAAGAAGAGTCTGATTGCCTCAACTCTTGCTACAGGAGCAAAAAACTCATCATAATCAATCCCTTCTTCTTGCCTGTGACCTTGAGCAACCAACCTAGCCTTATTCCGCACCACAATCCCCCTTGCATCTCTCTTACACTTCAGAATCCATTTTGTTCCAATTGCATACTTCCCAACAGGCAACTGAACAAGCTCCTAAACATTTTGATTCAAAAAATTGTTGCATTTCTTCTTGCATAGCAGCCACCTAATCTTCATCTGCTAAAGCCTGTGCAACACTGTAGGCTCAACTTGATAGAGGAAACAAGCAAATAGACAATGATGATAGTCTATGTGATTGTTCCTATGTTGAACCTGAATGTAACTGAGAAATGCTGTAAAACCCTAAATTCCGAATTCCCAATTTTACGTCTAAATTGAAAATTTTCCCTAAGTCATGTGATTATTAATAAAAACCTAAAACTATGTGACAGTTAAATAGGATATGAAATGAGCATAAGTAATTTATCTAAAAATGATTGGCTACACTCCTAATTCCCCACCATTCGTTACGCGTTTTCTTTTGGACTCCAACATATCATGCGCACACGACTCAACACATTTTTTTATAGCCTGAGATAACTTGGATAATAAAATTTGTACCTAAACTCCTAAATTACACGTTTGTGATATCTTTAAAAAAAAATATAGATATAACGTGTTGTGATTTAATATAAATGATATTTTTCTCGATTGACATGTATGTAAATGTGATGCAAAAAACGAAACGCCAATCACCACAAATCAAATATGCAGCAAAACAAATACGCCAAATTTATTTTCGTACATGTATCATTTTAGAATATTGAGAATTTCAAACAAAGATAAAACATTTGACCAACATGTATATCTGTCAAATTAAAACTCATTTAAGCTTTCCTCCAATATAACATATCCTCCGCTCCAAGTTCCGCTAATTTCGAAAGGATGATGTACCCACGCTCCATAATGTAAGCACCTTCCATACTCATTCTATTCCTATCCTTTCAAAACAATTCATAAACAAATTCTGAAATTATAAACACCAAAAGTCATTGACACTAGTTAGAGTATACGAACTAGTGTTCTTGTAATGTCCGAGTTGGGTTCACGTTGGGGTGGTTCGTGATAGTTGTCTTCTCGAGTTTTAATCGATCGGTTTGTACACGCGTAGAGACATTTGGTCCATTCATTGGAGGTTCGGTTCGAGATAATATTTTGGGATCAAGGTTCGATCGGGTTTCATTGGTCATAGGTTTGAGTTGGGTCATTCGTGTTCGTTCTCGATCTCACAGCCTAAACACGTTTGGTTAGAAGGTAAATCTTAAATCAAATTTATGTTTTGGCTTCGATCTTAACGTTATAGCCTAGTTCATCTCGTACATAAATTAACTTCATCGTAAACACGTTTGAAACTGTGAAGGTCGAGTATGGTATATACGTGTGATAAGTTGTTTTGTGTGAGTCGAGTATATAATCTAGTATGCGTGTGTTGATTGGTCAAAAAGAGTAGAGCATGCATGTTAATACGAGAGATAAGTATTGGATGGTAAATGTGATTTCATGTTAAAAATAAATTTGGAATGAATTGCATGTGCATGGCATATTGAGTCAAGTTATGATGCGTTTCTATTAAAATCAGTAAGACCAGTAAGGAGCTACAATGGAGTATAGTATATGTATGTAAAGGTGTGGTTGGGGAAAATTCGAGAGTGATCGCGGAGCTTATGTGTGGGTTTTTTCGGTGTTTTGAAAGCATGTCGGTTGAGTCGGGGTTAGTAGTACTACGTGTTTACTTGGTCGTAAATGTTAGTCATTTGAACCGCGAGCAAGCTTAAAAATGGATCGATCATATATATTGAAGTGTTTTTTTCTTTTTTTTTTCATTAACGTATATGATATGAATTGATATATAAAAATATAGGTCTTTAGTTATTATTACATTTTAAACCCTAGGCTTTGGTCATGAGCACATGCAAACTCTAAACTTTGTCAAGTTGTCACTTTTGACCATAATCTTTGAAATCTATCATATTTGACCGCTAACTTTGCTATATGTATTTATAAACCATAAAGAAAGTAGTAAAGTAATTCATAATAAGTATTTAAAATCTGTTATGACATAAAATGAGCTAATAAGTATTATACGAATCGTAATCCGTGTAGATTCGTTGGAGGAGACGTGACGTTGTGTTTTCGTGTTCATTCATTCGTTTGCTTTCCTTTCATTGGCATTAAAGTACGAGATATTCTATCCCTTTTCAGTAGGGGTTTCTCATGACTTTCTGATCCTTTTACTTTGTTCGCTTACGATAGTTCATTGCTATGATTTCCTTTGCTATTGACCCTCTGATATTGAACCATTGCTATTGACCCCTCTGTTATTGAATCTTTGTTACTGAACCTCTGTTATTGAACCTCTGTTACTGAACCTTTGATATTGGACCTTGATATTGACTGTTGCTATGAACCTTTGAATTGTGAGCTACTGATATTGAACCTCTGATTATGATGACTGACATATTGCTACACTGTGAACCTTTATTTGACCCTTCAGATTGATACCCGAGCCAAATATTGTTTCACTAGGCATGGGGGTTCCATGTCCGTGTCATTGATGCACCAATGGCATGACTCTAGTGTGTACGAGTGATGTTACACACCGTCCCTTTCTGTTATCTGATTATGAGCTCGATATATATTGTATGGCCACTATCATCTCATAGGGCGTATGGATGCATCCTAGATTTGTTACATTATCGATATGTTATGATCCGTACGGTGAATGATGTCGTGTGCAATACGCGTCTTCACGATCGGGAGCTAGCTACTCCATTGGTTCTGAGGTCTCCCTCCTATTATATATGGTATTCCGAGGTCACCCTCCGAATACAATGGTTACTTATGATATGATATGATATGATATGTTTCTGGGCTCGTGGTAGATTTCTGACAAACCTTACACTTTTGATATACCTATATTGTGCCATCTGTATTTCCCAATGCACCATATTCTGTATTAACTGTTCATTACTCAACACCCTTATATGACTCACCCTACTGCCAAGATATATATAACCCATTGCTTTGATCTATCACACTCTCATTCCGTTACTTCAGACTATCATTCCATTCACGTACCGGGTTATTATATGATTATTGAATTTGATTATGCTGTTATATGTCCTATGTGATTATTGTTTATCCTGCTATGATATGATTAATATGCGACTATATGATTCAACTGTTGTCATCTGAATATATGTTCTTTTACTGTTATGTGAACCTTGATTGGTCTGGTGATCATGTTTGAGTGTAATCAGTTAATTATCTATTTATTATGGATACCTCCATTTAATTATGTCTATGGGCTATGATTATCCATTGGTGTCTTATTGCTAATTGTCGACTTGCCATGCCTATATCTGTTATGATACTGTTACGTTATTAACTATGGGTTATTTGTCTTGTGGGATTTCCATGTTCACTTCTTAATTAATTGCTTCCGCTTGCTTTTAGTTTTCCTGTTGGCTTATTTATATTCTGATTTCCTGATCTGATTGCATGCTGTTCTTATGTTGAGTGGATGCGACGTCTGCTATGCTTGATTTGGTTTCGGTGCTTGTATGTCTGTTTGCTTATATGTGATTATATATATATGTCATGGATGAGTTGCTTGCTGTGTTCTCCTTGATTGCTGTTCTTTATGGATATCTGTATAATTGTGTTTCTGCAGGATCCTCATTGACTCATTGTTCTCTTTTCGTTGCGACCTTGTTATCAGTTTCCTCATTTCATTTGTATCTTTGATTTCGTTTAGCTTTCGTTTTGTTATATCCATTCACCGGGCTTAAGCTCGGTAGCATTTCTTTTCCTGCGGCAGGTTTTAGGTTTGAAGATGGGCTTGTTGGGCTGAGAGTTGGATTGTTCGAGTAGACCGACCTTAGTTACCTTATCATTTTGGATTTAACTTGAAGAGTTATGGTTCTTAGATTTTATTTCGTTTTGGACATTTGGATTTTGTATTTTCTTGTAAGTCATTCGTTTATATGACTTGGTAATTTATTTTATAAGGCTTCCGTTTGTAAGATTTTATTTGTATGTTCTGATATGACACCAGAATGTGACACTTCTACCCTTGTCGGGTTGGGGTGTTACAAATGCAGTTCTGTAATTGTGCTGACATCAGTAATGGATTTGTAAGAAGCCTTGTGCTGTTTTCCCTTGTTGCAAGCCACACAGTTATGCTCATTAGTAAAGACTTTGGAAGGAAGTCCATGGACCAAACCATGTTTTGCCAGCTTGTTGATAGTTTTGAAATTAACATGAGCCATCCTTCTATGCCATTTGTTTGATTCATCCAAGGATGCTTTTGCCACTAAACAAGCCAAATCTCCTTCAGGATGGACATCATTAAGATTGAATGTATATAGATTATGTCTCCTAGGAACCTTCAGCATTACTTGACTGTCATCAGGTATTTGAAAATCTTTAGAGAGCACAAGACATTCAGTATCAGTGAATAGAACACAATTTTTCTTGTCATAGATTTGAGACATAGAAAATAGATTGAAACTTCTGAGTTCTTCCACATAATACATATGATGCAGGTTTTACTGACCAGGTTTTAATATTTATAAAGTCTCGTTATACCTATGGTCTACCCTAATGCACTAACGGGCAGTGTACCCGGTCGTGTGTAGTGTAGTATTCGGTAAAGCCGAGGTCGTCCCAAGAGCTATGTGTGTTGGATTATTACTAAGTCTAGGTGTCACAAATTAATAATGATTGCGATAAGGAATTACTTATATAACTACTAAAACAGATAAAAGCAGATAAATGGTAAAGGATAAATCAATAGAGGAGAGTTGTGCTAACCTAGTTATTTCTCCTAGCTAGTAATATCTACGTCTACTTACTTCCAATTACTTCAGGTGGGGTCAAATTCGAGAGGAAAGCATTTGGTCAATTCGCCCTAACCTATCACTCTATCAGCAAAGATGCCACCACAGGAGAAGTCAGGTGTCCCCTCATAAGTCCTGTTGTTCCTGATCCCCTAAGCCAAGTCATTAAGTACCGCTACATGCAAGATTTATAATAGTGAGTGCCTGTGCGTTAGCAACTTAAACACTCACCCCTAATTCTTAAGTTCATCCAAACGATAGGTGATCGGTTGGTCAAATCGCATAAGTAGAAATGGTCGCTGGTTGGTCATATCTTACCCTTCCGTCTCGATCCACTCACCTAGGGTCACTTGGTCATATCTCCTAGGCAATTGGCTTCACCGCCATTCAAAACTACCGAACCAAGGGTAGCTACCAATAAACTATGCATGCATACACTTAGAAATAATTGTACGCAAGTAAAGTAAACGAAAATAAAACAATTAAGGAATCATAACTAGGCCAGCACCAAGAGGTGCTTAGCCGCTCATATTAACCATACAAATCAATTCAATATTCAAAGGTACGAAATACATGAATCGTAAGTAAAGAAAAGATAAAATGCTAATGCTTATCGTAGGGGAGTGATTTCTCCCTTGGAGACAGCTCCGTATGCTCCTATGGACCTTCCTTTAGCTTTTTCCCACGTTCTCGGTTGTTGTGTGTGGAATGAGATGATTAGAAATGCCGGAATTGTGGGATATTTATAGGCGAGATCTGGGTTCTGGCGTAACTAATATAAGAGTTACTGCCGTAACCTTCAATTTCTTCGTATTTTGCACTAGATCTGCTGGTTACTGGCGTAACCTTATTAGTGGTTACGCCGTAGTCTTCAATATACTTGGTTACGCCGTAGTTGATGCAATAGTTACGGTAGAATTATCGCCGCGGAACCTCATTTGACCTAATATAGTTACGTCGTAGCCTTTGGGGAGAGTTACGTCGTAACCTTCTGATGAGTTGGTTTTCTGAGTCACGCTTTAGTTACGGCATAATGTGAGAGATGAGTTACGCCGTAACTTCTTTAAAATCAGCATACTATGATAAATCTTTTGGTATTTCTCCAATTCCGCGTCTCTTTAGCTCCAATGCTCGTAATTTACCTAAAAGTGGAAAAAAATGAAAAACAAGCGTAAATCCATATAAATGATATAATATACAAGCATTATCGGGAAATTGACACTTAATATTAGTGACTATTTGATGTTATCAAATATCCCCTATGAACACTACTTGCCCTCAAGTAGACCTTATTAGAAAGATTCCTAAAAGATATCTCCATAACCTGGAAAATATAAGTTTACAAATCCCTTATGCTAGAATAAAACAAAGCCGAACACCTCACGAAATGGGAACAAAACACTCAAATCTCTCAACTATTCTAAGTGTCAATTTCGGGTGATCACTCAATCGCATACCATAACATGTATTCTATCATAAGCTTGGCGGTTACACAAATCTCCACCACTAGAGTTAAGGGCTAAACAATTCTCGAAGGCAATATGGGTCGACACGAAAAAGGTTAAGGGGTGACTCGTCATTACTAACATGTCACGGCGAAGTGGAAAAAATCAATGATACATGACCTAATCCACGACCAAGACACCAAAGATTGCTCGCTGCATCACCTAGACACACTTCATGACTAAAGGGTAGGATAAGACATGGGATATATAAATGGTGTAAAATAAAAATCAAACATGTAGTCTAAGTCTATAACCAAGTCATCACCACTTACCGTCCGCCCAAAGTTCAAGCTTTGAAGTCAAGAAACCGAATCATGAAATACTAGGTAGATGTGTCATTAGAGGACATCGTGATGGGCACACTACCTTTTCTCCAACTGTTGGCATCATTACCAACTCCAATCTTCAAATGTGACCGAGGTGGCCTCCTCGATACTAAATCTATAAAACTCATAACATAGTGCTTATAACTTTGCACTTTACAATAACTAACATAACAAATTTTTATTTTCCGAATCACTTTTTTTTCAACATAACAATAATAACTAAACATAATATCCCCCCATTGATGAACAATGGGAATTTGGGGGGTCTTCAATGATCTTCAGGAATATGTTGTCGATGAAAGCGTGATTTCCGAACCTTTCCACTTGAACCTTGAACCTAGGCAAATGATGACTTCCCAATCACAAATAAAGACTACAGGGTAGGCTAAGGTGTATAGGTGTAACGAAACAATATATTGGGTTTAACAAATTGAAAGGAATGGCTCAGATGGGTGTATCTAGGGGTATCTTGCACTAAAGGTGAGTGCAACAAAAGGGTTTCACATGGGGGTCGAGAAGTCGATGTGACTAATCGATAGACACACAATGGTAGGCTATTTGGGTGATAATCCTATAATATTTCCTTCTAAAACGAAAAGTCCAAATACATCGAGCTAACTCAACATACCTCGTCTATGGTCTCGAAATGATGCAAAGGCCAAGTTCTAAAGTTTACAAGCTACTAAGCACACTTATAATTTGGTGGTTGGGGTAAAAATTGGAAACAGATAAGGCTAATCTCACCATATAATATCAAGGGTTGTATGTGCTCGGCTAAGGTCTAATCTAGTTAGGTTAAGAAAACATGTCAAAATTTTAAAATGGCATAATTTTTCAAAATAAACTAGAAAACGAGGGCAAATTAATGTTCAAGAGATAATTCTACTCCGTCCCCCACTTGAATTGTACAAAGTCCCTTTGTACTAAGCATTAAATAAATGTGAAGAGAAAAGTAGAATTAGGCGAGAACTTCCTTGAAATTTGCTCCAAAAGAAAGAAGGCCCACGAAAGAGGCGTGCCTTCAGTATAAATATCATGAACAAACTTCAATCCCAGAAATCACACTACTGACAAGCATAATTCTAAAAAGAAAAATGAAAATGAAAAACAAACCTAACTCACTTTAGGAATCACGGTTGCATTTAGCATATGCAACAAGCCTTTTAAACCACTTGGTGTCCCTAGTGGGCTAGTGAAGTCTCGTGGGGTTTCTGAGAACACACCCACAAAGTTCATTTAAAATACTCATACAAGGTTATTGCGTTTTAAAATGAAAGAATTAAAGTAGAGGAAGGTTACATCGTAACTCTTTGAGGGAGTTACGCCGTAACTTGGCAAAACGACATAAAATTTGGAAGCGAGTGGTTCTGGCGTAACCATTTGAGATGGTATTACCCGTAATTGGTAATGCGTCTAATTATTACTGCTGCAAAGGGTTGGTTACTGGTGTAACCACCGAGATGAGTTACGCCGTAACTAGGATCGAATCAGCAGCTAGACGATCTCTTCCTTTTCCTACAAAATGGTTAAAAACACAAACCCAACATAAATGGAAATAAAACAAAAGAAAAGGATAATTTGGGTTGTCTCCCGAAAGAGCACTTTTCTTAATTTACGAGTCTTTAAGTTAGACTCAGAGCCGCGGGGCTCTATGAGGGCCTATGGACTTGCCTGACTTCTTCAATGTCTTTCATCAGGTTATGCCTCACCCAGGCAACATTCGTGGCAGTGCGGAGGTATTCATTAGTTTCAATCTTCCGAATTTTACAAAATTTTTCCTCCGGTCTTAAGTGGTAGCGAGTGAACTCATATTTTTTGACAATAATTGGTGGTGGCCTCTTGTAGGGAGTCCCAAGGAGTTTGCACCTCCTTTGCTCATATGCTTCGTCATCCGGATCAGTAAATTCCTCATTCCCTTGCAACTCAAGGTAATCTAGAATCCCCTCAATATCATCATCATCAGAAGCGGTATCTTTAAACCATTCTTCATCGAGCAGATTCTCCACTAGTACACGCTTGCAATCTTCTTTTTCATCTCTTACCAACTCCTTGTCATTCTCAACTGTTATTTTACTCGTATTGTTAGGACTCTCGTTGTTTTCTTTACTCATGTACTCCTTCCAAATCTTTTCTTTTGTTAGCGCATCTACATGTCCATACTTAATCTTAACCAAACTGTCAAATCCTAGGTTGTCCAACCAAGGCAAACTTGTTCTTTCCTCATTGTTGGTTGAGGTCCAAAAGAATTCGTCTTCTCCCATTCTCCTTAAGCTGCTTCCCCCGTTACATTTATCGTCATACGGGTTGCATGATGCCCTGAAAACTTCCCTAGAGATTTTATTTTTCGCACCAAATGACTACGTAATTCCTTGTTATCGCTTTGCTTATGCGAAGACTTCCTTTTCCGATTATGATCCTCGTAGTCAATCTTGAGTTTTATAAGAAGATTGAGTTAATCTTAGCATTCCGAATTGTATTGCGCATCACCATCAAACGTCAAATTACCGAACTTGATATCGTGGTCTCTCAAGCTAGTGAGGGCACGTCCACTCTTCCTCTTTTTCCTTATCCCCGCCGTTGCAATGCTCGCGGAAGGGGTTGCACGTGGGCCATGCTCGTGCGGCTTCATCATGAGTTATGATTATTGGAGTGCACCAATGAGTGATAGGCGCCTCCTCTTCTTCCTCGAAGGAGAGTTTTTCTAATCTTTCTTAATCTGTATATGCAGCCCACATAAATTTATTATTCTTGATCCTATCCTTATCGGCTCCCCCGTCGCAAATTTCGTTTCTAGGGTCGCATGAAGCCCATAGATCGTACGAGTCCCCCTTAGTTACGGGTATCGCCTTGCACTAGTGATATTTCTTTTTAGATGGGGACAGAGGGCATAGATTAATGTTAGGTCACTAGTTTTACAACACAAGCTTACAAGAAAGAGATAATGGCGATTGAACAATAAACCAAACACACACACACGTTAAGTAAAGACAGTTACTGTGGGAGTATGAGTGAAAGGAATAACTTGAACAACCAACCCTCGGTGAGGTTGTTACATAGTATTTATAGGCAAGGAGCTAGGCAACACTCCTACTCCTTCCCTTTCTTTATTGGACACGGGCCTAAGCTTATGGGCCTTCTACATAAGTTTGACCTTAAACAAACATAAAGGCCATAATAAACTACCTATTACATATGAGTAACTAACACTTGAATTATGGTTTGGGAGTGATTCCAACAATCTCCCCTCAGTGTTGGTGATGAAAAATGGTTAAGGCGTTGATGTAATAGTAGCTTTGACGCCTTCCGACATTCTTCTTTCTTGTGAGAAGAATTGCCTTGATTCAAACAATCTCCCGGTGTAGAGATAGTTTTCTTTGAGCAGCTTATGCTTTGACGTCATCTTTAACTTTGTTCTTTGATCATTGTTCTTTGTGATGAAAGTGATAGTATGTTGTTGTGCGCATCAAGTCTCGCTTCAGTGCGCTTCATTGCTCTACGATGTCTCCACGCCATTCTTCAACATGCTCACACGCTCTTTGACGTTGGAATTCGATCTTGATGAAGTTCTTTCGAGTCTTTAACTTTGTAGATTCTTTGATTCGACGAAGAATCATTCGGATTATTGTGTTGCTTTTGGATAGAACTTTCATTAGTGATGATGTTGGCGTGAGCATGAGAAGAATCGCACGATCATCCCGCTCCCGAGCTTCCATAAGAAAACATTTAAAGCGGTTAGTAATAAGCGGATTCCGGCACTTACGTATGAACTTGAGAGTGTTAATAGCATAGTGTGAAACACAACTCTAATTCTTACAAGGGCCGCTCTCGAACTGGAGTCCCACAAGTGAGATAACAATATGTACCGAAGCACACCTCTGATTCGGATAGTCGCCGAGGTATACCAAGCATCACCTCACAATCAGATTTGTTTGAGACACACTAAGCGTAATCCACGGGGAGTTACCGAAGTGACTGCTTTGTCGGTGTTTGATGTTGACCTGGCGAGTTTCCATTCAATCACCGAGGATCATGTATGTGAACCTCTCATAAATGTTCTCGATGCAGTTGCTAAAATCGTGAAGGACTCGATAATGTACCACCGAAATTCTTATTGTTGAGCGTCAAGTGATAAAATGTCAAGTGTACCTAAAAGATCTTTTGATGAATCTCGTGGCTCTAGACTCGATAGTGCGTTTGGTTTTCTGGCGGAGACTAGGAGAGGGTCTCCTTCTTCAATACCGGTGATCTCTAAGAGAAAGCCAATAGTTTATATAGGTTCCCTGTGAGAATGAAACAAGCTTACATGAGAGAAACTTGAGTGGCTAAGAAGGTTTAGTGCATGCGTCATTTGGGTCCATGACGACTTTTAATCTTCAATACCTGCCACTAAGTGACAACCAGTAGTATATGAATTGAACCCTGTTATACGCCTAAGTTGTATAATTTGGAGGCTATTTCTTTTCACCCTTTTCTTTGCATTTCTTTTAATTCTTCAACTCCTTCTTTCTCCGATTCTCATTTTCTCATTTTAAAATCGTACTAAGGACTTCTAAGTACTAACTATTTGTGATCTCCTTGGGTAGATCCCTCCGGCTCTGGCGGATCATAGGACAGTTATTTCTAACCTTAGTCACCTTATCACCCATGACTAACCTATGTTGCCATAAAACCAATTTTCAAGAAAATCTCTCAAAGGGTTTGTAAATGAAAACATGTTTGAACCACCGAGAGTTTTATCTTTTAGAAATAATCCCCTCCACATGTGCTTTAGAGTTTTGACGGAAATCAGCCGTGCGTGGAAGAAAGGCAGACTTTGAATTGATCAACTCAAGATAGACACTCCCCGCGAGACACGGGTGCGTTGCATAGTTAAAGAGTTACATTGTCGACTTTTGGGTGACAACTAGCTCTAATAACTACCTTGAAGGTGTAGACAAACCTCGAAAGGTTGTCAAACCCGTCGAAGTTCATGTCTACCAAGAGTATCTCGAATGGTACTTTCTACTGGACAAGTCCTTTGCGAGACACGCTTACATTACTAGCGAACTAGCTTGAAATTATTACCCGTCGGGACAAGTCTTTTCGAGTTACTAACGGTTTAGTACCGTCAATTCGTTGGTTAAGTCTATTACACAAGATTCATTTGCATTTACACAACATATTTCTTATCACATAATTTTCTCCCCCTCAAAATGGCATATAAAATGTTATTTTGAAAAGTTGAGAATAAATATGACCATTTCGAGTGTTGCGGGAAGATGACCACTATGAACAATTTGTGAACAAAGTTTAGATTCAAATACTATCCTCAACTAGTGATATAAACGGTTGAGGTTTTGAAAATCATCTGGAAGTACTTGTCCTTTTCAAAGAAAACCTTGAAAAATGAAAGGTTTGATAGGTTTTACTCAAAGTAAGAAGCTTTCGCTCCTTTTATAAGGATTATGGCAATCAAGCGCACCACAAGGTCCTTTCTTGACAATTACGGGTTGTACAATCAGAATGTGTGCACAAGCCATTCACATATATAATCATACATCCAAATTTATAATGAAAAGCGGTTCAAGGGGTACCGGAAGTGCGGTGATGTTGCGAAGTGCGAGCAGGCGTTGATAGCCGGTGATGTTAATCCCGGTCGACCACCAACAAAGCCTTCCAGCGTTACAGGCGATCCCTCCTTGAAACAACCTTTCATCAATCATTCGATGATCCTCCGCACATCCCTTCGATCCCGAGAATTCCATCGCTTAGGAGACCCAATCTTTAGATGTATATCCTTCAACCGATAAGCCAACCGTCCTAACCATCTTCAAAGTGTGATCCCCAAACTTGTGAAGATCACGACGCCATCAAGCAATTGCGTTGAAGTTCACTACGGTGAAACAACACCGAATGGTTTCTTCATGAGCGTGTATTGTGGAAGTCGGTTGATGTCGAGAAGATCAAGCCGTGGTGGAGTGAAGTTGACACGTCTCGATATGATTCAATCTGCGAAATGAGATCTTCTACACGTTCTTTGATGACTATGCGTCGATGAAAATGAGCAATGACTTGATGAATTCACGTTGTACTTGGTTGAAAATTGTCTCATGCGACCACAACTTTGGCAAGGTACATGTCTTCAATTTCGTTGATAGACAAATTCTCAAAGTCGACTTCAGAGAATGCATAATCCGCTCATCTTGCCTTTTGACCACAATCTCGAGAAAAGTATAGTCCCATTTGGTCGAAGATTAACGTGTTTGATGGCAACGATATCCTTAGTACCGAACAACGCATGTTGAGACTTGAACTGGCGATCAGAGTAGATTCTTGACGTTCCGGCCAATGATGAATCTCAGACATTGCATCTCGGTCGTATGCTTCCACTTTGTCGGAGAACAAGTGAGTAGCTCTTTCCTCGATAGCTATGCGCTTTGAGTATATGGTCTGCTGGGAATGGAAGTGTTAAAGATGTAGCGTATTTCCTTGATCCATCGCCACCGTGTAGAAGAAATTCCAAGTCTTTGTTGAAGAAATATCTGAATGGAATCCTAGGTTCATCCGGTTGGCGATCGTTGGTAGTGGTTTAGACCGGTCGATTGTAATATGGAGGGTTGTCCCGCTTGGTGAAGTCGATGTTTGCTTACGGGTTGAGCCAATCCATGTTGTTAGACATAGCTCTAGCAATGTTTTCAAGGTGATATTCACCTCGATGGCACTTTCGAGCTATCGCTCCATAGTTGAAAAGCTTCATTCTTGATTCGTCTCAACTCGGATTTCGCCATCTTCTTCACATGGAACTTTTCTTGCATAATCTTAGCATGCTCCAATGTATTACCGTCTACGGATCTTGACCTTCTTGAGGTAGGGAGTTGAGTTAACAAGTGTAGAGAACCATTCAAATTCCTCTGCTTTATCGTCATCTAGCCATGATACGACGTCAACCACGGGCGCCTTCTTCTTCTTTTGTTTAGGCCTAGATGAGGATTGGTTTCGAACTTGTTTGGGAGAGGTGGGTTATTGTAGGGCTCACGGACTTCCTCATCGTCACCACCCGTATACTCAAAATACTCACCGGTTTTACGAGTGCAGGCGGTAACTCGAGAATCCCGAGGTTTATCAAGAAGAACGGGAGGAGACCTTTGTTGAGTAGGAGTCCGTTGGAGAGGAGGTAACGTAGAAGATGATTCACCGGACTTCTTCCTCGACGCTTAGCTTCATCATTCTTATCCCGATCCTTATCTTCATCGCCTCTAGGGCGTTTAGGCCTTCTGCTCGAATCTACATGCTTCTTGGAGTTAGTAATCCAAAGAATGCTTGAAACAACTTTCCTTCATCAAAAGTAAATGTCCCAGATCGCTTAGACATTTGTGTGAGCTTGGCCACCAATTCATTATCTCGAGAAAACTACAGGATCGGATGGATTGATTGTGACGGTTAAAGGTGTTGATCTTATAGTTTGCTTGGCTATCTCGCATAAGATTCGGATATAGTTGTTCTGTAAACATTTCCTTTGTGACTTTAGGAACGATATCCGAGAAGGTACTTGTTAGTGTAACCTTCGATCATTTCGCTCGGCCTCTTGACGATGACTTTTCATGAACTCCCGAACGAATTCCCTTTCTTTCGCATCTTGTCATTCTCATCATGTAAGCATCAGTATTTGGTCAAAGAAACCAATTCGGTTTTACGAGAGCACGTTCTTCTTTCGACTTGTTGGACAACTTTCACAATTCTTTCATGAGTATGAAATCCAAGATCGAGGTGGTTTCTTCACGATTTGGATGTTGATTTGGTTGATCTTTTAGATGGTGGTGGTGAGGAGTGAGATGATGAATCGATGAGGAGGAGACATAAGGAGGTTCGTGGTCCTCCTGAGGCAGAGGTTTCCTCCTTAGACTTAGCCTTGTCATCGATCTTAGTTTCATCGCCAGTATTTCTCGATCTTTTCTTTTCTTTGGTTCCTCAATCTCATAATCAATAGAGTCCTCCAAGAGTTGTTGTTGTTGATAAGAGTGGTGGCACCAGCCTCCTTATCTGTCAATTAACCGCATCAGAGATGGTTCGAGTGGGCAACACCACTTGAACCGC
The DNA here is from genome assembly GCA_022545495.1 of Chrysanthemum lavandulifolium. NCBI lineage: Eukaryota > Viridiplantae > Streptophyta > Magnoliopsida > Asterales > Asteraceae > Chrysanthemum > Chrysanthemum lavandulifolium. Next base: position 166,521,940 of record CM040240.1, on the reverse strand, counting down.
CAGGCCACCCATTTGATCCTTTGCAAATTCATTTGCAACATGTTGGAGTCTAATGATTTTGAACTTCTTCCGTATGAAGTATCCAGCTGTTCTTCTTCATCATCCGAGCTTTCATCATAAGGCACAAGTACAGAGTCTTCCCTTTGCCATGTTCAATTTGGAGGACCGAGAGGTTTAGATACTGTTGTGGTTTCATCTTCGCTAGCTTCAGAGTGAAAAGTCTCTTCATCGATGCGGTACCTTCCGAGTCCTCGCCAATTAGCTTTCTGCATGGTTGGTGTAGGAATAGGAATGACTTCCCGAGAGGGAACTTTCTTCTTTGGAGCGGGCTTCCTCTTTGGGACATTCCTTTGACTCTCTGGCCTTCGCACTTCAAAGACTTCTCTTTCGGTTCTCCGAGTAGGTGTTCCGAAGGTTTTCATCGAGATGACCAACTTTTCCTTCTCTTCATCGCTACCCGATACCTTTTATACGCTTCAAGCTTCTTGATTTCGTTAGTCAAGTGAGTGATCAGCAACACAACACCTGTTTCTTTGTAGACGATTCCTTGATTACGATCGACAGGTAGGCTCACCAACATATCGTGATTGTCCGGGTCATTGAGCCTTTATGGAATATCGGGATGAAGTCCAAGTGCTCGGATCAACAATTTTGTGTATCGACATAGGGAATCTTTGAGCCAAGTTTCTTGTGAAATGACATCATGTCTTCCACAACAAAGGTTTCGATTTCGATGTCCTTTGTTGATTAATGACCAAAGATTTGTAGTTCCATGAGCTTGGGATGCTCATAGCCACCGTCACGCACTGAGACCGACTGGTGATGATGATGTAGAGGTTCTCCACGGTTGAGGAATGTTCTTAAGCTCCACATGAGAATGCTTAGAGATAACTCACGAAGCTTCATCATAGCCAATATCAAGCAAGAATTGTAGAACTGTCTCCTCAAAGAGGTGTGGCAAAGAAGTCGGTTGGCTCGATTTCAGAATGAGAAGAACAGCCCGTAAGTCCGCATGAGTGATGGTGACTTGTTTGTGATTGAGAGTTACATCATCGCACTTTGAACCTTGATCCTTTGCATCGAATTCCGAATTGTTGCATGTAGATCTCCGTCATCAGAAAGCAGAGTGTGAGAGCATGTTCGGTAGGGATGATTCTTTAGAATATCCACAAGAATGAGACAAGAAGATTACGAGCATGTGAGGGTTTCAAAGTCAACCATAAGGTTGTTCTTTCCAATATTTCTAGGATAGCCATTAGGAAGATGTCAACAATTGTGAGAACTTCGGTGCATCCACATTCATTCGAGCTGACCATGTCGTGATCTGAAATAACATTAGCCAAAAGAACCAACATATCGAAAGACATAATGTTAGTCAACAGGAGGTTTTTATTGTCTAATTATTGAATGTACAGTGTTAAAGATTGTTACGAGTCCTAAGTCACTTGTTTGTCCAATTGTCCAATATCGTCGTGATAATTTTCGTGATTTAGTTAACTTTAAGTTTTAAAGTTTATTTTATCACTTATTCAACACAACATATTAAACGATTAAGTTTATTAGTGACATTATTGGTTTCGTGATGATATGATTTGTTTATTAACAAGTTTGTACACGTAACAATTCATAATGAAGGTCAATAAAGGCTTAGGCGAGATTTGGCAAAGTTACAGAAATGTAAGAAGTATATGCGTGGCGCAAGCTTATGCGTAGGATCCTTACTTACGCCGTGAAGAAATGTTACAGCGTAGGAAAAGGGACCTTCACGCGCAAGGTTTACGTGTGGCGTATATAAGACCTTACGCGTAAGGCTTACTCGTAAGAGTAGACCTTATGCGTGAGAGTCATCGTTACGCATATCCTTCACGGGATACGCCGTAGTCCCATTGTAGAACCTTACGCGTAATAGTTACGCGTAGGATTTCTCTTACGATAACCGCTCTGCGCAGTAAGGTAATCCTTATGCGTAGAGTAACAATCAACCTTGATTCTGAATTTTATGCGTAGCAAGCCTGAAATAAAATCATCATATCATCAATCTTAACACATATATTCATTTTACAACAAATCATGGCATGAAAGCTTATTAAATGTTTTACGCGTAGAAAGTCATACGCGTAAGTCAAAACCCTAAAGTTTATGATTTACGCATAAGATTTCTAGCCATAGAAATTGCACCATAGTGTTTCTGGTAGGTCTTAGGTGTTGTGAGAGTCTATATACCAAGTTTTAACATCCAATTTGTGGTGAATCAAAAATACCCAAACTCAAGAACATTAAACCCTAATTCCTAATTATGACTAAATTAGTGTTTCTGGGTTGTTATAGGGCCTGGAAATCATTAATTCAGCATGATATGAACATCACACAACAATCGTTTTGACCAAAAACCTTCACATTTGAAAACACCCAATTCAACTTAAGAACCCTAATTTTCAAAATCACTCGATTCGAGTTTACGGGTTCGTGTTGAGGATAGACACAATATCATTGATGTTATTAAAACCATTTGACACCGCTCTTTTAACCACAAACACATAAAAGATTATGTGTTCATACGCATACTGGCGTAGAACACAAAATTAACCATAGTTTAAAATCTAACTTAATTTTCAAAGCGATTTAAAACCATTGTTAAGTAATCTTGTCGAACTCAAAGAAACTTACAACTTGATGATCTGATACACGGATTTGTCTAACGATTCTTAGGCGTAGGATCCTTTTGGTGTAAGTAATAAATGTGATGGAATAGTTAGGTGGAGAGTGTTTTTATTAAAAATAACTTTAACATTTTGACAGTTTTGGTCCCTCCACCTTTTCCATTTTCATACAAAGCCATTTAACTTCCATTATGGTTACAAAACAAAGATTTTAGGAAATAACTTTGATGACACTTCCCCTCGACTTAAGAAAATGATGAAAGGTTATAAATTTTAGTCCGAGGAGTGTCATTGAACCAGTAAAAATTACCACCATTGGTAAAAGAAACAACCGGGATATGATAACATGCAAGTACACACATGTTTTTGAAACAATTAAGTGATTATTTTCTCCCCCTCAACACTTGATCGAAAAAATATTGAATTTTGAAAGATTAAAGTGTTGACGAAAGAAATGTACTTGCCATGTTGAAAGAACCAATAGATTAGAAGAATATTTTTGTTGTTTTATCAGGTTTTATATTTTTGTATTTTTTTGTTTTGGCAAAATATATTTACAAAAGATATTTTGGTGTTTGACAGTTTTAAGATAGTTTTAGGAGGTCATCCAATTCCTCTTGAGTCAAACACCTCATACCAATCCGGTGGACCAACTCATTAAACCTAGCGGGAGGCAAGGCTTTGGTGAGAAGATCGCCAATTGGTATTCTATACCCACAAGTATAATTCAATCGCACTGCTTCCACGTGGTCCTTGATGAAATGATAGGGTAGACCGATGTGCTTTTATTTCGAGTCTTTGGCGAGTTGCACGAGATCGCAATGGCATTCCGATTGTCGCAAGACATCGATTACGTCAAACACGTAACCATAGTCTTTGAGTTGTGTTCTCATCCGGATGACTTGAGCACAACACGTGGACATGGCTACATATTCTCGCCGTTGATGATGTGATGTACAATCTGCTTCTTTGATTGCCAAGACACCGTTTATCACCAAGAAATTGTAGTGCTCCCAAGTACTTTTCCTTGAGTCTAAGCATCCTGCGTGGTCGTCTAAAAATCGATTAGTTCAAAACCGTAATCCTTCGGATACCGGATCCCCAAGTTAATGGTTCCCTTGATGTATCGAGGATTCTTTTAGCCTCATAGAGTTGGGTTTCAGCTTGGTCATGATCGATAATGGGAGCATAGATAAACGGCAAATACAATATTAGGTCTACTTAGTAGTTAGATACATGAGAGCCCCAATAATACTTCTAGATTTGGTAGGATCCACTAATTTCCCATGTAAATCGTCAGCTAGCTTCTTGGTATGAGTCATTGGTGTGGCATAAGTGTCATGGTTTTCATTCCAAATTTTTAACAATTCAAGGGCATATTTGATCGACTCAAGAAAATACCACGGGGTGATTGATGAACTTGCAGTCCTAGAAAGAACGTAAGTTCACCCATCATGGACATTTCAAAATTTTTCTTCATTAGTTTTGCAAAAGCGATTGAAAACTTTTATGTGTAGACCCAAAA